>QEPC01001301.1:284255-301769 GCA_003113815.1 Sphenodon punctatus
CTGCTGTTCAGGAACAGTGACTAGCTCAGAAGGTGTTGGGAAGTGGGGAGGCAGATAATTAGTTTCATTTCTTGCAAGCCTCTCCACCCCTGGTGCCTGGAAGTCTGCTCCTCAGTGACTGACACCTCCCTGTAATGTTTAACCTTCCACTGAACCTTTTTTTGCCACCCGAACGCGATCCAAACTGACCGAACTGTTCGGCCATTTCACCATTAAGTATGTTCGGGTTCGGTCATCCGAACAGTTTGAGTTCGGACCGAATTCTGAACTTCCGAACCACGTTCGCCCATCCCTAGAGAACATTCCTGTGATTTGGGAGGAGTTGTGAGAAGGACCCAAGGTTAATGACTGCACCTGGGTTTCTGTGCTTAGGGGGGAGGGGGAGGGGATACTAACATTCCATGTCTTTGAGGCTGTTGCTAGGCTGGGTTATATTCACCAGTGGTTTCTCACAACAGGGAGAACGCCCTTTCTTAATGGCCCCATACTTACTGAGGGCTATCTCCCTTAATTACCTCCTTCCTGGATCAGACTGGTATCCATCTGGGTAAACTCCCTTTTCCTAGGTCCCATGGCGACTGGGCCCGATCCTTGCTCTGACTTTTTTGTGGAGAAATCCTGAGTCCTATGCCCACCGGCGCATGCATTTGCCAATTATGGGGGGGCTGCTCTAACAGATCAATCCCAAGCACCTCATTCAGGCCAAATTTGAGTCAGAGTGAGGGAAAGGGGAGGTATGGAGGAATAAATGAAGCAGGAAGATGTTTCCAGACACTCACTCATCGAGCTCAGCACCCTAAAGGAGGAGAAATAATCCTGCAGGATCTTGTGTGGCCCAAGAACTCCCATGTGAAAGAAGGCCCAATCATCACAGGGAAGGGTAACCAACAGTACTGAGCTCAGGGCTCTCACACCCAGCTCCACAGACACCCTGAAAATAACACACAAGCACCCACACTGACATACCAGGGGGAGGAAGGTGAAGTAGTGGGTGAGGATAGGGGGAAGAAGCTCTGGGGAAAGGGGAATGGGTAGGTAATAGGGCACAATCAGGCTAGGGAAGTGGAAACAGGAGGGGGCCCAGGTCTCAGAATGGAAGGCTGAATCAATTACTCCACACAGTCACATGCACAAACAACCAGGTCACACAAACATACACTCTCACACTCACTGTTCACATGAACTCTCAGGCTTGAAGGATAGTCAGTTGAAACACACAATCACTAATGGCTAGTTCATACAGCAAAGCTGATCACCGGCAGTGTTACAGACTTCCGGCCTCCCTCTTATTGACAGGGAGCCCCAGCTGTGCACTCAGGCGAGTTGAGCGCAACGGCATCACCGGTGGATCCAGCCTCAGCGTCTCAGGGCCCTTCCCCCGCATTGTGGGCTGACCCTATCTACCCCGGCCCTGCTGCGTCAGCCCCAGGCTCCCCACGACTGCCAAGAGTCTGACAGGGGCGCCGCTGGTGGCCCCACCCCCATAGACAACCATGAGGAGACCTGACATTCAGTCACATTATATCATTTAGTCTGAATACATAATGGACACAAGCCCCTTCCTTAAGCCCCTTGTGTTGCCCACGGCCCTTCTTCCCAAGGTCCTCAGCCTTCAGAAATTGGGTCAGCTCCCTGCTGCATCCTACTCCCTTCTCTTGTAGCAGCTCATATCAGACTGCCTTCACTCTGCAGCCTCCCCTTTATATACCCCTCAAAGGGAGCGGGCCCAGGGTAACAAGCCTTAAAGGGGCCATGGCCTGACTCATCACAGATCAGCAAGGAGCCACATACCAAATAGCCAAGAGCTGAAAGGCACACACAGGCATGTGTGTACACACAAACCTCTCCAGCTTCCCAATTGGCTTGTGGAGCTGGTACTCTGGGGTCCTGGCTGCTAAGATTCTGAGGAACTGATGAGACTCAGGTGCAATGAAGTAACCTCATAACTCAGGAACATTAAGGCGGCACAGGACCCAGCCACCAGCCTGGTTGAGAGCTGCACTTTAACTGCCCAAGAGCTCCATGTGGGTCTAGAACTGTAGTTTGCCCCCCTCTGCTATGGAGACCAAGAGACAGCTGGACACATGCATCAGCAGGGGTGCAGGGGTTTAATTGTGGAAGAAAAGGCAATGATATTTTAAATGCTGCCAGCAAGCTATAACTGCTTGAGACGTTATTCTCAGGAGTCTGTGAGGACGTGCTAATTATGACTGACTCCATTGCACTCATTGGATTTGTCTCTCTTATGTCTTGCCCTAACCAGGAACCCTTCCTACCTGTCTCACTCCTGGGGCCAAAGCCACTGAGACTAGACAGAGCAGTGGGTTCAGATTAGGGCTGAAAGTTCGGCCTCGGGTTTGTTTCGGTCTTGTGAAGAATGCCAAGCACCAGCAGCACCTTGGCTTAATTCTCAATGAGAACAGGAAAAAATAAATAAACACAATGACTGTACATGCACAAAATGGCCATTCTGCACATGCGCCACCTTTCTACAAAAGGGCAGCGGCAGCATCGCCACCATTTTGGAAAAGGGCAGTTGGACTGTGCATGTGTGGCAGCCATTTTGTGCATTCACAGACCGGTTACCCTTTTTCAAAATAGTGGTGACGCTGCCACTGCCATTTTGGAAAAGGGCTGCACGTGCGCAGAATGGTCCCAGTGGCCACTTTGTGCACGCACAGTGATTTATTTATTTTTTACATTGAGAAATAACAAAAAGTTGTACCAGATCTCAGAGCCTCAGTATTCCTTGCAAGAAGCTAAAATGCTTCTCATTTCATCCCTAGATCAGATGTTAGGGCCAGGGGTGCAGCTAAGTCATAATGGGACCTAGGGCAGAAGATGGAATGACCCAACAACCACCTATGGGACTGGAGGGGTGGAGAGTCACCAGGGCAGGAGAGAACATGAAGGCAAGGTTCATGGCTTACTTGAACCATATAGCGAGACAAGTTGGGGCGAGGAGGAATAGCCCGGCAGGCTTGCTCAAGTACTGTGAGGTGGGCAGAGGAGGAAATGGAAATGTGGGTAGCAGGGGTATTGCTAGGTTGGAATGGTCCTAGTACAGAAGATAGAATGTGGCCCCTCCATGCCAGTGAGAGTATTGAGACTTACTCCAGGGCACCGCACCCTTTTACAGTGAGCAACAGGATGGATCAGACAGCTGCCCGGACCTGGGAGCTACAGTAGGCACTCCATTACACCAAGTTACCAATTTACCAGTAAAACGGTAAGTTGGTACAGGAACTAGGATAGGAAGTTAAAAAAAACAAACAGTTCCGGAAGTTGGAAAATTGGGACAAAAATGGGAAATTGGTCCATCGGATAACATGTTGCACACTAATTGGGTATCAATTAGTACCTGATGTTACCGGGTTGAGATGAGTACTGCAATTTCAATGGGTATACCTATTTCTGTGGATACTCACTTCGGTTCTAATTGCAGTTGATCTTCATTGCGTTGGCCCTGTTGCGTCAGATACAGTATTCACAAAAAAACCAAATATTTCAGCTCTACCTCCATGCCCATGACTCATGGCATCAGCCTAGTTTGCCAGTGTGATAATCCATCCCCGGCCTACACTCCATTCTCTGTGAATTCTCTGCATGGTTTTTGTTCCACCTCCCATCCTAAAGAATTATAATTACACCAAAGAGCTGCAAGCAATTCTAGTCCTGAACAATCAGTCCCATTTTCCTAACATGTCTCACTTTGTCATTCTGCTCACTGCTGGCACAGCTGGGTTTTGTTATTTTCAGTCACACACAGATTGAAAATAAGAACACTGAGCCCCAACTGTAGGCTGTAGAAGACTTGTCACATTGGGCATAGCTAATTTCTGATTTTGCACAGCTGAAATTCCCTTCCTTGTTTTCAAGGCCGTAACTAGGTTGGAATGGGCTCTGGTGCTGATGATGGAATAGGCCGCCTGCTGGGACACTCCCCTCCTGCACTCCACGTACCTGTGGGTCCCCCAGGCTCGTAAGCTCCCATGCCACTGCACCTATTACAGCTATGTCTCGGCCTGTTCGGCCAGGAATTAAGGAAAGCATGCTATCCTGCCTGGTGGCTCCTCTTCTAGATGCATCTTGCTTACGGTAACCAGATCTTGCAAACCTTAAAGTGAAAAACCCATGCTCCTCCCTCCTTGGCCAATTTGCATAAGTATGTCTGAATAATGGGTACTGAATTTAGTACCCATGTGTAATACCCGCATTTTCAGGTACCCAGTGGGTTACCTGGGTACCAATCAGGTAAGTCAGTAACTTCTGGTATCGATTTTTCATTTTTCCAGTTAGTACCAATTAGTATCAGGTCAGAAAACCGAAAAATTGGGCTGAAAATTAAAAAAAAATCTGGGACCAGAAATCATCTTTCTGGGACAGAAAATCAATAAGTAAGTGTCAGAATTTGAAATATCAGTATGAAAGTTGAAAAATTGGAACTGAAAGTCAACATTCTGGGACACTGGGTACTCGAATCAGGTCTCAATTGGGTACCAGTTGGGACCCAATGTTTTCAGGTCGATTTGGGTGCTGTAATTGTGTCGGGTTTGCCCATTTTAATTGTTTCTGCTCTAATTTGCATATCGACATTTGTATCGAGACCCAGACACACACTAGTTGTGGAAGCAGGAGGCAGGGCTGGCTCCTGTGCCACCAGGCCCTGCTGGCATACTGCTGGACTGCGCCACCTGACCTCAATACTAGAGGTTGCCATTCCACCTAGTCTCCCTCCGTGCGGGGTCCTGCTACCAGATGACTGGGTCTCACCTCAGGAACATAGCTATAGTAAGTGCAGGTGCATCTGGACCCGCATGCATGGGACCCCCAGACACATACACACACTGGAGTGGAGTGCTCCAGAAGGGAGGCCATTCCATCTTCTGCACCCGAGATCATTCCCACCTAGCTGTGCCCCTGTCTTCCCTCCCGGGGCCCATCGTGCTGCCTGGAGGTGAAATACTGGAATGGTCCCACTTAGCCTCTGAGGGGTGGCATAACAGAGCAGCCTGTGGTGTCCCCGTGAAGTAGGATGTTTGATCATTTTAAGCTTGCTTAGAGATGACCTTTCTGTAAAGACTGTATATTTTCATTCCTTAGGGTTTGTGAGTGATTCCAGCACAAAAAAAACATGGAATACGTTTCTCAGCAAAGTGGCAGAATCTCCCTCCTTGAATGTTTTCAAAACCCAGCTGGACAAACAACCTTTGAGGTCCCTTCCAACCCTTCAATCCTATGATTCTATGATCCCAGTTCTTGTTAAACCAGGCCCCCGGCAGAGGGATGGGTTTGTAGAGATGAGAGAGACAAATTGTCTCCAAGCAGAAATTTAAATGCGATTAACCATCTGCACAGAGGAACTGTAATTGAACACTTGCAAAATGCTGGGCATAATCATATGAGCAGTACAAGCACTTAGGATGATACACTTAGCAGGTAGAAAATCAGCCTAGCTCCATTGACTGGAAGTCAGAGTGATGTCCATTGACGCTAAGTGAAGATCTACCATCCAATGGGTTGCAGATATTGCTAAGCCATTTCTAGAATGGGAATTGTCCCCATGTACGTGTTTGAACGGATCCAATTCAGGGTTAGGGTGCCAACAAGGTCTGCTCCTACTATTCTAATCTGAGATTGCCAACAGGGTCTCCCAACTCCATCCTTACAGAGCCGGGCTGGCACCAACCCCATTGCCACAAACAGGGATTGTATTAGAAGAGTGTTCCGAGGACCAGGATTGCCTGTAAATCGGTTATTAAGAGCCAACAAGCTTCATAAGCCACTGTAGAAACATGTAACACAGTCTGTTTACCCTGCATGATATGCGAACCACTTTTGTCTTTGAAACTTCATTTGCTCTTATGCATCCATCCTAGTATGCCTATGGCCCTTTTTACATGGTCAGCGGTGGGTGGGGGGATGGGTGTGCTGCCGCGGTGGGCGAAGGTGGGTGTGCGCCTGTTCCCATGGGCGCAAACCCACCTCCACCCATGGAATCTTCTCTAGTTTACCGGATGGCTCCGTGGGTGGGTGATGGGTGGAGATGGGTGTGCGTTGGGAGCACGCGCGTATCACGACCCACCGCCCATGCTGTTCACATGGATTAATACCCATCCCCCCACATACTGCCATGGCATTTACACGGACGCCCCCCCCACCGCACACCTGCCTGCACACCCGGGGGGGGGGAAATGTCTGTGTAAAAACAGCCTATCTTACCTAGATTATTGAATCCTTCTCATTGCATTTAAAGTATTGGAAATGTGAATGGCATCCCCCGTCCCCAACAATTACCCAACAATTACCTTCACATAGGAGACAATCCAAGTTACATACACCACGTGTAGGACATGCACAAATGTCCTCCCGGTGGCAGTTTGCCTCAGCCCGAATCTCCTCGCCTTCCGATGAAACTGTAAGACCTGGCTCTTCCACCAGGTGTTCGGTGAGGGAGGGTGGGATGGGTTAGTAGGGTTGGGGGGGGAGGGGGAGGGTTTTATGCACAAGTCAGAGTTTTTGCATGTAGTTTTATATTGTTGTTTTATATGTTTGTATTTATATTTATATTGGAATTGTGATTTATTTTTTATAGTTGTAATCCTCCCTGAGTTGCTTTGCAAAAGGGGCAGGGTAGATATGGAAATATAAATAAATAAAATAAAATAAATAAATGTAGTTTGTAGGGGTGTGCAATTTTGTGGCATTTAATTGATTACAAAAATGAATGGAGCCCCATTTGTTTCCATAACTAAGGTAATAAAAAAAGGGAATAAGCAAATGACATTAATTTGATTTCATTCATTTTTGTTTTTATTTTTTGTTCTATTTTATTAAAAATAATTTAAAATAAAATAAAATTAAAAAAATTCACTGCGCATGCACAAAATGGCTGCTATTAGCACCATTTTGGAAAAGGGACAAACGGTCTACTTTCTCCTCAAGTGCTGCCAGTGCACAGGGAAGCCCAACCTAACCTGCTACCAGGGAGAAACATGAAGACTAACAATGAAAACAGCGCGCCATAAAATGTGGATGAGATGTTAAGGGACAAAAGAGGCCACCACATGAGGATGGAAGATATATGTTGAAATACCAAGAAACTACCACACAACACTCTTCCCACTGTAGTATAGCTAGCTTCTGCTAGCTGTACCTTCATAAAGGAGGGAAATGGAAGCGCGACCACTGTGCCTAGGAGCTGCCAGTGGATTACTCTTTGCTGAAGATGCAGTGGTGGCTGGTGGGTTCTAAGGCTGGTGGGGCGGGGACAGAAGTGGGCGGTGCCAAGCCAACCGTAGGCGGAGCCAATGGTGGGCAGAGTCAATGCAACGGTAGGCAGAGTCAATGCAATGGTAGGCGGAGCCAACGCAACGGTTTAGTCAGTGACATGGCTTAACCCAGCAGCAAGGAGTTCCCAGGGTTAACACTGAAGAGAGATTACATTAGTAAACCTTAGGAACTACTTGCTGCTATGTGAAGCCCTGCCACTGGGGGATAGAGAGTCCCGTCCATTGTCTTGCTCCCACCGGGTTCCATTTTCCCCTAGAAGTGTAAACAAATAAATCACGTTGCCATCGCCTACCTTTATCATGAACCCTCGAAACCTCGATTTTCACGCTCTTCTTGGCCACCTGTAGTCTTCTAAAGGAGTAGGCTTTGGAACAAGCCTTCCTACTGGCTTGGAAAAATGGGAGGACTGAGGTAGCTCCCTGTCCTGCGACAAGCCAAATCAGAAGAGATGAAAAGGAAGAGAAGGACAGGACAGAAGAGAAATAGGAGATAAAGGGGTTTGTCTGGGTGCACAAGAAGAGGAAGGGGAAGACAGGTTTCAGTGGGGAACAGGGGAAAGGGATTTCGTTTTTGTCTCCAGCCTTCTCTTCTGCCAGGCTCCTACTTTCTCCACAGTGAACAAGGTGAGTGAGGCGAGGTGTAGAATCATGCCAGATCTCAGACAAACTGGATAGGAAAAATATGCAAATTACTTTAGATGATTGCATTTTGGACACAGAATGACATTCTTAATTTTGTTTCTTTGTGGACCTCTCTCTCCCCCCAAAAAGAAGACCAAGACCCTTCCAAACCCCATGCTATCACTTGAACGGAGATGGTAGTCATACCATAAGGTGCCTGATTCTTGGGATTTTACTTCTCACACCCTTGAAAACTGAGAATTGTAATTTTCATTATCATTATTACAATAAGGAAAATGACAAATAATAATAATGAAAATAGAAATGAAAACATTTTATTTTTGAAATTAAGGGAAAAAACAACAGAATATTTCTGGCTATAACATTTTTGTTTCTTATTCAATTCTGATGGCCCTTGGGGATCCTGTACCCCCAATGGAGGGCACTATGTGTACCAAATTTCAAAATGATTAGATAACGGAAACTGAATTTAGAAGCAACTGAACGTTGTGATTTTAAGAAAAGCTCCATACACATTCATGACTGCACCTTCTTTATCTTCCATTCAATTTGCATGAACACTGTGACTATTATGTCCCTCCACAAGCTTAACACTTCTGCCACTTTTCAGAAAGATTGAATAAAGGGACCTGAAGAAATAAGACATGAACTTGAAAATACATTTCCAGCTGTAACATTTGTATATTCCATCCTGTTTACAAGCTATTTGGCAGGAATGTATCATATACCTTCCCTGTCAAACTACAGGACAATTTGATAAAGGGACCCAATTTTATAAGCAATTTATATTGTCCCTGTGAAGACCATTATTCAGATAAATAGCAGCACATGCAGTGCCAGTCAGAGGCAGGGACCTGGCATGGCAGAGGGAGTGAGGATGTAGGAGGGAGGATGTGGAGCAACCCAAAAGACTGACAGACACATTCACTGGCCAATTACTGCATGATTCCAGCTTTACACGACCAATCGGTAGAAACTTTGAGGCGGGTATAGGGGGTGGCCCTTAGGCGGGCATAGAAGGAACATAACGGGGACTTTGGGGATACCATCCCAGCAATCAGGAGACATAGTTTAGGCCAATTATCAGGCTGACCAATTATTATCAAAATCACATCCTGCAGCACTGTGACAGAGGACATAAGAGAATCTCTATTGTCTCTTTCCTAAACAGATTCTTCTGACTTCCCAGTAACAAGTGGGGGAGAGATGTTGGGATGGTTATAGCTTATAATGAGGATATTTGTTTGTCATTTCTGCTGGCCAATTGGCATCACAAACTGATCTTATACCACAGTGACACGTAAGAGAATCCCTGGCATAGGTTCCTTCTCTGCATATGCTGTGCAGGCATATAAAATTGGAACCCTTTATCACATATTTCTGATATTTGTCAGAGACAATCATGAAATTGTTATATACAGTCATGCCAAATGTCATGTATACTGACTGGACTACAAAGTTGTTACAGTCAGACATACATTTATATGTCAGTTGCTTATACCACCTGGACCCTTTATTCAATCCTTATGAAATATGTCAGAGATAGTGAACATGGGAAGGGGTATAAATGAGCTTAGTTTCATCTACATTAAATGTGAAGCAAAGAAGTTACAGTTAATAGTGTATATGAAGATCTTTGCAAAATAAAAAATCAACTTCTTCTAAAATTGGATTCCTTTAATTCAATAATTTTGGACTTTGGTACACTTAATGCCTTAATGCCTTCCATTGGAAATATATCCACCCCAAGTTCCAGCCAAATATAATAATGAATTTATTTAGCATAGTCTTAGGCCATTGCCACAAAGAAACACAACAATTGAAACAATACAAACAGTGCAAACAAAATACAATAGAGACCTTTTCTTACATACTTCCAAGATCAACTAAAGTCCTGTGTCATCACACAGCGTGAACTCTAAGAATTTCTGCCTCACCAGAAATGCCTGCACCAGATATTTGGCCACCAATTTGGTGCAACCATGCACCCTGTCCTGCTAAATATAGAGAAAAACAAAAACGTTACAACCAAAAATGTGTTTTCCATTGAAACCAATGGAAAATGAAAACAAAAGCAAAAATGAAAACGACAGTTTGATAGTTATGAAAACAAAGACGACAGATTTAAATAACGCAAACAAAAAACAAAAACGACATGGGCCCTGGGTACACATCTCTAGTGAGAGATGACTAGGGCATGAACAAGGCTTTTGGCAGAGGAGACAGAGAGAAAAGGGTGAATCTTAATGTTATGGAGGGAGAAGCAACAGGATTTGGCAACAGAGTCGATGTAGGGTTTAAAAAAAAGGGGGGGTGCATCAAAGATGAAGCCTAAGCTACGGGCTTGGGAGATGGGAAAGATGGTGACCCCATCAATGAGTTTCGACAGGGAAGAGGGAACAGAAGGATGAGGGGGAAGATAAGGAGTTCAGTTTTAGCCATGTTGAGTTTGAGTTGATGTTGAGACATTCAGGTAGAGATGTCAGAGAGACAGCTGGTGAGGCAAGCTTGAACAGATGGAGAGAAAGAGGGAGTAGAGAGATAGAGTTGAGTGTCATCAACGAGCATAGAGGTGATATTGGAATCCATGGGAGGCAATGAGTTTGCCTAGGGACAGGGTATAGATAGAGGAGAGAACCAAGGACAGAGCCTTGGGGAACACCAACCGAGAGTGGAAGGGAGGAGGTGAGGTTTATTTATTTATTTATTCATTCCGTTTGTATCCCGCCCCTCTTACGAACAGCTCGGGGCGGCTAACCAGTTAGTTATAAAAACAATTTATAAACAATATACTAAAACAATCCATAAAAACACTACAATAAAACAGGCTGGGATAATAAATAAATAAGGGTGGGGGAAGGTAAAACATCCCCTAACCCACCCCACCCCCCTCCCCAAAGGCCTGGGTGAACAGCCAGGTCTTACAAATTCGCTGAAATGTCAGAAGGCTTGGGGCCAGGCGAGCTTCCTCCGGGAGGGAATTCCAGAGGCGTGGCCCGGCCACTGAGAATGCCCTCTCCATTGTGGCCCCCCGCTTAACATGGGGGACCTCCAAGAAGGCACCCCCGGCAGACTGAAGGAGCCGCTCTGGGGCATGGAGGGCGAGGCGGTCCCTGAGGTATGAGGGGCCCAGACTGTGAAGTGCCTTGTATATTAGCACCAATACCTTGAACCTGGATCGGCACACTATTGTAGCCAGTGCAGAGTCTGGAGCACAGGTGTTATATACTCCCGATGGCCCATCCCTGACAGGAGGCGGGTCGCCACATTCTGCACTAGCTGCAGCCTCCGAACCAGGAACAAGGGCAGCCCCACGTAGAGCGCATTGCAGTAGTCCAGCCTTGAGGTTACGAAGGCATGGATGAGGGAGGTCAGGTCCGGGCCGGAGACGAACGGATGCAGCCTCCGCACCAGATATAACTGGCGGAAGGCGGCTTTCACCACTGCCTCCACCTGCCGCTCCAGGCGGAGGTCCACGTCCAAAATCACATCCAGACTCTGAACCTGCCGAGCTATGGAAGGGCGAACCCCCCCATAGCAAGTTGGCAAGACACACATTGAAGGAGTGGTCAGAGAGGTAGGAAGAGAACCAGTCGAGGACCGAGTCATGTAAGCCAAGGGAGTGAATCAGTTCAGCAAGAGTGATCAGTATTTTAATCCTGATCCATTAATTCAGGGTTATTATTCAAGAGTAATGGTTTACACAATCATTTTTAATCAGGAAAAAGAATTAATCCTGATGTGCAGTGTGAACAGGTTAATCTGGATTAGGAGTCACAAGGAAGACTGCAGACGGAAGACTGGGAGAGGGCTGGGCAGGGGATCCTGACAAGAATTGGCTGCAGCTGCTCAAGCTGCCTAGGATCCCTTGCAGCTCTGTGACTGTCCTCTCCTCCCACCAGGTAAACTACCAGCAAAAAGGGGAGCTGCCCTGAGGGCGGTGCCCTCTGGGCGGCGGCCGATGAGCACTGCCAAAGGGTGAAGAGCCTTTGGTGGGTCATTCACTGATGGAGGTGGTGGAGGTGGCTATGAGTCTTTACATCCAGAGCCACCCCTAGACAAGTGGCCTGGCTTCAGTAGGTGCTGCGGACCGTGCACTGCAGGCTGGGGCGCTATATTGGTTTTGTGGGGATTCGTGATTGGAGGGGGTGTATAAAAATTGGTTAGTGGGTTGGGTAGTTTGGGGTAGGTGGTGGTTAGTTAGGTGGTTGGGAGTGTACTGTTGGGGCAGTTTTGGGGTGGTGGTGGGATTGTTGGCCTCCCCCTTGTGACAGAAGGGGGAGGGGGAGATGTGGAGGGGAGTCCCTGTTGTGATAGGGGATGTCCCTCGGGGGGGGAGGGTTGCCTGCTGGTAACAGAAGCAAGCAGGGAGGATTGGGGGGTCCCTCTAGCGGGCCTGTCAGTGCAGCCTATGGAGGGTGGGTGTCTAACAGGGTTTTCTGAGGAAGGGAGGGGTTCCACAGTCATCGGGGTCATTACAGGCTGGGGGAGATATGGTCCATCTGTGAGGAGGGACCGGTGCTTTGTGCCCATTCCTCTCAGAGCCCCCCACATGAGTGGGTTGTGGGTCGACATCCAGGAGACCCTAGGCCTTGGTTTGGTGCTGCTGAACGCAAGGTCGGTTGTCAAAAAATCATCTACCATCTGGGAGTTAATCCCAGAGTGGGACGCCGACCTCGTACGTATTACAGAGATCTGGATGGACAATGAGTCGGGCCCTATCTTGGCCGACCTTGTTTGAGCTGGGTTCTCTGTGCAACACCAGCCTCGGCTGGAGGGACAGGGAGGGAGTGTAGCTATTCTTGTTAGGAATGCATTGTCTTTTAGGAGGTATCCGGTGCAAGCTCCACCAGGTGTGGAGTGTCTCCATCTTGTGTTGGATTTGGCTGAGGACAGATTAGGGGTGCTGCTGGTGTACCATGCACCCAACTGCCCAGCGGCATCCCTACATGCTCTTGATGTTCTGGCATCAGACGCGATCCTCTGGACCCCTAGATCAGTGGTCCTGGGCGATCTTAATATCCACGCTGACGCCGATCTTGGAGGAGCAAGGCATGAGTTCATGGCCTCCATGACAACCATGGACCTGTCCCAAATCATCTGCGGCCACACATGAGGAGGGACACACACTGGATTTGTTTTTTTGCACCGGCCTTGAGGTGGGGGGGGTCAGTTAGTAGGTATTAGGGGGGTGAAGTCTTTGTCATGGTCTGACCATTACCTCCTTAAGGCGTGCATCCTGGCGCATGTCAGCCCCCGACAGGGTGCAGGACCTATTAGATTGGTCCGCCTCCAGAGACTTATGGATCCAGAACGGTTCCGGAATGCTCTGGAGGATTTTCTCTTCGACCTCGACACCTGCTCTGTCGATGATCTCGTAGCCTTCTGGAATGTCTTGTTGGCCAAGACCATTGACAGAGTGGCTCCTAGGCGTCCGCTGCTCTCCTGAGTCTCCTGCAGGTTTCCTTGTTTTACTGAGGGCCTGCGGTATTTGAAGCGAGAGAGTAGGCACTGGTGGTTAGAGCGATGGTGGCACCAGACTCGTGATGAGTACGATCGATCGCAGCATAAGAGCAGTCTAAAGGCCTATGCTGTGGCATTGCAGGCAGCAATGAAGCAGTTCTTTGCTGCCCTCATAGCATCTCAAAAGCACCAGCTTTTCTGGGTGGTGAAAGGCTTGGTCAGTCCTGCCTGCCTCACCGGGACCTGGAGCAATCCAGTGACCACTGTGAACAGTTTTATTGGGTACTTTGTGGATAAGATCGCTCGCATCCGCCACAACTTCAGTACCACAGTTATTGCAGAGGATCATCTTGGGGTTATGGAGGCACCGTCCTGTTCTGTTTTGTGGGATTGGTTTCAGATGGCTTCACCTGCTGATATGGAGTCCTTGTTGGGATCTGTTCGTGCCACTACTTGTGAACAAGATCCATGCCCGTCCTGGTTGGTGAAAGTCAGCCAGGAGATGTTATGGCCGTTGCTAGCTGGGGTGGTTAGTGCCTCCCTGCGGGAGGGCAGGGTGCTGGATTGCCTGAAAGAGGCTGTGGTTAGGCCCCTGCTCAAGAAACCATCTCTTGACACTGATGCTCCTTCCAGTTATCGGCCAGTCTCTAACCTTCCCTTTCTAGGGAAGATTATTGAACAGGCTGTGGCACAGCAGCTCCAGGAACATTTGGACTGCACCAGTTTCCTTGATCCCTCTCAGTCTGGTTTTCGGCCTGGTTATGGTACAGAGACTGCATTGGTGGCCTTGATCGATGATCTCCATCTGGCATTGGTCCAGGGTTGTCAGACCCTGTTGGTCATGCTAGACCTTTTGGCTGCATTCAACACTGTCGACCATGAGGTGTTGGTGACCCGCCTGCGGGACTGTGCCGGGATTGGCGGGATGGTCTTGGACTGGTTTTGTTCATGCCTGGCTGGGAGAACTCACTGGGTGGTCTTGGGGGAGTGTACGTGTTCCCCCCGGGGCCTCACGTGTAGAGTCCCACAGAGTGCCATTACGTCCCCCCCACCCCTTGTTTAATATATACATGCAGCCGTTAGGGGAGATCGTGAGAGGGTTTCAGGGCATTCAGTATCATCAGTATGCTGATGACACTCCGCTCTACCACTCTTTTTCTGCCGACCCAGGTCACACAGTCTTCTTATTTTCCCAGTGCCTGTCAGCTGTGGGGGTTTGGATGAGGTTGAGCCATCTGCAATTGAATCCTGACAAGACGGAGGTGATGTTGGTGGGAGAGGGCTTGGGGGTAGTTGAATCTCCTCTTGTTGAGGGGGTTCACCCTCCCATGGTCTCTCAAGTGCGGAGTCTGGGTGTGCTCCTCGATTCACAGCTCATCTTGGACTCTCAGGTTGTGGCTGTGGCGGGGAGTGCATTTCGGCAGTTACGTCTGGTCCAGCAGCTTTGGCTGTATCTCTCATACTCCGACCTCACCACTGTCATCCATGCCTTCTTCACCTCATGGTTGGATTACTGCACTCTACATGGGGCTGCCCAAGAAGCTGGTCTGGAGGCTGCAGCTGGTGCAGAATGCCACAGCCCATCTCCTTATGGGGACAGGCCTCAGGGAGCACATGACACCAGTGCTCCAGGCTCTGCACTGGCTGTCTTTAAAGCACCGGCCCAGATTCAAGGTGCTTGTTTTAATCTTTAAAGCCCTTCACGGCCTGGGCCCTGCTTATCTGTGGGACCGTCTCACTCCCTATGTGCCTGTGCGACCTTTGAGATCGTCCGTGGGAGCCTTTTTGGAGGTTCCCTGGGTGAGGTGGGTGTCGACCAATATTAGATCTTTTTCGGTGGCTGCCCCTGTGCTGTGAAATTTGCTCCCGGAGGAGGCTTGGTTGGCCCCCACTCTCCTGTTATTTTGAACATTTATGTAAGACCTGGCTGTTCCGCCAGGCCTTTGGCGAGGGGTAAGGGTGGGGGGAAGGAAGTTTTTCCCCCTGCATATATGTGGATTTTTAAACTGTTTAAATTGTTTTATTGTTTTTATATTTGTTGTTCGCCGCCCTGTGGGCAGGAGGGGTGGGATAATTTTTTTCATATAAATAAAAATCCCATGGTGCAGTGCAAACAGATTTCAGCGTCCTCTTCCACTCTGACTTCTGGGAGTACAGTGACAGCAACAGATACAGCAATCACATTGCAAAATGGAAGTATCTTCATCTTGGCGTGGTGGATTTTAAATTCAGTGTGCCAAGTAGAGACTGCTGGAAATATTGCAGGATACCACAGAGAGATGGATGGCTACAGGGGAGACATGACTATCTGCAGCACTCTATGGCACCAGGGACTCAGTCCATCCAGCTTAACTGTTCACGTGATTACTAATTCAGACAAAGCTTAATCTGCATTAAAATACATCCTTGAAAATTAGGTTTCCAGAACCCGGTTTAAATTTTTAATCCAGGGATATTAATTTGGATTAAAGTGTTCACATGACCAACTTAATCCACATTAAGAGCCACTTAATTCAGATTAATGGTCATGTAAAAACAGCCTCTGTTCCTGGAGCTACTGCAGGAGCTTGAGTATGTCCCACCAGCTTCCTGAACCTTTGACTGTCTCATCTAAAGAGAGTTCCAGGTTTTCTGGTCTCCCATCGTCTCTTCTGTATGCCTGTACAGCGATGCCCAGTGCAATGGAATACTGGTTGGGGAGCCTGGGGCGCTATTGTAATGCCACTCATTAATACTGATATTAAAGGATGAGATCATTTCTAAAGCAAAGGATCCCTAAGATCGATATTTAAAGCCATTCTCAATTCAATTATACACTCTATTACAGGAGTGGGGAACCCTTTCTGTCCTGAGGGCCGCATTGAAAATTAGTACGAGCTCTGAGGGCCACAGAGAGGTTGGGTGTGTTTGTGCGCTTAACAGATGTATTCAAGAAAAGGAGGGCCAAGATCACGGATCAGTGCCATGGATCTACCCCCTGCCCTTGTGTGCATGCCTTCCTCTCTGCTCCCTTATCCTGATCTCAGTTTTTCAGTGCTTGGCAGTAGAGACATGGGGCATCTTTAGACGTAACAAAGATCAGGTGTCAAAACCTCTAAGCACGTGTTTGACCATTGTTTGTAAATACCATAACAATCCCAACACCAATTTGGCCACCCGTTTAACACACGATGTGAACACTTTGCATCACAAGGACAATTTGTGTGTTCTGCCTGAACCCGTGGCCAGTGTTGTCTCTAATGATATTGCGTGGCATGTTAGCAAGGACGACATGGAGAACGAGGCCGCGGTGCTTGCATTTGGAGATCGGATGGCAAGCAAAACATCGATTTGCCCCAAAATTGGCTGTGTGTCTAAGCAGTGCCACATGGTGAACACAGGGGCAAACCGGTGTTCGTATCAAGGTCAAAACACACATTCAGACACCCGTTGACGTTATGTCTAAAGACACCCTAGTTCCAGGGGCCAGATCCAGACAGCGAAAAGGGACCACATAAAAACTTGCCAAGGGCTGCATTTGGCCCCAGGGCCTGAGGTTCCCTGCCCCTGCTCTACTAGACGCTAATTCCCTTGCTTACGCTGAATAGTGTTTAAGTTCCCCTCTTGATTTCAGTGTGATTAGTCATAGGGGGAGGTATGGTGTAACAGGATCCGAATTTGGCCCTTGGAGTAGGTTTAATAATTCTATAGAAGGATCCTTACTCTCTGCTAATGTCTGTAGGACGTTTCCATACAGATTGAAATTATGATAAATGGAGCTTCATACAATACTACCTTAAAATAACTTTTAAAACAGTTCTTAGAAATATAAATTTTTTTAAAATGTGGACAAATCTGCATTTTATTAACAATCCTAGCTTATTTCTTGATTTGAAACATAATATATTACTTCAAGAGATTGACTTCTGATATTTATCATCATTTCCCATGCCCATTGCTTCTCCCCACCCACATTCTTCCATCAGAGGGTTAATTTCCCTCATCTCCTGTGGCTAGGACACTGGACTGGGAGCAGGGCTTAATTTAGGAGGGCCTGCCAGGGCTTAGCCAATGCAATTAAATTCAAGGTAGGTGTGTGTGTGTGTGTGTGTGTGTGTGTGTGTGTGTGTGTGTGTGT
>QEPC01001301.1:335528-376471 GCA_003113815.1 Sphenodon punctatus
CCACCTCTGGATCAGGACTTTAGCCTGTTCCATTTTCTTATGCCCACCCTACCCTAACTTTATCTTATCCCAGAATTTGGTGGAATCTCTAGCTTCTGCTGCCCTAAATAAATCCTCCCATCCCTCCACTAGGTACTAGAGCTTCTTCTGTTTAAGAAGGCTTTTATATGCTCCCCTGGCCTTTATATAGACCTCTCTATCTACTGGAAATAACCCCCTCCCCCTTAGACAACGGTAAGCCTGATACAAACGTTTTCTTGCCGCCTTACACTCTCCATCATACTATCCCTCCTGCTTTCTTCCTTTCCCCAAGGTTCCAATTTGACAATCTATTATTGGGCACAGTTGCTCCACAAAGGAATCAAACAAGCAAAAAATACTTTCCCCTTCCTCGATAACTTTTCGAAGGATCTCCTCCACAGGAAAACCGGAAATAACCCCTTCTGCCTCTAGGAGTGACTGGGGAGGGGACCAAAACAAAAATGACACTAATTAATTTTTGTTATTGTAATAATGAAAATCAAATGTACACCCCTATTCTAGGACCATCAGGATGGCAGCAGGATTCCTTCATTAGGAGAGGGAGTTGCATCACTCCTACTCCAGAGGGAGGTGCTCTTCTTAGCACACACACACACACCCCATAGGCATTTCTGTGGGATCTTCCCCACTGCACAGCCAGTGAGGGGTGAGCCCCTAGGAAAATACCTACCTGGAGCAGTGCATCCTGCAAAGGCAGTGAGGGAGTATCACTTCTGATGGCAGCTTCCAGCCCCAGGGAAGACACTTCTGTGGGGCCCAATTCCCTTCTAGCTGCCAGCAGAGAGAACAGGGCTTCTGCTCCCCCACACAAACCAGGCATAGGACAAATCCTATCAAGTCCTTCCAGCTCCGTCCCCTTACCACTAGGCCTGCCTTTCTCCTCTGCAGAGGCATAGCAAGGCTGTGGTGGGCCTAGGCTCATCTTCCAGTTATGCCACCTCCCCACGGGAAAGGTCAGGAAGACTCTCCCTAAATGACAGCCCTCCAAAGAGGGGGTGCTGACCGTCCCTGGCCTTCCACAAGGGTTGTGTTGTTGCCCTGGCTGCTAGTGAGGCCCCAGTGGAGTAGCAGTCGCCCAACTAGGGAGGACTTTTGAAGAGTGGCTGGGGATGAGGCCAGAACTCTGAAAACTTCCTTCTTGACTGGGCCCTTTGCATGTGGTCTGAGCTCACCACTAGGGTGTTTTAAGAGTGGGTGGATGCAGAGTGCTGGCCCTGATCCCTCTCACTCTGGCCACTTGCAGAGGGTTCCCCCCTGGGGTCCAGGGACCCGGGTCAACTCATCCCCATGCTCCATGGTAGTTACACCCCGGTACTCTGATCAGGCAGTGGCAAAAGCTTCCTGGTGGAGGCCAAAGATTCTCAACATCACAGCCTCCTACCAGGAGATCTCAGGCCTTGGAAGGGGCAGAGTGTATGTGCGTGTGCGTCTCTCTCTTTCTCTGGGAATGAGATCTCCAGGAGGGGAGTATGCCAGAGTACTAGTTCTGGGGTCTGCAGTGGGGGAATGATGAAAGTTTCCTATCTTAGGAGGGAAAGTCAGACTTAATGGAAGGGGTGGGTGTTCGGAGGGAATTACAGATTGCGATCTTTAATTCTGGATTTAATTTAAGATCCATATTATGGATCCATATTTAAATCAATTAACAAAAAATAATAAAAAGTAAAAAAACAAAACCCAACTGTGTATGCACAAATTGGCTGCTGGACCATTTTGTGTATCCGCAGCCTTTTTGCCAAAATGGCAGCGGTAGTGTCGCTGCCATTTTGGAAAAGAGCCAACATTCTGCGCAAAGACAAAATGGCCATTGTGCATGTGCAGACTGGCTGCCCTTTTCCAAAATGGCAGCGACACTGCCGCCGCCAATTTGGAAAAGGCCATGCATGCCCAGAATAGTCCAGCAGCCATTTTGCGCATGCACTTTAAAAAGTATTTATAGATTTTAAACTGTGTTCAACATGGATCGATATGAATTTATCCATAACTGCCCATTATGAGCAGTTACAGATTAATCCAAATCCGTGACGCACATCCCTACTTAATGTCTCTAGGTGCTTTGTTCAAGAAGCACATGGTTAGGCATTCACTAACTCAAGAAGCTTACAACATACATATTTGGGGGGAAAGTCTCTTCTTAATAGCTACAACAGTTTATACAAACTGATTCGAGAGCAGCCAGAAATATCATCCACAGTATGGTCCTTAGGGCAGAATGACCACTGAATAATAATGCTTCAAACAAGCTTACTATGCCAAACATGTTCCCTTTTCATCACAGGAAGGGAAAAAGAAAGAGAGAGGAGTATTTGATATTTCCCTATGAAAAGGCATACATTTATAGAGGCAGATTTGATAATAAGTAATAGTTATTAATAATATTAATAATAGTCATGCATTGTATGTGTAGAAATTGCCATACATCCTTTTCTCTTGGGAGAGTACAATGACACAAATAAAGAGGGGCTTTTGAGTAGCGGAACCCTCAAAAGCTCTGACACCTTTTAATTTACTGCCATTGTTGCCAAATCAGATGCAATTACATTCCTGCACCGATATTGGTTTTGCGTGTTAGGCGCGAAGCCCTCGCCTGACTCCAAAAGTGCATTCAAATTCTGCTTGGATGGAAAGCCCATTATTGATACAATAATTACGTAGAATGGGAGATGGCTTCATCTGCCCCTGGTTTGGTTGGGGAGGGGGGAAGCTTCTGTTGAAAGCAAAGGAGCCAAAACGGTACATTTACTCTGACCTAATCAAACATCCTACAATTCCACGGCACAACAGGAGGCTATTGGATTCTCTCCTCCCCATGCTTCAAAGGAACAATTAGTTGCTTTTCTTCCATAATTACCCCTTGCAAAATCCTGTTGGGCTTGAGGTGTTAATTACAACCATTTCCATGCTTACAATGCAGAAGTGATCTGCACACACTGATCTGGTCTCCTTACAAGAGGTTGGGTGAAACTGCAATTCTGTCTTCTACTCTGTCCAATTGACTGTCACACACACTGGGGTTCATTCCGATACAGAACGTGGGTGTGGTGTGGAAGGAAAAGAAGGGGCAGGGGACTACAGGGGAAAAAAAATAAAATGCTATCTAGAAAATCAATGGTACTAAGACAGTCAGTTTTCTTCATTCAAAGCAGAACATGAGGTGACAACAATCATTTTGCCCAATCCGAGGACATTTCCTGGGTTTTACTCCATATAATGCCCAACTGGATGTCATCTTTGCCCACTGTGTTGTGCCATCTAAGATATGGATACCTGGTTTTTATTTTCCATATTGTGGCCAGAGCAGATGACTCCATTCTATTCCGATGTTAGGGATGTGCGAACAGAACGCGGTTCGGATGTTCGGACATTCGGTTCGAAACCCAGTTCGGGTTCGGTTCGGCGGAGTTCGGTTTGACTGAACTCAACAGAACATCCAAAAATAGCGCTGTCGATACCAATACCGAAATCAATTTTTTTTCTCTGTATCAGTATCATTTAGCCCTGAAACCACCCCTGATCTCCACCCCTGGTGCCAGGAAGTCTGCTCCTCAGCTGCCTCCCCCTTCCGGACACGTTTTTCTCACCCAAAGCAATGTTTTTCCCACCCCCAAACTCATCCAAACTCATTTGAACTTTTCCGAACTGTTCGGCCGTTTGAACGTTTGGTTTGGTCGTCCGAACAGGCCGAGTTCAGTCCAAACTCTGAACATCCGAACCGCGTTCACACATCCCTATCCGATGTTCAACCCAGGTGAGGTGAGGGTACTAAGAATCAGGTACTAATGGTGTCCAGTGAGGTGAGGGGGCTAGAGAGTTCTAAAAGGTTAAAATAAATGAGAGAGAGCTGTTTGAGACAGTTTACGTGTTTGGAACACTTTGAGAGACTTTCCCCATCAGAAAATACAGTTCTGTTGAATAGAAATTTTCAGGAGAAGGTCAACTTGGATAGATCTTTCTATTTTCTATTGGAAAAACTGAAAAGAAATGTCTCATTTTCAATTGCCATTTTGAAAATAAAGGTTTCATTTTAACTTGGAAATGAAAGATTTTAATATTTCAATAGTGGCCGGTGTATGGTATTCGATTAGTATATCAAGCAGACAGAGCATATTCGGCAAGCCAGGAATCTGGATTCAGAGGCTGTGTCAGGGTCCAGGCTTGAACCTGTGACCCTGACGTTGGTAGGGAGGGAAGTTCCCCAGTGCCATATGGCAGCTGGGCTTGATAGAACATTCCCCCTTTATGCCTGGTGCCTTGCCATGCTTGACTCCTCCCCCCTGGATTCCTCATTGGCTCCCAGCAGGATAAAAGGCCTGATGGGAACAGTTGCAAGCTGCGGGACATTAGCTTGTGACTGTGATCCTGTCTGCCTACTGTCTTCCTTCTAGCTGTTTTCTAGCCTTTTGGTCTACAGCTCTTAGGCCTATTTCTTGTCTAGCCCCCTCTGGCTCTGTTCCCCCCTTTCCCTTTCTGGTAGCTCTGATTGTCTTGCCCTCTTGATTCCTGTCCACCTGTTTCTCATTAGCAGGTTTCTTACCTTGTTCCCTGTTGCCCCATTAGTTCCTTGTTGCTCCCCCAGCAATAGTTCCCGTAATCCCTTGTCTCTTGTTCCTCATTTCTCCCTTAGCTCTCTGTTGCTCCCCTAGTTCCCCATTGCTCTCCCCAGCTCTGGTTCCCTTAATCCCTTGTCTTTGGTTCCTCGTTGCTCTCTTAGTTCCTCATTGCTCTCCTACTTCCCTATTGCTCCCCCAGTTTGGGTTCCCTAGTCCCTTGTCTCCAGTTCTCCGTTGCTGCCCCAGTTCCCTGTCTCTGGTTCCCCAGCCCCTTGACCTCAATGATGAGCCATCAGAGTTCGTAGGCCAGCTTGTCTGGTGCTCATGCTGAGTATTCAGTCTCTTGGAGGTCGGAGAACGGCTGAGAGGTTTCCTTGTTTGCTCCATGGGACAACCCCTATTCCCTTCAACCCATTCCCCTATCTGCTCTTCTCCCCTTTCCTTGGCCCCAGTAAGGTCCACCCAGTCTGTATCATAGCTCCCCTTTGTTCCTCTGGCCACAGTTCCCTCCCATTGTAGCCCCTCCTGGTTGCCCTTATTGGCCATCGCCCCCTTGCACCCTGTGTCCTGATGAGTGTGGCTTCCGGCCAGTCAGGCTCAGCCTATCAGGGCACAGGGTGCAAGGGGGCGATGGCCAATAAGGGCAGCCAGGAGGGGCTACAATGGGAGGGAACTTTGTGACCAGAGGAACAAAGGGGAGCTATGATACAGACTGGGCGGACCTTACTGGGGCCAAGGAAAGGGGAGAAAAGCAGATAGGGGAACGGGTTGAAGGGAATAGGGGTTGTCCCATGGAGCAAACAAGGAAACCTCTCAGCCGTTCTCCGAACTCCAGGAGACTGAATACTCAGCATGAGTGCCAGACAAGCTGGTCTACGAACTCTGATGGCTCATCATTGAGGTCAAGGGGCTGGGGAACCAGAGACAAAGAACTGGGGTAGAAAACATTTCTGGGAGTAGAAAACAGGCAGAAAACATGCTACCTGTTTTAGTTTTACCTGGTTCCCATCTATGGCCCTTCTGGAATACTGTTTGAGAGCACCAACCAATCTAGAGAGATTCCCTCTGAGCATGTTTTGACATGGGAGACATTTCTCCCACAGCTTAAAAATCCAGCATGGGAAAACCTCTGTGAGGAGATTGAGATGCTCCTCACTGGGTTGGAAGTTGCCTGGGTGCCACTGGAAACAGCAGCGCCAGCTGACTCCTGGAAGTTTCAAAACGCAGACTGGTAAGACCTTGGGCTATTGGGGACTTACCTAGTCTGCATCTCAAAACTTCTGGGAGTTGCTCAGCGCTGCTCTTTCCAATGGAGCCCGTGCAACTTCTGGGCTGGCGAGGAGCATCTAAATCCCACTTCATGAGGGTTTCCTAAAGCTGGATTTTTTAGGTGCAGGAGAAATGGATCCCATGTAAAAATGCCCTGTGTGAAAGTTCTCCTAATCCCTACTTGGGACCACCATGGGAAACCCCAAACCCTGACCGGATAGCAGCGATACAGTGTTAAGGAAGCTAACAGATAATGCAGACCAAGAAAAAGAGGCTCAGAAAGAGGTTCCCCAACACCAAAGTGACACCTCTGCAATGGCCAGTCTGTACTTGGTTGCCATAGCCACTTGCTTTATTTGTCTAGTGCGTTAGACATGTCCAATCAATCCAGCTGTCCTTTGTTGTCAAGGGTGACAGAAGTAGGTTGCAAGGGATTTTAATTAGTAGGTCAACACAGGATGAGTAATCAGGAAGCTGTTTACCAAATGGGAGTGTAATTCCCCAAGGGAGACATATTTCATACAGGACTAATGCCTCGGGATTATTCCCCTCTCAACTTGACACTGGAAAAGTCTATGGTTATCATGTCAGCCCTAGAAATCAATGTTGACCATTCCCTAGGCCGGGGATAGAAAAGGCATCTATTGCACGTGCCAGATTCCTGAGTTGTGTCACATTGGATAATCGCAATTTCAGACTCTCTTGTCTGGAAGAATATTTCTGTCTACAGGCCACAAGTGACAGGCTTGAACCCATGCTAGAGTTTTCTGTTCCCTAAATAGTCTTTGCCCTTTCTCTAATTTTATTTATTTATTTATTTGCATTTATGTCCTGCCCTTTCCTGCAGGCTCAGGGTGGCTTATGAGCAATCACAAATAATAATAATAATAATAATAATAATAAAAAAAAAAAATCAATAAAACCAAACCCTATAAGATTCCAATTAAAAGCATTCCCACCCCCACCTCTCCAAACCCTATCCCCAAATCACCAAAAGCCCAGCCAAATAAAATAGGTCTTACATTGCCTTCGGAAGATGCTCAGGCTTTGGGGAATCTCCATGGGAAGGCAGTTCCGAAGCTGGGGGAAGAGGGGGAAGCCATTGAAAGTGCCTTTTTTCATGCCCGTGTTGTTGGGACCTAGTATGGTGGTGGAACTTTAAAGAGGATGCCCCCAGCTGACCTAAGGGAGCGCAGCAGGACACAGGGGGAAAGGCGGTCTTTTAGATGTACAGGGCCCAAGCTGTTAAGAGCTTTACGGGTCAAATCCAGCACCTTGAATTGTTCCCAGAACACTATTGGCAGCTAGGGCAGACTTTGGAGCACTGGTGCAGTGTACTCCCGGACACCCGCCCCATCAGAAAGCTTATGTTGCTTCCCCCTACTCCAGGAAGTGTCTCCCTGAACATATATGTATGCTAGGGGTGTACAATTTGTTTTTGTTTTCTAATTACTAAAACAAACGAAGTCCTGTTTGCTTTAGTTAAAATATTACAATGATAGACAAGGGTAACAAAAGCGGAAGAAAACAAAGGAAAATAGCGTCCATTTTTTAACAATGAAAGATCCCTGTGCATGAGCAAAATGGACACTGCACATGCACAACCATTCCCAAAATGGCGAAAAACCACTGCGCATGCACAAGCGGCCGCCGGGGCCGTCCTGCATGTGCTTGCCCTTTCCCAAAATGGCACCGATGCTGTCGGCGCCACTTTGGGAAAGGGTACGCAATATGCATGCACAGAATGGACCAGTGGCCATTTTGTGTATGCACAGTGATTTTTTTCCTTTTAACTTTAAATTAAACAAAAAAAACCCAAATGAATGTTTTTATTTATGAACACCCCCTGCCAAAAAACCGAAGGGTTTTTGTAAACAAAAACAAATCATATGCCTGCTACACACCCCTGATATATGCGAGCTGAGAGATAGTTAATTGTGTAACCATGGGTAATAACCTGAACTCCAGATATCTAATCAGTTAACCCACAGGTAGGTGTATACTGCAGATTTGAACCAGGTATCCAATGGTAAATTGAGAACAAAACAGGCTCCAAGGGGTAAACAGGAAAGGAATTATAGGCAAACTGAACTAGCCGGCAATCACAGGACAGGAAAATGGAATGTGACAGCACAGTAAATGGCACAAAACACAAATTATACAAAAGTAATTAGGTGATTAAGTTAAACCATTGGTTCATAAATACCTACTGCTTCACCACCAATTGTTCTCAGATTGATAATTGTAAATCTGATGGTCACTGATATCCAAGCAGCTATCCATGTCAGTTCTAATATACCTTCTGCTCCCTCCCTCCCAACCCTCAAATTCCTCCTGAAAACCTACCTCTTCTAGCTCTTTGCTCACAGATGCTTCTGCTTACACTGGGTGACACTAAAGATGCAGCCGGAGTGGCAGGGCTCTCCAAGTGGCAGGGTTTTACTCAGCAGCAAGGAGTTCCCAGTGTAAACTAACGTTCTGTCCATCACATCTTAACGCTGAAAACTCTTTGTTTAAGAGTTAACCTCTTTGTTAAATTGAGGTAGCCCTGAATTAAATTTAGGAGTAGCAGGGATCACTTAGGTTTGTGGGGCAGGTGGGAGAGCTGTATTCCCCAAGATCATAGTTGCGGACAGACCCTGTGCCACACCACTCTACTGAAATACTGAAATTATATATATATATATATAAAAACCCAAAATAATACCTGAAATATTCCCCAAATCCAGGACAAAATTGGGACTAAAATCATTATCTTGGTATACCGGTCTTTGGTATTTCGGTCTACTAGTTGTTGGTATTTTGAGTACCCAATCGAAAACCGGTTTGAGTACCGAGAAGTACCAGAAATATTTAGTTCGATTTGGGCACCGGAAATTCAGTGGGTATCCCCGTTTATTGCAAGTACCCATTTCAGCTCTAGTGCAGAGTGTTCATGGAGTTGGGAGTCAATTGCTCCTGGTGCACCCCTCCCCTCCCTGTGTACAGCATTCGCAGCTGGCCTTCTAACCCCTGCCAAGTGCTCCTGGAGGGAGGGGAAGCCCCCACCCTACCTGCAGAATGCTCCTGGCACACAGTCTCTGCCCCCAGAATGCCTCAACTCATGGAGCTTTTTTTTTTTTTTTTTTTTAAATGTGTATGTGGCCTGCAGTGGGGGAGAAGGCTCCCCACCCATGGTCAATATCAAGGTCCGAGAACCAAAAAGTACTTGGTTTTCCAGCTTCCATGTGAACTGAGGAACCCAGCTCCCAAGAGAAAGAGGCTGCACTGCTACTAAGAAACTGGTCTTGGGGGGTGGGATATGAGAGTAGCGCCAAAATAAATATTAGTGCAAACAGATATGTTGAATTTGCACTATTTGTCCAAGAGTGGATAATTAATAACTGCTATCTGTTTGTGTTACGTTGGATACCCATTTTGGATATTTTGATCCAGCTATTTTGGTTACTTCGTTATTAGTGCTATTGCACACATACAGCAACTAACACAAACTATCCAAAATAACTGACATGGCAAGACAACTGAAATGGAATATCCAAACAAATAGATGTGAATATTTATTTCATTTGTGGAGATTATTTGGATTGTTATCCAAAAATTCTATGATTTATTATTTGTATTCTTATTCTTTATATAGCACCAGCAGTGTACCTGGTACTGTACAATCAATGGGTGCAATCCTACTGACAGCTTACGCCGGTGGCAGGTGCAGTGGTGATCTGGGTGGCAGGTGCTCAGGCGCACTTGTGTACTATGTGCGCGTGCAGCAAGCAGCGCAGGGCAATGGTGCGACCCATGTTCCTGAGACCCCCAAGCCCACACCTCCTGCAGTCCGGGAGATGAAGGCGGCACGGTTCCTGCTCCATCCCCCAGGTTGCAGTGTGGGGGGGCTCAGGGGGTTGCATCAGATGGGGCATGCCGTTGCCACGCGAGGCTTGCTGTGTCAGTGGGGCACGTACACACCTGTGGTCTTTCACTGTGCCTCACGTAGGTGCAGTTTGCAAGGGCCGCAGGATTGCATCCAATATCTGCAAATACAAAATATGCTACTCAGCACTAGGTATTATATAGAGGGAACCTTCCAATAGATTTAGGCTGGGTTTTTTTGACATTGTATTTCAAATAGCAACTTCCTGAATCTCTGAACCTTTTTGCATTTTGATTTATGACTCGATGCATTTTCTTTTAATTAGCTTTATTTAAAGCTGGTGTGCCTGTGTGTGCATATATAAGTGTATTTACTGAGACCAGTAACAGAATTCTCAAGCGGACACATGATCAACAAATAAATATTTCTGTGGTCAGGGAACACCCCAGTTACAGATGTCTAAGGATTGGCACTTAGGGGTGTGCATGTCATTTTCGTTATTACAATAACGATAACAAATAATTGTTGTTTTCATTTTTGTTATTGCAATAACGAAAATGACAACTGAGAACCACCATAATAAAAACAACCAAGAATACAAAGACAACCAAGAATACCGATAATGTAAACGATAATGAAAATGATAACAAGAAACGAAAATGGCAATGTTGTCATTGCTGTCATTATTAGTGCTGTGGTAGTTAGGTTTTGGAGGAAAAATGTGGAGAGGGGAGGAGGGAGCAGACACCTCGGAGTCTTAACAGGGTTGAACTCTTGAAATGTGCCTGTGTTGGGAGGGCCGTGCAGCTCAGCAGTATCTGATGGATGTATTACTGGCCAATGAGCAGCGTAATCAGGCCCCAGCAACTTCATGGGACTCTGTGATTGCTCAATGCCTGCTGCCTCCCACAACCAATCAGGGGGGCTCTGTGGGAGGACACTGCAACCCTTTATAATGGGAGGGCCAGATTTTTTCTCTCCATTCCGTGAGAACTCTGCTTGTCAGGTTGCATTTACAGAACTGAGGTGCTTGCACACAAAAAATCCTCCCTAACCCTCATTGCATTACTACTAGGGGCGGGAAAACCGGTAAATCTGGTATCCGATAATGCTGGTACCGGGCGTACCGGCATTATCGGATTCGACCCGGTAAATCCGGTCCGGGTACCGGACTCCGGGTACCGGATTATTTTGCATTGCAGCCATTTAAAAATGGCTGCAATGTAAAAACTTAAAGCCCCAGCAAAAAAGTTTTTAAAAAAACAAACCCTCCCCGAGTCCAGGCTGTGCGGGTGGAAGGGGGGGACACCCCCCACCCACCCTGCCCAACCTGGATTTTTGTTTAAAAAAAGACTCAGAGGCGAGCCCACCCCCCAGCACCAGCGGCCGCTGCGTCCCCGCAGCCGCCGGTAAGTATGACCCGATCCCTGGGGGGGGTGTTTAACACCCCCCCAACCCCCCAGGGATCACCCCTACTAAAGTTCAGTGCTTGCTTACCTTGCGGAGCTCCGGCGGCGGCGGCGGGCGGTCCGGCGGCCTCAGCGCCGGCTGTGGCTGCCGGCGTCAGAGACGCTCTAGGCCTTCCGGGGAAACCCGGAAGTTCCCCGGAAGGCCTAGAGCGTCTCTGACGCCGGCAGCCACAGCCGGCGCTGAGGCCGCCGGACCGCCCGCCGCCGCCGCACCCGGAGCTCCGCAAGGTAAGCAAGCTATGAACTTTAGTAGGGGTGATCCCTGGGGGGTGGGGGGGGTGTTAAACACCCCCCCCAGGTATCGGGTCATATATATATAGGTTAGATTAGAATAGATATATAGATAATTGATTAGATAGATAGTTTTCCTTTTCCCTTCCCATCTCCCTTAGATTCAGATAGATATTAGTTGTGCATGGGAATCGATGATATCAATACCAAAAATAAAATATTCGTTTGAAATGGTATCAATAACAATATCAAATATCGATAACAAAAATGATAACAACAACAAAGGATAAAAAAGGACCCTGTTGTTAATGATAAAGAAAATTACATTTTTGAATAAGGTAAACGAAAATGACATTTTTGAATAATGAATAACGAAAAACAAAAATGACATGTGGACCTGGTTGCACACCCCTACAGCTTGTGTGGCTTGGCCCCAGGAAGAGTCCTACAAGAGATGGCTGGAGGAGACCCTCTGGACCTAAGAGAAGTAACACAGGAGGATCATAAGTGGGGAAATAAATGGTTAATTTCAGACGTTATGAAATCACTGCTCACCACAGTGAATCCCAGTGGATTCCATGTGGCGGCAGCGATCACAGGAACATCTGTTTGCTCCCAGCCAGATGTTCACCACAGTGAACACCTGGTCGGGATCAAATTGACCACAGTTCTGGCCCTCAGGCCGGCCTGAGGGCCAGAACTGTGGTTAGATTGTCCATGATCCACAATGGGCTAAAAGTAACATTTGTTGCCTTTGGCCCATTCCGGATCGTGGACACGAACGCGGTACAGGATTGGGCGCAGTGGCCACATTGGCCACTGTGCCTGGCCATCTGCCCGAGAGCGGGCGGCTGAGGGAGCGCGGGGGTGGGGGACCCTCCCCGATCGCTATCAGGCCAGCACGTCTAAAGGACGGCCGGTCTGATCACTGATCGGGATCCGAGACGGACCCTGGTCCAGGGTTCAACATGGCGGGCCGAACGGCCCATAACGTCTGAAATTACCCAGAGTCAAAGCTGTGTGTGGAAATGCAGTGGGTTTTCAGTTAAAGTTAACTCTAATCACGGGTAGCTGTAGATTTAAATTAAACCTCAAGGAAAACTTCTTGACTATAAGGACAGTCAGGCAAAGGAACAGTCTATCTTAAAAAACCCTAATCTTCTGTCTTGCGGTATTTTCCTACCCCGGGTGCACATCTCTTGAAAAAACTTGCAAGTTAGTGGTTCTCTTACTTTGCTCTTTTAGACATTGTCATCTGCACACAGGTACACAATATTGCCAAAGTTGGTTACCATTAATCATTTTTTACCCCAAAAAAAGTTTAAAGCCCTGGGAACGAAATCTACCCCGATGCATTTTATCATGAGGTATATTTCTACCCTGGGCTGGGGTAGAAATCTACCCCATCAGATTTCATGTTAGTTTACACATTCAAGCAATGCACGTGCCAAAGAACTGGGGTAGAAATGTACCCCAAGACCCATGTAATGTCATTATTTTTTTTTCAACACAGAAGATGCGGGTTAGAGAGGTCATGGATTCTCCATCAATGGGGGTTTTTAGGAAGAGGATGGAGGACACTAAAATGATGGGATGGACTTGATGACCTTCAGTGTACCTTCCAGGTATATGCTTCTACTTCACTGTATTTCAGAGATAGAAAATACTATTCCCTAGTGCAGAGAGATTTATTTTACATTTATATTTTAAATGTTGATGGGTGAGGTCAGGCTGCAGGAGGAGTATGTTTCACACTTTAAAAGAGAAAGCAGGAAGGTAATAATGGGCATTTTTACACACAGCTTAATGTGCTGGTCTTTCAATCTTCTGGGTTTACAAGTCCACAAGTAAGTTCCTGAATGCATTCTTCACACACGGAGGCCGTATTCACATCTGCAGCAGTGGTGGTGGCAGAGAGAGTGGTGAAGTAAGACGCAGCAGCGGGGAGGAGCTGAAAGAGAGGAAAAGAGCCGGTGCGAACAGGGATCTGCCGTGACTTCTCTTGCGCATGTCAGGGTGCAAAATTGTGCCCTGACATGCACGAGAAAAGCCGTGGTAGATCCCCGTTCTCACCAGCTCTTTTCCTGTCATCCGGCTCCTTCCCACTACCATGACTTCCCTTGCTGCTCTCTCTGCCACCACCCTCGCTGCAGATGTGAATGCGGCCACACTGCCCTGAGGCAGTTCCGGGATGCACACACACACTGTAGCTGCAGCTGTAGACATGAGGGGCTGTCATGGAAACCAAGTGACCACAGCTGCCTGGAACAAAGCAGTTTACCAGGAAAACCTTTTACACACACACGTTCTGGGAGACACCCAGATGGTACAGGATCCAGATTTGTAAAACCACAGAAATCAAGGATTTCATAAATCTGTGAGAACATGCAGAAGTTCAAAGAGTCAGATGTTTAAGATCTGGGTGAGTGATTTAGACACACAGAAAGTTGAGGATGTAACAGAAAACATGCAGGACAAATGTGTGTGTAAAAACACCCTGTGAGTTGCTCTTATGTATGACCAGGGGTGTTGCTAGTTCCTAAAAAGATCAGGGGCTCCCCTTTGTCTCCTGCCTTTGGCTTTGCCACCGGTGGGCCTAGGAGCACTGTCTGGCTTGGCTGGCCTGGGAGCGCTGCCCGGCTCTCCTGCAATCGAATTAACTTTAAAGGTGCTTTTGCCCTTCCTCAAAATTGAGGTTGTCTGTGCTCACTGCTCCCTCAATGATGGTTTACAACTGGGTGTTTCCCATAATTCCAACTACAAGCATTGCACAAGTAGAAAACAAGCAATAAAGTGCTCATGCAGAGCATTAAATTCCAAACGCCAAACCACAACCAAACACACAAGACACCACAAAATACAGCTTATTAAGGACATTGGGCATTTTTACACCCCTTAAAGTGCTGGAATTTCACATCTTCTGGGTTTACAAGTCCACAAGTAAGTTCTGGATGCATTCACCTCACACACATACTGCCCTGAGGCAGTCTAAAGTAGCCACAGCTGTAGACATGACAGGCTGCCATGGAAACCAAGTGACCACAGCTGCCTGGACCAAAGCAGTTTACCAGGAGAACTTTTTACACAGAAGTTCTGGAAGAAGTTCTACACAAAAGTTCAAAGAGCCAGATCTTTAAGATCTGGGTGAGTGATTTAGACACACAGAAAGTTCAGGATGTAACAGCAAATTTGCAGAAGTGTGTGTGTAAAAACACCCATTATGTCATGCAAAGAGACATTTGTCTCGATATATAACTAGTTCATTTTTACCCCCATCAATTCACGCTACCCCTCAACCATAACCAGTTCATTTGTTCCCCCATAATAAATTCATGCTGCCCCCCACCCCATAATCAGTTGAAGGGAGTCAACAGGACAGCCTCATAGGGAGAGATGGGGGCACAGGGGGAGAGTGAGAAGAGGAGATAGCCATGTGAGGGAGGAGGGGGACATGGGGCAGGAGAAGGAGCCTCTCTCTCTCTCTCTCTCACACACACACAACACACACTCATTCTGACACAAACACTTACACACACATTCTCTCTGATCTCACAGATACACACACTCTGATCTTTCTCACAGATACACACCCTCTCTCTCTCTCACACACGCACACACACAAAGTCTCTCTCTCACTCACACTCACAAAGTCTCTCTCTCTCTCACACCACACACACACACACACACACACACACACACACACACAGAGTCTCTCTCTCTCACTCACAGACATTCCCATTCAAGCTCTCACCTTTCTCTTTCATTCACACTGTCACACCCACTCAAACACACACATTCACTCAGTTACTCATAGATGCTTCAACTGGGCCAGCCAGGCTGGCCCGGTGCACCTGCTGCTGCTGCCGCCTCCAGAAGTCCCAGCTGTTGGAAGGCCTGGTATGTGCCTCCGTGTGGCGGCAATGGAAGATTCTTCTTCAAGTGGTTCCGACCAGTCTCACAACACTCAGGTGTGAGAATGGTCAGACCATCTCGAAGAACCTTGTTTACAAGGTTGCTAGCAACCTTCTGATCCAGGCATTCACATGAGCAGTGCTGTGGTGATCCAGGAGGTAGCAGGGCCCAGGGCACCCTGGCAGGCAGTGGAAGCTCCTCCCCCTCCTTCCCCCACCCAGGCTGCTTCTGAGGGCAGGGACTCAGGAAGGTAATTGAGGAGAGAGCTGAGCTCCCCTCAGGTGACTACCTCACTTGTTGCTGCTCAATGACAGTCCCCTTGACTCAGAACTCCCCTCCCACCCCCACCTCAGAAAGCTTTCACTTTTGACGCAGCCATGGGGCTATAACTGACGTCAGTTATTAGGGGTGGGACCCCGGTGCAATTACCGGATACTGGATTTACCGGTTTCCGGTTCTCAAAGAACCGGATTCTTGGATTAAATCCGGTATCCGGTACCGGTTTTATTTCATTGATTTCAATGGGGCACTGTGTCCCCATTGAAATCAATGAAATACAATTAATTCCTCCCCCCTCCCCCTCCCAGGCTGCGCGGGTGGAAGGGGGGACACCCCCCACCCACCCTGCCCAGCCTGGATTTTTGTTAAAAAAAGAGCCCCCCCCCCAGCACCAGCGGCCACGGCGTCCCCGCAGCCGCCGGTAAGTATAGACCCGATCCCTGGGGGGGGGAGGTGTGTTTAACACTCCCCCAACCCCCCAGGGATCACCCCTACTAAAGTTGAGTGCTTTACCTTTGCGGAGCTCCGGGTGCGGCGGCAGCGGGGCGGGCGATCCAGCGGCCTCAGTCAGAGACGCTCTAGGCCTTCCGGGGAAACCGCCCGCTACCGCCGCCGCCGCACCCGGAGCTCCGCTAAGGTAAAGCACTGGCAACTTTAGTAGGGGTGATCCCTGGGGGGGTTGGGGGGGGTGTTAAACACACCTCCCCCCCAGGGATCGGGTCTATACTTACCGGCGGCTGCCACACGCCCAGTACCGGCATTATTGGATTCCGGATTTACAGGTATTCCCACCCCTATCAGTTATAGCCCCAGGACTGCCAGCAAAATGAAAGCTCCATGAGGTCAGCTGGCTCAGCTCAGCTCACTCAGTTCAGTTGCATGGCACTTGCAACAGAAAAGGTCCAACTCCATGGGTGTATCTAGGCTGGAGTCGGCCCCAGGGACAAGAAATGGACTTGGACACACACCCCCCACATTCCTCTCCCCAGCATCCTTATTACAGGAAACTGTCCCCAATTATATTGGCAAGGATGCAGTTTTCAGAAAACAGAAGAACCCTGTAGCACAGACAACTCCAGACTAAAGTTGGCCCAACACCACAGCATCTCCTAGCTCCTCAGAGCCCATGGAACAGCCCCCCACAATGCTACTGGATGCCCCACATCACAGACACCCTCAACAGCACCATTAAAAACACCAGAACACCTCCGAGCTGGCTCCACAGAGCCTCATGCAATAGTTGCCCTCCAACTCCAGGGGATGCCTCCATAAAACTGCTCCAGAGACACAAGGAGAATTCCAGACACACCTTCCCCCTCTTTAAACGTAATTTTGGTACCATCAAATAGTAAACACAACACAGCTTTGCAGTAAATCTTTGACATTGTAATAATTTGATACTGCTATAAAATTAAAGTAAAATCTACAAACCTTGGGCCATATTTGCCCTCTTCTTTTAAATTAAAAGCTGCTTTAAAAAACAGTGTTTGTTCCCTGCTAAAGTCTAACAATTAACTTACTAAAACAAAAGGAAAATACAGACTGTTTTTCCAACTTAAACACGTAGTGCATAAAAGACACTGTTTGAGGTCTGGCTAAAAACAAACATAAGGATGCCCATTTTAAAAACATGATTCAGTTCAAGTAAAAAATAAGACATTTTTAAACTACCATATTTTAAACTCAAACAGTGCCTGAACCACCTTGCCTGTCTAATGTAATAAATTCATGCCTGCAGGTGGTACACTTTTTAAAGATGTATGAAAGCCAGCCAGTAGGACCTGATGATTCTCTCTGCACTTAACACCTGTGCTTTTATTAAAATATCTCCCACTTTTTAAAGGTGTATGAAAGCCAGCCAGTAGGACCTGATGATTCTCACTGCACTTAACACCTGTGCTTTTATCAAAATATCTCCCACTGATTTCAGTAGAGTTATTCCTGAGTCACAGAGTAGTGTGTAAGGTAAAACAATCCCTGACCAGCTCTGCCTTTTTTGCCTCTGAATTTATGCTAATTCATTCAACCCTGATGTAACTTTACTCATCAGCAATCAGTGGCAAATTATTCAACATTTCTAAAAACTACCAAGCTTGTCAAAAATTTAGACTGGAAGCCCTTGCTCATGCCTGGGATGGGAAACTTTTGGCCAGTGACTGGTTTTTATTTGGCCCCTTTGCAGTTCCTGAATCTGGCCCATCATGGTTTCAGCCCCTTCCTTCAAGCACTGAAGGTGTGCCCTTGGGAAGAAAGGAATAGAGCTGAGGTTAGGGGCTGGATCTGTGGGTCAGATGCATGATTTAGATCCCACAGGTTCCCATCCCGCAACACTTATCTGGACCATGGTGCTTGTCCTAATTGTCAAATGGTCCTGGGATCCAAGGAGGGAAGGTTCCCCACTCTTGCTCTATGGGCTTACCAACTTTCCCCACTGACACTACCCCTTGCTGACAGGGTCAATATGGGAGTTTTGCCTTGTGGGGGGAGAGGCTGGAGCAGAGCGGGGAGAAGAGCCCTGCAGCCACAGCATTGGGGAGAAAAGTGCACCCAGGCACTGAGGCACCACCTGCCCAGCACAGTGTAGACCCTCCCCAAGAACCCCAAACCTCTGGATCCATTACAGCAGCTGCCTGTCCCGTGGGAGATCTCTCTGCTGCCGGGTGAGCAGCAGCCTCTGCCCAGCTCCATACTTTGCACAGCAGGGGGAACTGGAAGTCCCAAGCACAAAGATTGCAATTTGCAGTCTCTGTGCTTGGGAGACCCACCCCCTCCCCCCAATTTAAGTGGACTGCACAGAGGAAGGATCCCCTCATTCCTCAAGGCTCCCCTTTGCCACTAGTTCTCATAACTAGTACCATAACTCAAGGAATAGCAAGTAGGGGCGGGAAAACCGGTAAATCCGGTATCCGATAATGCCGGTACCGGGCGTACCGGCATTATCGGATTCGACCCGGTAATCCGGTCCGGGTACCGGATTCCGGGTACCGGATTTTTTTACATTGCAGCCATTTAAAAATGGCTGCAATGTAAAAACTTAAAGCCCCACCAAAAAAGTTAAAAAAAACAAACCCTCCCCGAGTCCAGGCTGCGCGGGTGGAAGGGGGGACACCCCCCACCCACCCTGCCCAGCCTGGATTTTTGTTTAAAAAAAGACTCAGAGGCGAGCCCACCCCCCAGCACCAGCGGCCGCGGCGTCCCCGCAGCCGCCGGTAAGTATGACCCGATCCCTGGGGGGGGTGTTTAACACCCCCCCAACCCCCCAGGGATCACCCCTACTAAAGTTCAGTGCTTGCTTACCTTGCGGAGCTCCGGCGGCGGCGGCGGGCGGTCCGGCGGCCTCAGCGCCGGCTGTGGCTGCCGGCGTCAGAGACGCTCTAGGCCTTCCGGGGAACTTCCGGGTTTCCCCGGAAGGCCTAGAGCGTCTCTGACGCCGGCAGCCACAGCCGGCGCTGAGGCCGCCGGACCGCCCGCCGCCGCCGCCGGAGCTCCGCAAGGTAAGCAAGCACTGAACTTTAGTAGGGGTGATCCCTGGGGGGTTGGGGGGGTGTTAAACACCCCCCCCAGGGATCGGGTCATACTTACCGGCGGCTGCGGGGTTGCCGCGGCCGCTGGTGCTGGGGGGTGGGCTCGCCTCTCAGTCTTTTTTTAAACAAAAATCCAGGCTGGGCAGGGTGGGTGGGGGGTGTCCCCCCTTCCACCCGCGCAGCCGGGGAGGGGGAGGGAATTAATTTATTTAATTGATTTCAATGGGGACACAGCGCCCCATTGAAATCAATGAAATAAATCCAGTACCGGTATACCGGATTTAATCCGGGAATCCGGTTTTCAGAGAACTGGTAACCGGTAAATTCGGTAGCCGGTAATGGGCCCGGGGTCCCACCTCTAATAGCAAGTGTTTGCTAGCTTCACTCACCTGATTTGCACAAAGAGTGAAAACGGACATGCACTTTTACTCTGCTTTAATATTTCTTAGGCATGTTGCAGGGCGGCATAGGGTGCCAATACAGCCCTGCAACATGCCTAAGAAATGTCAAAGTGGTGTTAAAGCGGCGATATATGCATGTCTGTTTTCACTCAAAGAGGCGAGCTCTACACCTACTGGGAGCGTTGATACTTAATTTCATTGTGGACGCAATCCGGTTCCCAGAAATAACCTCTGCAGTATGTGCCTTTCACTCAAGGAGCTTCTAACACTCTGTAAGCTTCTGCAGTTCGCAGCCTGTCAGTGAGGGACTACAGATCCTAATTTTCAGTAGCACCCATCAAAACTGAGTGTTTAACTACAGACACACTGGCCTGATTGGCTGGTGGTGCTCAGCTTTGCACAACTCCCATTGACTTCAGCTGGAGGTAAAAGCGCTTCACAACGTTTCGCTCAAACTGGGGACCTAGAAGCAGTGGAGACACTGCTAACTTTTTTTGAAGTTATCAGAACACAGTTCTCTGCCCCTAAAATTCTTGTAACTAAGGATACTCTATTACCAACCCCCAAGCATTCAGAACCTTAAGTCCGGCCACAATAAAATCATACGCTCAAAAAAAGAGTAAGGGTTAATTCTCCTTTTTGCACACTTTCATGGAATGATGTCTCTAAAACCACAGAGAATAAAATTGTATATTATGTTAACACTAATGCAGAGATTCTCATATAATGACCAGAAGCTGAAGCTTTAAGAAAAACAAAATAGCTAGACTTGCGATTAAAAAAACCAAAATAAAAAAATTGCACGTGGCAGCAACATTGGTTTGAGATGCATCTCTTTCACTTGATTTTTTTCCTGTGCATTGACAGTACTTTCCCTTCAGTGTCTGATCCTGCAAGATACCCCCATCGAGCATCGAATTAATGGGGTGTCTCTTGCACAATGCAGCTTGCAGGATCAGGGTCAACCTGTGCCATTGGGGGAACAAACTATCACACCAATACCAGGAAGCAAACATTTTAAAGTTGGCAAAGTGTTTTCAAACCTACAAGAACTTGTATCCTGCTGACATAGGAACTGTAGTTGCTTTAATTCACTTACCTTCTTCCACACCTGACCCGCAGGAGGGAATTTGGAACACTGAAATCAACAAGAAAAGAAACACACACCAGTCACCTTGCTTTCTCTCCTCTTGACTCAAGCCTGCCTTCTGCTGCTGCTCCTACCTTCACACCCCACAGCTCCCAAGCTGTGCAGGATGGGTGGGCGGGGCAGCACTCAGTTCAACTTCAGAATGTTGCTACCTTGTAACCAAGGTTCTTTGAGATGGCTACGAACATTCTCACAACAGTTGTGAGAATGTTTGGAGCCATCTTGAGGAACCTTGGTTACAAGGTAGCAACCGTCTCACCACCACTACAAACAGCTTTTCCCACATGCTAGGGCAGGGCTTCAGTCGACTTGTCTGCTTCTGATGAGGGGGTTGGGAGCAGGTGGGCCTGGGCTTGGCCAGGCCAATTAATTTAAAAAATAAAATTAAAAAATAGTAGGACTTAGATACCATAGGGATGGGCTCCCCAACCAGCGTGGGCTCCAGAACAAATGTCCACCTGTCCCTATGGTAGCTATGCCCTGTTGGAGGTCTAGATGATCTGGGGAAAAGATTGGGGGCTCCAGTCCGGTCAGCCCCCCCCCCTCCATGACACCCATGTCTATGACTGGGTATATCTCTTAGTAAAAGACATTAATAGATCTCAATAAACCTTAAAATATAAACCTGGAAATGGTGGATTGTGATTTAGAACACTGCGATGGAAAATAAACCTACTAGACAAAACCTGCCCATTACTGAAGGCCACTAGATAAGAGGCACTGCCAGGAAGCTAAGAAAAACATTGGCTATACGCAGACAGAGCAGCTCCCCATTTACCCACACAAGCCCCCGTTCCCCCCCTGTTTGAAGAGTGCCCACTAGATGTTCAACACGCAGCAGGCTGCGGGTCCTCGGGGGAATCCCTGCACTCGGTGGGTGGGAAGATCCAGGAGCCTACCTCATGGAGCAAGCCAGCCAAACCAGGGGCAAGGGGCAAACACTCAGCTGCTGTCTGTCTGAATGCCCCCCCCAAACCAAACAGCTGGGAAAGCAGAGCCATCTTGGCTCCCTGCCCCCACCCATCAGCCCTGAAAGGAACACATGCAAAATCCAAACACGTGTTGGTCGCACATGGGAACCCTGCAGGGAGAATGGAAGCCAGCGCCCACAGGAGTTTCCCGGAGGAGCAGCAGCACTTGTCAGCTCCCAACCTGAACTGCCTGGATTCCCTCTGGGCCATTTAGCCTTGCCTTTGCATCCTCCTGTCCCCTTTCCTTGTTCGTTCTGACCGCTTAATCAAGTCTGCCTTTGGCTCCTGTTCATTGGAATTGGGTGGGTGTTGTGGGGTCCCCAGGGCTGGCTGGGGGATGACATTTGTCTGCCCTGCTCAGCCATCCTAGGGGTGCACGAAAGAGTCCTGTGGGCTAGCATTTGTTTATTTTCACCCAGACTATCTAGAAAACACTTCTTTCTTTTTTAAGCATTGACATTAAGTGAATATTTGACAAGCTGAAAAGCAAGGCGTTATGGATTCTGGAATCCACCGTTTTCCTAATTAGACGTATGGGAGGAGGTATGCAATCTGCAGCCTTTTCAGTATGCTTGCAGGGGGTTAATGTCCATGTCATATTGGACACGCTAACTGAGGAGCTGCAGACTTGTGTATGCTTTCCCTTGCATACCTACACTATGTTGCTCTGACGGAAAGTGCCTGCTACCTGGAGCTTTAAACTGTTGTTCAGAAGAAAAGGGAATGCTAGACGTGGCCTTTCTTTTTACATTCTCTTCTTCTTGGCCCTTAATTCTGTCTTCCGATGATCTGAGTTGTCTCCAGCTGTTGGCCGCAGCTGTTGATCGGAGTTATCTCCAGCTGTTGGCTGCAGCTGTTTGCTCAGAGCACAGGATAAAAAGGGTATTATACAGCATATGTGCTGTCCCAAGCAAATTTGTCGGTGAGTGGACATGAGAATGGGAAAGAGCCCAACGGCCAAATGTCCCTACCTGCGGGACTGTCTCAATTCCTGGGTTCTGGAATGGCCACTGCAGTCGGCCAGGGGCGCACTTTTGGAGGATCCCCAGGTTCAGCGGGGGGCCACATTGGATATTTCATTTCATTTCATTTTTTATTTGTACCCCGCACTCTCTCGCCACAGGCGACTCGAGGCAGCTCACAAAAAAATGAAAAACAAAACACAATAAGCATATACAGCTGGGTTTCAATCCCATGCAGGGGACCCAGTAAACAAAAGAAAACACCCCGCACCCTAATACAATATCCCAAAACAGTGCAATACAATAACTCAATACAGCTGGGTTTAACCCCACATGGGGCCCAGTAACAGCAACCCCTCATGTTTACAGTCCATCCCTTCAATCACAACAATAATTCCTCCCCCCACCAGTATCAGCCCTACATACAACCTCCTGCTCTCACCAGGGGTCACCCACAAACAAACTCACACTGTCCCCTGCTGACACCAGGGGACACCCCCCAACTCACCCCTCTCTCACAGGGGAAGATAGAGGTCCTTAACACCATATACCGGCAGGAACACATCTCTACAAACCCACTTTACCCTTACCATCCCCCAACCCAATCTCTTTCCTAAACTAACCAACCAGCCCCCCCTTACCATATTACCCACTAATTAATCCATCACCCCTTCATCTCTTACTCGCATATCTCAGCGAATCAGTTCTCCTTGCCACCAATCATCAATAATATTGACTACCCTCCATGGCCCCGGCCCCAGCCGAAGGGTACGGCAAAAGGACATGCCCCCTGCTCTTGTAGGGACGGCCCTGCCGCCAGCTGTCCCAAGCCCCGCCCTCCTGATGACCTGGGAGACGGCAGCAGCAATTTAGACCAGCTGTCAGATGTCAAGTCCTGAACTCCTCCACTCTGCTCATTATCCCTCAATCCAGTGGCACGGGGGGGGGGAGGAAGGAGATAGCATCCACCTTCCATCGGGGTCTTTGCAAGGGGAAGTGGGGCACAGATGCCAACTCCCACCAGGACCACCTTCAGAGACACGGGCAGTGGAGTGTCCTCCACTGGCAATTGCTGTGATAGTGATGATTTGCCTTCTGAGTGCTTCTAGGCAGAGGAATTTGCTCCCACATCAACGGACCAATCCAAGGGCAACGGGAGAGGGTCTTCCCCAGCTGTGCCTCTGTTGCATACCAGCTCAGCGACCTTGGCACCTGATGCAGATGCAAAACAACCTGGGATGTGTGGAGACCATATTGTGCTATAAATGACATTTTCGTGGCCTTTAAAAGTGCATAAGGACTGCCCCACAGCTGGATCCCACAATTTTGCTGTCTGATCCCATGAACCAGATACTACTAGCTGCTCTCCTCTGGTTTGGCTCCAGTCAATGCTGTACACCTCCTGAGTATGCTCTTTATAGACCTGTAGTGGACCTGTAGGTTTAGCTGTGTCCCATATCTGCAGAGCTCCATCCCCGCTAGAAGTGATGAGCAAATGTTCATTGTTCTCACTCCATGTCACGTCAAACAGACCATCATTCCAGTCGAAACTCCTAAGGAGATGAACCCCAGCATCATTTTGTTCAGTACCACCAGAGTTCCGCAGCCTGCGATGCCGTAGTACTGCGAGGTGGCGCAGGCCAGGCGCCCGGGCAGGTAGGGCGAGAACTCCACGGCGTATCCGTGCAGCCCTGCCATCCGGAATGCCTGGGAGCGCGGAGACATTCTCTATCGTCACGCCTCGGATGTTGAACTCCTTCCTGGCAGAGGCTCGATTGGCCCAGAACCTTCCCTCGTTCAGGCATCAATGTAAAATCTGGTTGTTCGGCCAGGCATTTGGTGAGGAAGATGGGTAGGGGGAGGGGTGGTGTGTTGTGTTGGTGGGGGGGGGAGAAATGAAGATATTGCTGTTTTTATTAAATTTTTAGATGTTTGTTATATTTTATTTTGTTGTTTTTATATTGTACGCTGCTCTGAGTTGCCTTGGCAGGAGTGGGCAGGATAGCAAATCTTTTAATAAACAAATATAAATCTGGTCTCTGCTGAAATCAGTGGGAGTTTTCCTTCTGACTTCCACCCACTTTCTTCCAGAAAGCGTTTCCAAAGAATGAGGGCTGGGTCCTGAACTCACATGGGTATGTGCGAGAGAAACTGGAGTGAGTTGGAAGAACCTAAGACTGTAAGACAAGAACCTAAGTTTGGCCCACTGCACTCAACAGTAATGATCATGGCATAGAAACGGCAAACAGAGCGTTAGGAATTATTTGGAATGGCACAGAAAATAAAACAGAACTTTAGGATGCCTTTATAAATTCATGGTGTACTGGCACCTGTTAAAAACAAATTGTGTGCATGCCCTTATCCTGACCTCCTTATGCTGAGTGCACTCTGTCTCAGTGCTCAGAGCCCCAAACTGGACAGGGGACACATAAAAACCACTTGCCGGTCACATTTGGTACCTAGGGCTGAGGCTCTCCATCCTCGTCTTGTTGCTCACTCCAGCTTTTCCTGAGACCACAAACGGGTGTTCAGGTCTGCTGTTGCCCAGACATAATGGGCATGATCTTGCAAATTCAACTAGCTCTTGCTTGTTGATCTGCCTGGTTTGGATTCAGTGGGGCCAGACCCATGCCCCGCGTGCGGTGCGTGGAACCTCCATGTGTGCACATGTGCATAAAGTGCATTGTGCCATGCAGATTCCGTGCAGATCTTGCTAGGGACTGTGGCCGCTGCTGACAATTCAAGCAGTTTTACGCACACAAATCATGCCAGCCTCAAAGGATCAGAACTGCCTGGTGCCTTTAAACCACATTTGAAGAGCCATGCCAGAAAAATGCCTTCAAGATACACAGAGGAACTCTTCAGGGCTGGGCTCATCACAGCTGTGATTTTTATATAGTGTCTACTCCTCCACATCGCAGATGTTCTGTGGAATTGCTTCTAGATTGGTAGCATTTGAAGGTGATCAGGCTTGGAGTTCTCAAAAGCTTGGGATAAAGGCAGACCATCCCAGGAGAACAGTAAAAGAAACAAGGAGGGAGTTAATTTGATGAAGGACATTTGTTGCTTGCCAAAGGTCATCGTAAGACAGATGTTAACAGGGAAATTCTAAACCAAAAGACACAAAGCTGGGCATGGTCTATTTGCATCTGTGCTGCCTGGCATTGTGGGGTCCAGGGATGTAGTGGGCACTGCTGCCCTTTGAAGGGGCAGATTCCAACTATGCTCTCCCCCCTAAAAGAAAAAGAGCAAGGTCTCCCTAAGTAGTGGCCCTCCCAAAGAGGGCTCTAGGGATGGGCGAACGCGGTTCAGATGTTCGGAGTTCAGACCGAACTCGGTCTGTTCGGATGTCTGAACCGAACGTCCGAACCGAACTCTTGAGTGACCGAACAGTTCGGTCGTGTTCGGATGAGTTCGGGGGCAGGAAAAACATCTTTTCAGGGCCAAAAATTAGGTTTCGGTTTCGTTTCGGTTTCAATAGCGCTATTTTTGACTGTTCAGCAACCCGAACTCAACTGAACTGAACCATCAAACCCGAACTCGGGTTTTGAACCGAACGACCGAACATCCGAAGCGCATTCTGTTCGCCCATCCCTAGAGGGCTGCCACCTGATGTTGGCCTCCCCCCGCAAAGGAAGAGAGTTTTCAGAGTGATGCAGGCACTCCACCCTTGCACACTCTGAACATTTCCTTCTTGGTGGGGCCTTTTGTAAGCAGCCTGAGTGGTATTAGAAAATGTTCAGAGTGGGTGGGGGCAGAGTGTTGGTTTTGGTCCCTCTCTCACCCACTCTGAAAATTTGTTAGCCGTGCTCAAGCTGCTTACAAAGCCCCCCACCCAGCCCCTAGAGTCCAGAGTCTGGGCTTACCTCAGCTCTCTCCCTCCATGGTAGCCCCATCCCTGGCTCTATGGTAGCATCTGGTGAATTTCATCTAATACTGGGGTGGGGAAGCTTCTCTCTCCCTGGGGCCACTTTGAAAATTGGATCAAGCTCTTAAGGCCACATAGGATGTTTTAGACAGACACGGGGCTGGCCACCCCCAGAGTAGTTCTGGGAGTGCCTGCCCATGTCTAGTCCTTCCTGGGTTGGGTTTACACAGACCCAGCAGCTGCCACAGCCTACAGTCACCCCCTCCTGCACACCATAGAGTTGCAGGCGGATCACCTGATGCTCTAGGTTGCCACCCACAACTCTGTGGTGTTTCCAGGGCAAGTGTTGGCCAAGAGCAGAGCTGCAGCAGCTGAGCCGACGGACTGCAGCTCCACCAGGTATAGGGGTGGGGAGGAAGCTGGTTCCACTGGCGGTGCTCCTGGTTGTTCTGGAGCACCATCAATGGGGCTGGAGGAGTCTGTTACACGTCTGCTCCATGTGCACATATGGAGCCCCGCCTTTAGACAGATGGACCACTTGGAGTGAGGTGGGGCTGCCGGCCATCTGTTTACAGCCATAGATGTTGGCGAGGAGGGGTTCTTAAGGAGTTCACTCAAGAAGAGGATGGTTGAAATTATGGATCTGTGCCATAAACAAGGATTTGTGTTCACTGTGTTTGCCACTAATGAGGAAAATGCGGTGAGCATAGTTCTCTGGCCATACATCTATCCTCTATGTGCAGGCCCTCATCTCTGCTCCCTTAACCTGAGTAGGGATGTGCGAACGCAGTTCGAAAGTTCGGAGTTAGGACCGAACTCGACTAGTTCAGTCGACCGAACTCGACTAGTTCGGTCGACCGAACTCGACTAGTTCGGTCGACCGAACCGAAATTCCGAACCGAATTCGACCGAACTGTTCGGTCGAATCCGAAACAGTCCGGAAGGCCAAAAACAGTTTAAAACACCGGTTTTGAATGTACAAACTCGGTTTGGAATTTCAGAATTTGACTGAACTTCACTAGTTCGGTCGACCGAACCGAACTCGAATTTGAACTGAACTGAATTTCCGAATTCGGTTCTGTTCACACATCCCTAAATCTGAGCTTGGTTTTTCAGTGTTGTGGGTAGTAGGGATGGGCGAACAGATCGCGGTTCGGGTTCGGCTGTTCGGTTCGGCTGCGTTCGGTTCGGCAGTTCGGCTAATTCGCCGAGTTCGGGTTCGGCTGTTCGGTTCGGTCGTCCAGACAGGTCATTCGGTTAGGCCGTTCGGCTGTTCGGGGAATGTTGTTATGGGTGTTTTTGTGTTTTTTATATGGTTTTCTTTTGTTTTTTATTTGGTTTTTTGGTTTTTATATGGTTATTTTTAATTATTTTTAAAAATCTAATATAATATATATCTATCTACACTAAATCTAACTGCTATTAACTATTCTAAATGCGACGAACTAAATGGATTATCTAATAAGTACACAGACCTACTCCTACAAACGCTAAAACTAAATCACTAACGCTATCTCTGTCACTAAGCTAACTCCTCCAACTATCTATCTATCTATCTCCCCCATCCCATATCCATATTCAAATATATATGGATATACATATGGAGATATATATGTATATATGGAGATACATACATATATATGTGGATATATATGGATATATATACATCCCATATATATGGGATGGGGGGAATCACAAATAGAAGAGGAGTCTGTAGTGAAATACATACATTACATACTCAATGAGTCTGTACAGTGCATAACACAAGGTTTCAGTTTATGGTTTAAGTTTCATTTCATTACAAAACTGAAATGAAACTTAAAGCAATCTAAAAATCCTACTCAACGCCTGCTGTTCAGGAACAGTGACTAGCTCAGAAGGTGTTGGGAAGGGGGGAGGCAGATAATTAGTTTCGTTTCTTGCAAGCCTCTCCACCCCTGGTGCCTGGAAGTCTGCTCCTCAGTGACTGACACCTCCCTGTCATGTTTGACCTTCCAGTGAACCTTTTTTTGCCACCCGAACTCACCTGAACGTGATCCGAACTGACCGAACTGTTCGGCCATTTTGCTGTTCAGTGTTTGGTTTGTTTGGTATGTTCACGTTTGGGTTCATGTTCGAGTTCGGTCGTCCGAACGGGCCGAACTCCAAACTGCCGAACCACGTTCGCCCATCCCTAGGGGGTAGAAACTGGACCCAGAGGCCAGATTCAAAAACTGGAAAGGGGTCACACATTAAGACCAGCCATGAGTCCCATTTGGCCCCTAGGCCTGAGGTTTCTCATCTCTGATCTAATAACTATCACTCTTCGGAGAAAGAGAATACTCAGTGCACAAATATTCATTTTATTTGGACTTAAAGATTTATTCTTATGATGTATTTTCTCCACTAATGGATGGGACTTTTAGTGACTTCTAGGGCTCTGCTTAACCAAGCAGTTGAACACTACTGCACAAAGACGGGGGCATCCCAAGGTCTTACAAATTGATTCTAGCAAAGAACTTCATGTGGAGTTATTTTATTTTTTAAAAAATTTCACACCGTTTGCCATAACTGAAATTTAAGGAAGAGGACAACAGAATAGTGAATTCACAAAGAACTAGGCTATCAAGCATTGGGCTATCAGAGAATCCACACAGACCTGAGCTATCAGAGAATCCACACAGGCAAAAAAGCCTTACAGATGTCTCCAGCATGTAGCAAAAGCAAACCTTGTCTCCTATATGCCTATGGGTTAAGGGTGGGTTTGATGTGTGGTGTTAAGGTAAGGTTATGAAGGGGGGTTGGTGTAGGAAATTGGGAGGTGATATTGGGAGGGTTTTGTAGGGGTTTGGTGAGAGGGTTGTGGGTTTTAAGGTTATTTTTTTTATGAGTTTTATCTATTTTTATTGTTTGTGAGCTACTCTGAGCCTTGGGAAGGATGGCATATAAATTCAAATAAGTAATAATAAAATTATGCAAGAGAGGGTCCAACAGCCAAGGTGAGAGAGTCCAACAGGACTTGAGACAAATCCTCTCCATGCCCTGATCCTCCAGAGACTGGGAAGAGCAGGGCTCTGTGCAAGCAGAAAGCTCTTACCTGGAGGCAGAGTTCTTCGTTGAGTGCATGCAATGCAGAAACACAAGGTCATGGAAGGAAATCTGACCTAGTGTGTTTGCACACACAAACTCTGAGGTTGATCCTGTTGGAGTCAAGGGGAGTTCTGGCATTGTGGTGGCTTATTACACATTAGCATCCATCACAAAAATCTAAGGGGAGGGGTCATGGGTTGGGGACAAAAAGAGAAACGCTTCCATTCTTCTGCCAAGATCCATCCTGACCAACACCCAGTCAATGAGCCTGGAGAGAGAAGCGATCGGTGCACGCCGTAAGGTGAAAAGCTTAATAAAATGCTGTTATAATTTCAAGGGAGAAGCAAATTAATAGTATTTAGTATCGGATCATCGGCTGTCTGGGGGAACGCGTCTTAACCTTTGCTGACCCTTTTTCTGGCAAGTAAATGTCAATTAGGGCTCATCGAAAGGTGGCTGCCTAACCTTTTCACCTATGCAGCGGATGAGGTGATTTATCCCCAAGAACTCAGGCAAGTTGACTTATTTTGTTTACACAGAGACAAAAGGATGCAGAGAAATTAGCATTTATATTTTCTAAGAGATGCATCTAAAGCAAGCTGAAGTCAACCTAAAGGGATTCCGTTGGGCTCTGGCAAGTCATGTCAAGTGTTGGTACCTACAGTTCTAGAATCCAGCCCCTGAGAGTTCCTAAACAAGGCCCATCACTACACAGCCACCATGGAAGCTCAAAACACTGTAGCTCTGGTGCAACCTAAAACTTGGTTCCCTGGAAGGAATGACTTATGCTGGATCCCAGTTGGTCAGAAGGATCCTGCCTCCTAATTGGCTCAGGGATATATTTGGCTTTTAGGGCTGAGACGAGAGCAAGTGTTCCCATTGCAAAAAGAATGACCGACCTTTCGGGAGGGTGAGTGTCCATCAGTACTTCATCAATTTCTGGTGGTTCCATACTCCCAGCATCCCCCTCCCCCTTCATTTTCAGCACTTTAAGGGACTTTTCTGTCACTTTCCAGGAATTGATTACAGTTTTACAGCACTTTTATGGCAATTTCCAGCACATTTGTGTCTCCATAGCCACCATGCATAGGTGACTGGTAACTTGATAGTGGTGGTGGGGGCAGAGGAGTAGAGGCTGGGAAGAAGTTATATAGGGCTTCTGAAAATCAGGAGGGGGGGGAACCTGCCTCTCCATGCTGCCCCTACGAGTCACCTATGTAGGGGTGTGCATGAAGCACACACGTGATGCTTGGGACAGGCCCGTAGCAGCCCTGTTCAACTTGCAAAAAACAACTGAAAATGGCAAAAACAATGGGAAAGCCAGTAAGTTTCTGCGTCATGCAAACCTTCACGAATAACCTGCTTTTGAAAGAAACCGCCCTCACCGAGATTTCTCACTTCAGGCCTATGAGCAGCTTAAAGCATAGAACATATAGAGAAATTCTGCTGCTGTGTTCTCTTTCCCTAAATGGCACCGGCAGTCTTGGAACCTTTTTGGCAAAGGCTGCACACGTGCAGAATATTCTGGCCGCAGCAGCCATATCACATGCACATTTTTAATTTTAAAAACGAAAACAGATGAGAGCAAATGTAATCGTTTGCTTATTCATCTGTTTTCATATTAGTAAACAATGGGGCTTTGTTCATTTTAGTAATTAAAAAACCCCCAAAACAAACTGCACACCCCTACTCTGTTTCCCTCCCCTTCATTTCCCCTCTTGTGTCTCACTTCAACTGTAAACACCACTGGGGCAGGAGCCCGTCTATAACTGATGACTGTAAAGCACTAGGTACATTGCCTGCACTATATAAATACTTAATATTTACATAGCAGGACAAATTTCCAGTCTTCCAAGCAACCTCCTTGAGATGCAGGTTCCTGGTTTTTTCCCCCCCTTTATTGCCGGTACTGAAAAGAGATCTCCTTAAGAAGACCCATGCTTGTTGAGTTCAAGACTGAATACAATTACGAGGCTGAACCTTAGGTCATGTTTCCTGTCATTTCAAATGAGTCATCTTCCCTCTCCCTGTGCCAGCAATTCTTTTCCTTTCCAGACTCCCCCATTGTTGGGGAATCCAATCGATAAATGCTGCATTATGCAGCGCTGACACCAGGAAATCCAATAGTATCATGCTCACCTATTGGCCACCTCCCCTCCCCCACAGCATGTAGGAATCCATTAGGGGCATGTTACATCAGGCATCTAGCTGTATCAGTCACAGATTCCTTCAGCCTTATAAAAACCAAGGCCATCTCAAACTAAGGCAAGACAGGGGCTTATCCTGCCTTCTCTTTGACTAAGGAGAGAGACAAAGGTCACAAGCTGGAATTGGTGGGTCTTGGGAAAGCTCTCAGAAGGCCCCGATGAGCATGGATATCCTTGTCAGAAAGAGAGTTTAAATGAAGGGGTGGGGAGGGGGAACTTGTTACATCCCTGCCCCCTTTGCACAGGGAAAAAGGTCAATGAAAGAGATGGGCTTCCAGCCATACGTATTTATCAGAATCAGACCCACAATATTTTTTCCCAACAATTCTCCTTCAGGAGTTTTTTTTTTTTTTTTTTTACAGTGCATTTCTCATCATGTTACTAGTTTGAAGCATAAACAAAATCTATTCTGGTCAAAGCCAGCACTTTCCCTTTACAAGGAGGCAGCTTAAGTCCACGGACCTCCCCGCAGAAATGTTACAAGTCACAGTTTAATCTTCTGTCTTTCCTGGCTCTTGGTTAAGCACCTCCCTGTTAGCACACAGCTGCGTCCTAGCCTCTGCCAGCTGGCCCTCTTTCAGATCAGCACCCTGGTCAGCTCCCTGCCTTGGCAGCAGTGCTCCTTTCTCAGCCTGTTACAGGGAACAGATTCCCTTGGTCTAAAAACATGCAGCCATTATATTCCCAAGGGAGGCATGGTCACCCTTAAATTTAAGGGAGGCATGGCCAGGCACTGTGCTACATTCTGGTTGCGGTCACATCCTGCAGAGACTGATACCTCCCTTAAAAGGACAGGCAGGCACACATGGCACCATGCCACTCTTCCTAGGGGTCACATCCTGCAGAGACTTACCACTTACTACCCACCCACCCTCCCATTCCTTCGCCTGGCAAGCTGAACAGTGGCATAGACCAAAGAACACTGGAAGAGGGCAATGAGCAAGAGGTTTGCCAAAAGGGCCAGAGAAGAGACGGAGAGAGTCCAGGGAGGGGCTCACATCCATCGGAAAGGCTTTGTGCTTGCTGTTGATTAGCACTATGGATCACACCATTGTTGGAATAACGCAGTATTTGGGTGAAAACACCGGCGTTGTGATTGTTTGGGGTGGCTCCTGTAAAGACTTGCCCCCCAGAGCACCAAGGTCTGACAAGGTCAAAGGAGCTACACTGATTCACAGCTCCTGGGGTTCCCCACCCCAATTTCTGTAGGGTTATTTGGGAATGCACAGCACACGAGGAGTAGGAATTTGGAAGAATCTCATCCTGAGGCAACACAGCGGCTGCAGCTTGAAAAGGATTATCTTTCACCACATGCGCCTGCAACTTCTCAACCTCATGAATGTACTCCTCTCCTGATGTTCGCCTCTCCCTTGTCTCCCACTCCCTGGTCTCTTAGATTGTAATCCCCTTAGGGGTAGGGACCTGTCTATAACTACAGTGCCAGGTACATCGCTGGTGTTATATACGTAACAACAACAACAACAGAACAACACAAAGAACCTCCCGACTTTGAAACCAAACCTTTTCCTCTTTTGATTTTAGACATGAGCTTCTCTTTCAAGCAGGGATTTTGGGACTCACTGACACTAGATACCCTTGGTAGTTCCTTCAAGCCATCACAATGGTCATAGACCTGAAACTAATCTCTGCAACAAATGCTGAATACAATGAATTCCTCTGTTTTGATTCATATTGATGAAGCAGATACCTGGTCCCACTTGGTCCGAGAGCCACTTCAGATATCTTCATTTTGATGAGATTTTACAAGCACAAGAGCAAAAATGAAGTAATGGAAATGTTGAAAAGAGTGAAAGCCCAAACCACAATAAATAAAACATTGGAACTAGAGCAAAAATGGGTATTTCACTTAGTACCCAGGCAATACCTGCATTTCCAGGTACTGCATCGGTTACCCGACAGGTTACCCAGATACCAATTGGGTACCCAGAAACCCAAAAAGTTGGTAACTTCTGGTACTGATTTTTTAAAATTTTCCAATAACCGATTGGCATATTGGGTTGGAAAACCAAAAAAAAATTGGTAGAGAAAAAAAATCAGGACCAAAAGCCAATTTTCTGGAATGTAAAAATCAATAAATAGGTGTCGGAAGTTGATAAATCAATAAGGAACATTTTATTGAAGTTACAGCTGTAACTGTAATTTATTTCCTGATTAAGGAAAAATCAGGCCTGCCAGGCCTGGAGGCCATGGGCCCCAATTTCCATCTTCTACACCAGGGCACGTTCCAACCTAACTAGTTGACCAACATGATTACCAACCGTTATTTTATTTATTTATTTACATTTTTACCCTCAAAAGGTTTAGTGCAGTTTATAAAATAAAAAAATATAAACATAAAATATATAAACATATAAAAAACATATAAAAGATTTTAAAAAATGAAATACAAACTCCTCCCCAAACCCCTCAACCTCCCCCCCAACCGAACCAAATACCATTTCCTCATTCCACACATCCAACCCCCCTCACAGCCCTACCCCCCAAGCCCCACCAACCACCCTAATCCTACTCACCAAATGCCTTTTCAAACCAAAAAGTCTTACACAGCATCTGGTAGATGCTCGGGCTTTGGCTCCAATGAACCTCCGGGGGGAGGGAGTTCCGCAGCACTGAAGCAGCAACTGACAACACCTCCCCGCGAGCCCTTGTCGTACGAACAAGACTAACAGATGATACTCCCGGATGATCGACGGGACTGCAGGAAACGGTCCCTGCAGATCACAGGGGTCACAACGGGGCATGGAAGGACAGGTGGTCTTTCAGATATGTGGGACCCAGACCATTTGGGGCTTTAAAGATCAAAACAAGCACCTTGGATTGTGACTAAAAACCTATAGAGTTAGTGCAGACTTCAGAGCACCAGTTTGATGTGCTCCTGGTGCTTCTCTCCTGAAAGGAGTTAGCCGTTGTATTCTGCAACAGCTGCAGCTTCTGAACAGTCATCAAGGGCAGCCCCATGTAGAGTGCATTGCACTAAGTAATCTAGTCTCGAGGTAAGAAAACATGGATGATTTGGGGCATTTTTACACACACCTTAAGGTGCTGGTCTTTCAATCTTCTGGGTTTACAAGTCCACAAGTAACGTCCGGATGCATTCTCTCTCTCTCTCTCTCTCACACTCACACACACACACTTCCCTGAGGCAGTTCCTGGATGCATTCTTCACACAAACACTGCCCTGAGGCAGCCTAAAGTAGTTGCAGCTGTAGACGTGACAGGCTGCCATGGAAACCAAATGACCGCAGCTGCCTTGAGCAAAGCAGTTTAGCAGGAGAACCTTTTATGTACACAAGTTCTGGGAGAAGTTCTACGCAGAAATTCAAAGAGCTGGATGTTTACGAGCTTGGTGAGCGATTTAGACACACAGAAAGTCTGGGATGTAACAGCAAACATGCAGGAGAAGTGTGTGTGCAAAAACACCTGGTGATACGAATCAGAAGGAACAGGCTGCAGGCTCCTCACTAGATGGAGTTGGTGAAAAGCCCTCCTGGCCACCACAACCTGACAATCCAGGTGCAGCAAGGGGTCCGGAAGCATTCCCAGGCTGCAAACATGATTGACCAAAGGGGGGCCAGACTCCATCAATAATGGGAGTCCCAATCCCTTCCAGGTCACAAAGGTAGAATTCCCCCTGTCAATCTTAAGATGCAGATCATTGACCAGGGCCACAAGCACAATCTCCATGCCATCCCCAGCATGAAAGCCTGACTGAAACGGATCCAGGAATCCAATGGTATTGAGATGAGCCTGGAGCTGTCAGGCAACTACCCTCTCAATAAACTTCCCTAAAAAAGGGAAGGTTAAACATAGACCAATAGCTGGCTGGGGAGTCAGCATCCAAACATGGATTCTTAAGCAGGGGGCTGACAACCGCAGCTTTAAGAATGCCCAGCACCTTTCCCTCCCAAATGGAGGCATTGACAACACCAGCCACCAATAGCCCCCGACTGGCTCTCACCTGCCAGGACAGGCAAGGATCTAATTCACAACTGGTTGCCCTCACTGCCCCTTCAAAACACCTCCCCCACATCAGTGGGTGATGTGGATTGAAACCGATCCAAATAAACAGGACAAGACTGAGCATCCATGACCCCAAGCTGAGTCTTCAGATAAAATGGCAGCACCGAAGTCATGGTGGAATACAAGCAATTATGTCTGCAAAGTAGTTAATAAAAATGTCACAGCGGGCATTAAATGACTTTATTTCTGGGCAGTGGCAGACTGGGTTAATCAGGCCCCTCACCACACAGAACAGCTCAGGTGGATGAGACTTTTCAGATGCTATGATAGCAGGGGAAAAAAGCTTTCTTCACCGCCATCACAGCCACGGCATAGTCTTTTAAAAACGATCTATGCCACAATTGGTTGGACTCAGCACGAGCTGAGTGCCACCAGTGCTCTAACCACCTATCCTCCCACTTCAGTCACCTCAACTCCTCCATAAACCAGGTGGACCCATGCTGCCACAGGGATGGAAGTAGACGCCTGGGTGCAACCGTGTCGATGGCCATGGTCAAATGTCATTCCACAAGGTGACAAGGTTATCAGTTAAATCCCCCAGAGAATTCTGGAAACTGATTGAATTAATTAGCCTCTGGGGGTAGACCGACCTAGCCTGTCCACCATCCCAACAAAGGCATAGGAGGACCAAGATCTGGACTTTCAGAAGGTAATGATCCAACCACAACAACAGTGTTGTATTAACACCCCCAATCATGTGAACCTGTGTATCCAGTCTGGTGCAAAACGTCAAATCCAGCGTATGCCCCGTCTCATGCATTGAGCCAGTTATTATCTGGGATAGGCCTATGGTTGTCATGGTGGCCATGAACTCCTGCTCCACCCATGAAAGGCTGGCCTCCGCGTAGATGTTGAAATCACCCAAGAAAATAAGTCTGGGTGACTTCAACACCACCTCTGAGACCATCTCAATTGCAGCAGTTAGGATCAGCTGTGCAGTGGGCTTGTCGGTAGTACACCAAGAGGATTCCCAACCTATCCCTGGCCAAATCAAATACAAGGTGGAAATACTCTATTTCAGATGTGTTAGGTACCAGATACTACCAAAAGACCAAGCTGTCTTTACAGATCACAGCCACTCCGGCCCCCGAGCCAAGTCTGATGCTGCACCGAGTACCCGGCTGGCACCATCTAGGACAATAATGGCCCAGATGCTTCATCCAGCTAGGTCTCCGTAATGCATACAAGGTCAGCAGCCTCATCCTGAATCAAGTTGTGGATGATACAAGTTTTATTGACCACTGACCTCGCATTAAGTAACATCAGTGTCGGATCGGGGACCCTACTAACCTTAGCCCCCAAATATCCTGGGGGGTGGGATATAGAGACAGACACCAAGTTTCTCTCCTGACAATCCCGATAACCTATCCTCCTACCCTGCCATACCTTCCCATGTCCAACATGACCCCAATGGCTGCCCCTTCCCAACCCCTGTCAAATAGAGTCCCCCACCCTCCGGCACTTGATCCTCAATCCCCACCCTCCAAAAGGGCCCACAAGGACCCATGGAGGTGGGTGGCCAGAGAGGTTCCCCCGAGCCCTGCATCCTCAGAGGTAGAGTGGCATAGATGACAGGCAGGGAAAGCCCTTCCCCCAATATCAAGCATCCCCCCTTCCTACCCACAATCCATACCCCAAATCCCTTGTGCCCATAGTCCATACCCACTCTCACACAAGGGGGTCATGGCACAGTNGAGAACCTTTTATGTACACAAGTTCTGGGAGAAGTTCTACACAGAAATTCAAAGAGCTGGATGTTTACGAGCTTGGTGAGCGATTTAGACACACAGAAAGTCTGGGATGTAACAGCAAACATGCAGGAGAAGTGTGTGTGCAAAAACACCTGGTGATACGAATCAGAAGGAACAGGCTGCAGGCTCCTCACTAGATGGAGTTGGTGAAAAGCCCTCCTGGCCACCACAACCTGACAATCCAGGTGCAGCAAGGGGTCCGGAAGCATTCCCAGGCTGCAAACATGATTGACCAAAGGGGGGCCAGACTCCATCAATAATGGGAGTCCCAATCCCTTCCAGGTCACAAAGGTAGAATTCCCCCTGTCAATCTTAAGATGCAGATCATCGACCAGGGCCACAAGCACAATCTCCATGCCATCCCCAGCATGAAAGCCTGACTGAAACGGATCCAGGAATCCAATGGTATTGAGATGAGCCTGGAGCTGTCAGGCAACTACCCTCTCAATAAACTTCCCTAAAAAAGGGAAGGTTAAACATAGACCAATAGCTGGCTGGGGAGTCAGCATCCAAACATGGATTCTTAAGCAGGGGGCTGACAACCGCAGCTTTAAGAATGCCCAGCACCTTTCCCTCCCAAATGGAGGCATTGACAACACCAGCCACCAATAGCCCCCGACTGGCTCTCACCTGCCAGGACAGGCAAGGATCTAATTCACAACTGGTTGCCCTCACTGCCCCTTCAAAACACCTCCCCCACATCAGTGGGTGATGTGGATTGAAACCGATCCAAATAAACAGGACAAGACTGAGCATCCATGACCCCAAGCTGAGTCTTCAGATAAAATGGCAGCACCGAAGTCATGGTGGAATACAAGCAATTATGTCTGCAAAGTAGTTAATAAAAATGTCACAGCGGGCATTAAATGACTTTATTTCTGGGCAGTGGCAGACTGGGTTAATCAGGCCCCTCACCACACAGAACAGCTCAGGTGGATGAGACTTTTCAGATGCTATGATAGCAGGGGAAAAAAGCTTTCTTCACCGCCATCACAGCCACGGCATAGTCTTTTAAAAACGATCTATGCCACAATTGGTTGGACTCAGCACGAGTTGAGTGCCACCAGTGCTCTAACCACCTATCCTCCCACTTCAGTCACCTCAACTCCTCCATAAACCAGGTGGACCCATGCTGCCACAGGGATGGAAGTAGACGCCTGGGTGCAACCGTGTCGATGGCCATGGTCAAATGTCATTCCACAAGGTGACAAGGTTATCAGTTAAATCCCCCAGAGAATTCTGGAAACTGATTGAATTAATTAGCCTCTGGGGGTAGACCGACCTAGCCTGTCCACCATCCCAACAAAGGCATAGGAGGACCAAGATCTGGACTTTCAGAAGGTAATGATCCAACCACAACAACAGTGTTGTATTAACACCCCCAATCATGTGAACCTGTGTATCCAGTCTGGTGCAAAACGTCAAATCCAGCGTATGCCCCGTCTCATGCATTGAGCCAGTTATTATCTGGGATAGGCCTATGGTTGTCATGGTGGCCATGAACTCCTGCTCCACCCATGAAAGGCTGGCCTCCGCGTAGATGTTGAAATCACCCAAGAAAATAAGTCTGGGTGACTTCAACACCACCTCTGAGACCATCTCAATTGCAGCAGTTAGGATCAGCTGTGCAGTGGGCTTGTCGGTAGTACACCAAGAGGATTCCCAACCTATCCCTGGCCAAATCAAATACAAGGTGGAAATACTCTATTTCAGATGTGTTAGGTACCAGATACTACCAAAAGACCAAGCTGTCTTTACAGATCACAGCCACTCCGGCCCCCGAGCCAAGTCTGATGCTGCACCGAGTACCCGGCTGGCACCATCTAGGACAATAATGGCCCAGATGCTTCATCCAGCTAGGTCTCCGTAATGCATACAAGGTCAGCAGCCTCATCCTGAATCAAGTTGTGGATGATACAAGTTTTATTGACCACTGACCTCGCATTAAGTAACATCAGTGTCGGATCGGGGACCCTACTAACCTTAGCCCCCAAATATCCTGGGGGGTGGGATATAGAGACAGACACCAAGTTTCTCTCCTGACAATCCCGATAACCTATCCTCCTACCCTGCCATACCTTCCCATGTCCAACATGACCCCAATGGCTGCCCCTTCCCAACCCCTGTCAAATAGAGTCCCCCACCCTCCGGCACTTGATCCTCAATCCCCACCCTCCAAAAGGGCCCACAAGGACCCATGGAGGTGGGTGGCCAGAGAGGTTCCCCCGAGCCCTGCATCCTCAGAGGTAGAGTGGCATAGATGACAGGCAGGGAAAGCCCTTCCCCCAATATCAAGCATCCCCCCTTCCTACCCACAGTCCATACCCCAAATCCCTTGTGCCCATAGTCCATACCCACTCTCTCACAAGGGGGTCATGGCACAGTTCTCCACCCTCACCCCCCTCCATGCCTGTACCCATATTTATGAATCTAGCCTCTAAGAGAGTTTTGACATTTCCTTCTGAAGCAACACAAATATTACCTTTGCCTTCTTATGGTCATTAAAGCATCAGGAGCTCAGTTTGGAGGCGTCGGCGAAAGTGGGCTCAGGCCAGTGCCCTTCCATGGGGTCCAGTCTTGTGTTTCCATTTGGGAGCATCTAGTCCTAAAAGGGGTGATCCAAGTGGAGTGGCCAGGTCTGTGGAAGGCATCAATAATACCGTGTGTGAGTAATCTGCAAAGTGGGGAGGAGAGGGGCAGGACAAGTCCTAGTGAGCTGAGACTTATCTAGCTTGAAGCTCAGAAGAACTAGTGATGGCCCTTGACCTGGAAGGGCTTCCCTGCCAATCCAGTGGCAGGACCCAATAGCCAATCAGGGCAGAGTTTACAGTTCTGCTGGGAAGGGCAGAAGGTGTAGGTCACTCCCTTTGCCATTCACTTCATCCCAGCCTTGGTGCTTTGGAGGATCAGGCCATGCCTGAAAGCACTGGAGCCCTGGGTTCTAGCTCTGCCCAGGACAGATCTTGACATGCAGTGATCAACGGTCCCTATATATTACTAGTTGATTTTACGTACCTCCATTGCTTGCCTTTGTTCTGGAAGCTGAAGCACATTTTGAGATCGGCACTGAACTTTTTTTTAAAGAGACAACCATTGTACCAGGTTAGATCAGTCCAATGGTACATATTAGAGGTGGGACCCCGGGCCCATTACCGGCTACCGGATTTACCGGTTCTCTAAAAACCAGATTCCCGGATTAAATCCGGTATGCCGGTACCGGTTTTATTTCATTGATTTCAATGGGGCGCTGTGTCCCCATTGAAATCAATGAATTCCTTCCCCCTCCCCCTACCAGGCTGCGCGGGTGGAAGGGGGGACACCCCCCACCCACCCTGCCCAGCCTGGATTTTTGTTTAAAAAAAGACTCAGAGGCGAGCCC
>QEPC01001301.1:406834-431768 GCA_003113815.1 Sphenodon punctatus
ACGCTTCATACACCGCAGCCCCTCAGTAAACCAAGGGGCCCTGCAGTGACGAGACCGAGGCAGAGGGCGTCTCAGAGCCACCCTGTCAATGGCCTCCTCCAGCAAGCTGTTCCAATGCTGGACTAGCTCATCCACAGAGTGACCGTCTGGATCCAAGGTTAACTCCCTCAGGACCTCTTGGAACTGCTGGGGTTCCATCAGCCTCCGAGGGAGGACCATCCTAACTGGTCCTTTCCCCTTCTGGAGGGGGTGCACTAGAAGATTGGCCTGAAGGAGATAATGGTCCGTCCATTGCTATAACCTCCCCCACAACCGGACCCCCCGCCTCAAGGCCAGAGCCAAAGATCAGGTCAAGGGTATGCCCCCCCATGTGGGTCGGGCAGATCACTTCCTGGGGCAAATCCATGGTTGCCATGGCGGCCAGAATTCTCGCTCCGCCCCGACAAGGCCGACATCGGCGTGGATGTTGAAGTCCCTCAAAACCAAAGTCTAGAGGAGCCCAATGCCACATCCGAGGCCAGCTCTGCTAGAGCGGTAAGGGATGCCGCCGGACAGGAAGGGGCCCGGTATAACAACAGCACCCCTAACTTGCCCCCAGCCAAATCGAACACCACGTGAAGGGCCTCAATACCCATAATCTCCTGAACTGGATACCTCCTAACAGGCCATTCCTCTCTAAAAATAATCGCTACACCACCTCCCCAGCCATCCGTGCGGGGCTGGGGCTGCACAGCATACCTGGCCGGAACGAGCTCGACCAAAGTTGGACCGTCCAGCTCGTCCAGCCAGGTCTCCGTAATGCATGCGAGGTCCACGGCCTAACAGGCCAGTCCTCTCTAAAAATAATCGCTACACCGCCTCCCCGGCCATCCTTGCGGGGCTGATGCTGCACAGCATACCTGGCCGGAACGAGCTCGACCAAAGTTGGACCGTCCAGCTCGTCCAGCCAGGTCTCCGTAATGCATGCGAGGTCCACGGCCCCATCTGAGATTAAGTCCCGGATAACTGGGGCCTTGTTCACAAACATCATCCCAAACAACATCTAGGACTGAAAATGGGTACTTGGATAGCCGATTTTCCAGGTATTCTATTTCAAACACCCCCCTCTCCCCCCAGGTTTCTGGTTTATTTGTTTGTTTAATTTAGTGTTTGGGATGTGTCATTTCCAGCAACTGTGCATGTTCGAGTGTGCACATTTTGCCAAAATAATGTAACAGGATGTGACAGGGCCCCTCAGTCTTGACTCTGGGAATTAGTTGGACCCCAACACAGGATGTGGATGTCACCAACACCCTCTCTTCTCAAGGCTGGTTCCCTAAATTTGGTCCTGGCCTCCACACACTCCCCCACATCCAGGCCTAAAAACCCACAAATGAAGGCTTCTCCCAACCTAAGGGTGGGTCCTTCCCAATACCCAAAATCCCAGTTATATAGAGCCCAACATGGAACAAGCACACCTTTGTTGCATCCAGTTCCTCCAGGTCAGGCCTGTGTGGGCACTATTCTGGGGAAATTGGGTCTTGCTCCTGATCATTTGGTAGTATTAGGGATTAAACAAGCTATGATCATGGTGAAACAAAGACTGGCAGATCAGCAGATCCAGGTAGATGCTGAAATGTTCCAGTGTCAGAGGGTTAACCCCCTTTACAAACCACCTACGGGAAGTTCCCTGGAATTTAGCTATTTGATAGCTTGGCCCAGTTTCCAAATAAGATGGGCATTTACCCGCCTACGTTTTGGGGTATTCCCCTTGGTGGTATTAGAGGGCCGTTATCTGGGCATTCCTTGTCAGGAAAGAAGATGTTATTCCTGCTTTCTACAAGAACCGGATTCTAACAACCATATCTTGTTTGTCTGTCCCAGATACGAAGAACTCAGAGGTGAATTTCTTCTAGCCCTGAGGGAGACCCAGGATATTTTTCCCCACTCTGATAGTTATGGATTATGTCTGAATTATAGGGTCTCAGACCTAACACTGAAGGTAGCAGTCTTAGACAGTCGTGTTATGTGCCAAAGAATTAGAGGATCTGAAAAGAGGCCTGTTAGTTGAGATTAACATTTGTTACTTGGGAGTATGAGAGATGAAGATATTCCGGAAGCTGGGCGTTAAGAGATGATACCGGGGATTTTCTGTGGTGTTGATGTATAAACTGTACTTTTCCCACAAACTGGGTTGTATGCTCTTGTGTCGTATGTAGAGATGTGTTGGATGTAATCAAATGTAATGGGGGCCTTTTTCTTTTGAAGGTAATTTTATTATAGATACTTTCTCTCCTTTTTAAAGTTAGATGCGCTTTGGTATGGGTTTGGGTTTTTTGTTGTATTAACTATTGTACTAGATGTGATTATTTATTTTATGGAGTTGTTGGTCTGCAACTGTACTGTTAGTGATGAGACGCATTGCCAATGATGAAAAGTTACGGCAAATAAAGATTATTATTATTATATTAGCACCAAACCAAGGCCTGGGGCCTCCTGAGCATCGGCCCCCAACCTGCCCATGTGGGGGGGTTGAGAGGGGAATGGCCACAAGGCACCACCCCCTCCTCACTGATGGAATACATCTCTCCCCCAACCCGTAACAACCCCAATGGCTGCGGAAGCCCTCCCATCCTCAGAGAACCCAGTTAGACACACACCCTCCATAGGCTGCCCCGACAGGCTGGCAAGAGAGACCCCACCCCCAAACATGCAGAGTATTCAGGGGCCAACAGTCCCAGGCCACCACCCTAATCCAGCTCCCCCAGCCACACTTGGGACCCCCCCCACCTCCCAATCCCTACACACCCCACCCCCACTTAAAGTTCCTGTCTGTGAAGATCCGCTGACCATTGTGAGCCTGCTGCTGCTCTCGAGTTCCATTCCTCCAGTTACCTCTGAACACACCACCGCTGACGCACTCGCCCGAGGAAATGAGTCACACTCACTGCCTCCCTCAAGCCCTCCCCATCTGGCGCGCTGCGAGAGGGGGAGGAGGAGGACTGGTCTGGAGGAATTAATCCGTCCTCCACACAAGTACTGGGTGCCTGAGGGGGGAGAGGGAGGAAGAACAGGGGAAAGGCAGGACAAAGGCTGCTGGTGTGGGGCCTCAAAATCTGGGGGGTGGGCATGTGCCCCACACATCCCTCCTATGCATCGCCCATGATGTCACCCCACCTCTGTGCCTCCTCTTCCCCCATTCCTTGCTTCCCTTATCCCAGCACCTGAAAGCTCTGGTCTGCTGTGGTGCCTCACACTCCTCCCCCTCCCCACCCCAAGTGTCCTCAGTGGGCATTTTTACACACACCTTAAAGTTTTGGTTTACAAGTAAGCCCCAGATGCATTTTTCACACACACACTGCCCTGAGGCAGTTCCTGGATGTATTCTTCACACACACACTGCCCTGAGGCAGCTTAAAGTAGCCGCAGCTGTAGACGTGACAGGCTGCCATGGAAACCAAGTGACCACAGCTGCCTGGAGCAAAGCAGTTTACCAGGAGAATTTGTTAGACACAAAGGTTCTGGGAGAAGTTCTATGCAGAAGTTCAAAGAGCCAGTTGTTTAAGATCTGGATAAGTGATTTAGACACACAAAGTTCAGGATGTAACAGCAAACACGCAGGAGAAATGTGTGTGTAAAATGTCTCCCCCCACCATTGCCCAGCTTCCTCCCCCTAACCCCAGAATCCCCCTGCATCGTGGTTGGTATGGAAGGAACCCAGTAATTTGGCCTGCCTCAGGGCCCCATTAAACCTAGCAATGCCACTCCTGTGGGTGCATCATTGTAGAATCAGGCTAATATCGGGTCAGTTCTCCATCTTTGAGTCATCAAAGCCATTGAGGGGCTTGGAGGGTGCAATGGAGCCTACAATGCAAGGGCTACAAGGAGGGGGGTGAACTGGTAACCCAGATCTAGCTGCACAGAAGGGGTCTGGGTTGGAACCCAGCAGCTTAAGGGTTACACTGAGGCCATCTGGAATCATGAGACCAGATGTAGGCGGGCCGTATATGACCTTGGCTGGAGTCATATAGGAGAAAAGAGCTAGCCAGTGTCAGGTCAAGCTTGGAGATAGCAGGAGTAGGGGTTGCTTGAGCCAGCTGGGGTTACTTTGGTGGGAAGGACAGTGGGAGTCCTGACCTCTACTCATGGAAAGGGCAAGGAGGCTTTGGGGTGAGTGTCCTTAGGATTGCCCAGCTGAGGCTTGACTCAGGGCAGGAGGTGCAAGGGATGGAGTTGCAGAGGAGCAACTGGGCCACCAACTTAAGAAGTCCAGGGAGACCTAGCTGGCTATAAAGCCCAGGGTAACTTTGTTGGGCATGAGACAGCTATGGAGTCAGGGTGGCTAGGATTTGTAGGGGGGGCAACAGAGTCAGTAACAGAACAGGGCAACTAGGAGGCACTAGCAAGGAATGCCAAAGAGAGCATTAGGCATCTTGGTCTTTTTTAAATGGACATGCTCCCCCCCCCTCCCGAGCAGCGGTCCGTGGTCGTGCCACTGCGGGTGGGTGCAGACAGGCACACACCCATCCACACCCATGCACCTGCTTTGAGCAACCTGTGTTTTTACCAGTTGCTCCATGCAAGGGCGGTGGGTGGAGGTGCGTGTTTTGTGGGAGCATGCATGCACACCCACCCACCTGCCGCTGCTTTCAAATGGGCCGCACCCACCATGTCCACTGCATGGGTGGGTGCGTCTCATGGGAAAACGGCCCTTGTGAGGGAGGTGCCTCGGAGCTGTGTAGGCCAGAGAGGGAGATACCCAGGGGAGTGGAGTACTCAAGGTTGGAAAGGTCCCAGGGGTTTGACTAGTTGGTGCTGGAAAGACCCTAGGTGAAGGGAGTATGTAAAGGTTGGAAAGATCCCAGTAGGTTTGAATAACTTGGGCTGGAAAGATCAACAGCCAGGTACCCCAAGAGAGAGATGCCAGGAACCCAAAAGAGCACCACGAGAACCATCTCCTCTGGAAGGAGGGCTACAGACTTGAACGGAACTCCTCCTGGGTGAGGAACCAAGGGTAGAGACCTATGGGGAACCCCACAGTACTGAAGTTACACTGCAGACTGACTCAGGAGGAGGCCCATGGAATCGTTGCACCTGGAGAGAAGACCACCACCAAGGACAGAAGATTGGCCAGAGTTGGGGGTCAAGGAATCTGGAGGCAGCAAAAAGTGAGTCTGCAAAGACTCAGGACTGGGGCTTGGACACTTTGCCAAATTATGCTTTGCGGCATTCGGGAATCATGAAGAAGGATGAAGCAGGCTGAGAGATATGTCAGAGAGCAAAAAATGCAGAATGATCTCATCGGCAAATTCCCAACTAATTCTGGTGCTGACCCTGTTAATGATACAGGCAGAAAGTGGGAAGAAAAATTGGTTCCATGAGCTCGGGGTGGGGGTGTGTGACTCATTAGTTATTGGAACAAATGTGGGTTTGCTTTCTGTAGCTCAGTTGGCAGAGCTTTGAAAAGGAAACCTGAATGCTAAGCAGTCTAATCTGATTTATGTGAGGGGGCGTTTTGTGGATGTGATTGCTATTTTTATGGGGGTGAACTAGATGACCCTTGACTTCTTCTACAGTTCTAATAAACGGGGCTTGCAGTGTCAGCAAAATCACCTTGCTCCAGCAAGAGCGTGCTCATTTATGCTATTTGGAAACACAACATGTTATCATGACTTTACACACAAGTGAAATTTTACGCCACCAGACTGACCCTGTAACATAGGGACCTATGGTCATGACATTTTCCCCATTGCCACCAATGGGGGAAACACAGTAAATACACGGCCCTGTCTATATGGAAAGGGGAGGGCTCTAATTATTAATTATTATTATTTAAATCCCATCCTAACCATGACATTTCAGGGTGACTCACAACAAAATGTCAGTAAGTATTTTGCAATCAACTGCACTATCTGTCTGGGAGTCAACACCGTAAGTGTTACCAGGAAATACTGAACTAAAACGAAGACAATAAATCTTCGCACATTGGTTTATTAAACAATATTAGCCAAAGATGCGGATCTGCCTGTTGGATGGTCAGAGTGAAACTGCATTACAGAGCTGAAAAGAATATTCAACAAACTGAACAAGCCCGTTAAATTTATCATACGTGCTCTGAAAATGGTGAAGCAGGAAATAATTGCTACCAGTTTTCATTCCATTGGGTATTTCATGTTTTTGGGGGTGGTTTTGGTTTTATTGTGGTGTCTCCTGTGATTATTATTTCCTACACTATCGGACTTTCAGGGATAGCATAATGAAGGATAGTGTTGGCTGAGTTTGATCTGCTTTGATTGTGGCTGTGTGTTTGTGTTCGCTTCCTTCCGAAATCCATTCAGGGTGGTTTGTCATCATATAGGTGTGACAAGACCCTGTCCAGCTACCCTGGAAATTCCCAAAAGTTCTTGGCAAGGGAACATGTTTACAACATGCTGCTCACGTATGAAGGTCAAGCCGACCCTGCTTTCACAATGATATTTTTAAAAATTATTTTGGAAAGGAATCATCATCCTTTGGTCTAATTAGGCGATCCCAGCTGTGGGCCAATTTGATCCGAGCTTTTACAATAACAGTTAACTTGTTCAGAGGCCTAGCTTTCATAGGACAACAATATTGTTGGAGGGACAGGTTGTCACCTGGTATAAATCTGCGTAGCTCAATAGAAGTTTATAAAATGTAATGTTGATAAGTGCAAAGTGATGCACATATGAAAAAATAATAAAAACTATCCCTATACAATGGGTGTTTTTAGGCAAGGACCTCTCCACCTTACGCATGTTGCAGGGTTGCATAAGGCAATAATGCGGCCCTGCAACATGCATGATGGGTGAGGAGGCCCTTGTCTAAAAACATCCAGCGTTTTTTCTAAATTTGGAGTCACCACTCACGAAAGGAATCTCAGAGTCATTGTGAGGCTCACAAATGTCTGGGAGCCTGGTGCTGCGTATGGGCCTTGCTTGGGCCTATGCATGGGCCTGAGGCAATTTGGGAGGGGTCTTCAAGACATGAGGCTCATGATTAAATGAGCCTCTACATTAGGATAGAACCCATGCTACTCTTTTACACAAAACACCCAACTTCTGTAGATCCGGCCCAGCAAGTCTGTGCGTGTTAAGAAACGTGATGGCGGGCCGCTTTGGCCTGGACCTCATCCGCACGTTCATGCAGGCGCTGCCAGATTTTATTATTATTATTATTAACAAGAATTGATATAGCACCAGCAAGTGAACAGACATGTTCCCTGCCCTAGGGCTTACAATCTGAGACACGGGGTGGGGGGGGAGAGACGAAGGAAGGGGAACAGAGGGAGAGAAGGAGTGCACGCGCTTGACTTACTTACATCAAGAATGATGACTGGTTGGTCCATGTGGTGAGGATATGAGTACACAGAGCTCCGGTAACAGATGTACTGGATGGAGGGTATCAGCAGGAGTTAGGTGAGGGGAGCAAGAACTCGGGGAGAGCAGAGCGGAAGAAGTGGGTCTTGAGGAGGGATTTGAAGGTACGAAGGGAGGGGGCGAGGTGGATGTGGGCAGGGAGGGAGTTCCAGGCATGGGGGGCAGCTAGGAAGAAGGGACAAAGGCGGTTAGGGGAACAGGGGAGGTGTGGGAGGGTGAGAGAGGGGACGAGGAGGAGCAGAGTTCACGGACTGAAGAACGGAGGGAAATTAGTGCAGAGAGATATGGGGGAGCAAGGTTGTGAAGAGCTTTATAGGTGAAGACTAGGAGCTTGTGCAGGATTCGTTCAGGAAGGGGGAGCCAATGAAGAGAACAGAGGAGGGGCTGCATGTGGTCAAAGCAACGAGCAATGTGGATGACCCTGGCAGCAGAGTTTTGATGGAGATAAGGGGAGAAAGGCGAGAGTGGGGGAGGCCAGTGAGAAGGAGGTTACAGGTTGGCCCAGAATTGCCCTGGGTTGTGTCTGTGGTTAAGTTATATCCATGCCATGACTGGCTGCTGTGGCTTTCCATCATAGTAGGGGTGTATGTGCTGTGATTGGTGTGCGGGGTGAGCTGGCCACTGGCATATGTCTTGTGGCTGCTGCCTCGGCCGCCAGAACAGCTTTTCTGGCCACACATATGCGTGTCCGGTGGCGGCATTCTGCGTCACATTTGTTAACACCTTGTGTTAATTTTCACCACCCAGGGATCTAGTTAAATTATTTGTGTTTGTTCACTTGCTATGTTTTCCTAACTGAAAAAAGAATTGGGGCCTTTTTCCACCTGGGGCTGCCCTACTCCTCTGTCCTCCTCTTCTTAGAGTTCTGGGGAATTAGCTGGAGTCCTTTGACACGATGGAGTTCTCGGCTACATCCCGTTCCCCAAAACAGGGCTGCCTACATTTAATAACTGGCCTCCTTACACTCCCCTACAACCAGTCCTTCTTCCACCTTCTCAAGGGCTTCTCCCAGCAATGGTGGGTCCCTTATTTCAATATCCAACACCATATATACAGCTCCTTTACAATATGGGTTCATCTCACTTGTGTACTGTATTCCTCCTGGTGCGGCCTATCTTCCGCCAGACAGCCTGGGACTCTAGTAACTGCAGCAGGACCTTGAGATAGGCCTTGTCTGGGCTTCCTAGCCCTGGGCAGCTTGGCTTCTCTGGAGATGTGCTTCCTTCAGCTGTCTCCAGCAACTGCCATTGCCTGTCGCTTTCCAGGCCTTTATAGAGGCCTAAGCCACAGTCCTTTATGCTGTCTTAAAGGGCCAGTACCCTTTTTTCCATTTTCTGTCCTGAGACATTAATTTTATCTTTGGTCATCATTTTGTGGTCTTTTTTGGCTTTGTTGCCATTTTGTGATGCCATGCTGCCACACCCTCCCATCCCTCTGGCTTCCCATAAAGACTAGGGATGGGTGAACACGGTTCGGAAGTTCGGAGTTCGGCCCGAACTCGAACTGTTTGGACGACCGAACTCGAACCCGAATGCGAACATACCGAACACCGAACGGCAAAATGGCCGAACAGTTCGGATTGCATTCGGATGAGTTCGGGTGGCAAAAAAATGTTCACTGGAAGGTCAAACATTACAGGGAGGTGTCAGTCACTGAGGAGCAGACTTCCAGGCACCAGGGGTGGAGAGGCTTGCAAGAAACGAAACTAATTATCTGCCTCCCCACTTCCCAACACCTTCTGAGCTAGTCACTGTTCCTGAACAGCAGGTGTTGAGTAGGATTTTTAGATTGCTTTAAGTTTCATTTCACTTTTGTAATGAAATGAAACTTAAACCATAAACTGAAACCTTGTGTTATGCACTGTACAGACTCATTGAGTATGTAATGTATGTATTTCACTACAGACTCCTCTTCTATTTGTGAAGATTCCCCCCCATCCCATATATATTGGATGTATATATATCCATATATATCCATATATATATCCATATATATGGATATATGGATGTATATATATCCATATATATCCATATCCATATATATATATGGATACATATATATATATGGATATGGATATATATATATATATATATATATATATATATATATATATATATGGATATGGATATGGGATGGGGGGGATAGATAGATAGATGAAGACAGTTGTAGGAGTTACCTTAGTGATAGAGATAGCATTAGTGATTTAGTTTTAGTGTTTGTAGGAGTAGGTCTGTGTACTTATTAGATAATCCATTTACTTCATAGCATTTAGAATAGTTAATAGCGGTTAGATTTAGTGTAGACAGATATATATAATATTAGGGGGAAAAAATAAGAAAACCCCATATAAAAACCAAAAAACCAAATAAAGAACAAAAGAAAACCCAATAAAAAACCAAAAAAACATATATAAAAAAACAACAACACCATAACACTTCCCGAACAGCTGAACCGCCTAACCGAACAGCCTGTTCGGATGAACGAACCGAACATCCGAACCCAGCGAACGAACCGAACAAATCCGAACCGAACTAACGAACCGAACGCAGCCGAACCGAACAGCCAAACCCAAACCGCGATCTGTTCGCCCACCCCTAATAAAGGCCTTCAGTGGCAGGTGACTTGCCTTTGATGATTTCCATAGGCTGCCAAAGGCTTCTTCTGGCTACTTGGTGCCCATTTGTGGCTAGAGGGTGGAGCTGGGAGGAGGTTCATGGTTGGGTAGGCTACTTTGTATTTGAAATGGGAGATACACGGTAAGTGGGTTAGGACAGAAGGAAGAATTATGGGAGTGTAGGAGATAGGTTGGGGTGGGATTTGGGGGAAGGGGGGTTAATCATTTATTTGCATTATGGGAGGGGATTTTTCATTGATTGTATTAGCTTTAAAAGGGAAATGGCAGATGAGGATGAGGGTTGGGTGGGGGGCTTCAAAGGGATTTTTATATTTGTTTATGGGGTATTGCAGGGTTTTAACTTTGTAATCAAGTTGGGGGATTTAAAATATATTGTACACCACCCTGAGTCTTTCAAGAGAAGGGCGTTATAGAAATCAAAATCAATAAAAACAAATCAATATTGAATTTTTTAAAAAAATTACAATTAAAAATATATTGTCCTTGGCAATGATGGAGACTTTCCTGGAATTTATCAGCCTTACAGACTGTTATTCCACTTTCTATTAAAGATGATGATAGCAGCATTTCTTGGAATGTCCAGGAGAGAGCATGCATCTCCCGGAATAGCTGCACAAATTGTGGAAAGGACGGTATCTTGCCACAGGGAAGCGAGAAACCTTTTTGTGGAAATGATTCATTTCCCTCAATCACTCCCCAGCTAACTCAGCTGTTGTATTTCTCTGATGGAATGGACAGAGAAGCTTGTTCAATTCAGGAAAGTAAACCTCATTTTTAGAGCCAATCTCTATGAACTGATTGTCAGAAGCAAAGAAGACTGAACTGGGGAGTTGAATTGTTATTGTAACGCACAAAAGAAAAAGACCTATTTTAATAATGCAATTGGACCGAACAGGGGGAAAAAAAATTAAATTAAGGAAAGTGCTTTGCATAACCCAGGGGCGGTTTCCAGTGTGATTTCCATGAATCCCAGCCTTCTCCAAAAACTAAAAATATTTTAGGAGGTAAATGGAAAAAGGAAAGATTCCTGCACAGAGAAAATTCAAGGGTAGGACATTCTACAGTCATGAACAGTTAATTCAATGTAGTTTGGCCTTACTTCTGTTCTACTCCTGAACCATACGTACATACAGAGCGCTAAGCCAAAGTTATTCAGGAACAGGAAGAGAAGAATGTACGCCTGAAAAAATCAGGAGTACACTGACAGCTCCCTTCGGTTTGTATTTCAAAGTAACTGTGCATGTGAACACTTATCAGTGCAATGGTAGTGACCTCGGTTCAGCATAGAGGTGAAATTTCGTTTACAACTGTTTTTTGTAAAAAATTTATTTAAAACTTATGCCCCTCCTCCCGAAAGGCAGCACAGAACAATGAACAACACACAAAAAAAAATCAACAATAAAACATTTAAAAAGAAAACTACACATTTTAAGACAAATCATAAAAACTCACCCTCCCTTCAAAACCCCCTATTCCCCCGCCAAAAGCCTGGTGGAACAGCCAGGTCTTACACAAACATTGAAATGACAGGAGGGTGGGGGCCAACCGAGCCTTCTCTGGGAGTGAATTGCACAACACAGGGGCATTTCCAACGGAATCCATCTGTTTGATCCATAGTGGTGAAATGTGGCATGAACAAACATTCTGATTCCATTATGCCGGAACTGATCAACATTTTTTGTGTCTGATTTAATCATGCACAATACAGCTGTGTCCATTTTGCATATGCACAAACCATTCAATTGGAATTCTGGTCAAAAATTCTGTTTTATTGGAATTCCAATCAAAATTCCGATGGCCGTTCCAGTTTCCCAGAAGATTTTCTGCGGAACTGGAATGGCCAATTCAACCCACCCCCTAGTTCAATGATCATTACATCTCAGTTCAGGGAGAAATTGACACAGTACTAGTTAAGTTTGCACTGTACATCTGATCGCTACCAAAGGGGAGTAGTTACTTCAATTTCATTAAAACAAAATAGTGATTTCAGTTTACCTCCATTTGTCAGAATGCAACCTAAAAACATAGGTGACTCGTGGGTGTGTGTGTGTATTTTAGGAAGCCCTATAGAACGCTGTGCAGCCCCCACTCTTGTGCCCCCCCCCCCCACACTATCAACAGTTACCAGTCATTTATGCTAAAAAACATGGGTAATCTTTTTCCAGGGGTGTTTTTGTAATAGCACTTCCAGCTATGAGTAAGATACTCCTTTCCTGTGTAATAAAAGACAGGACATTTATGTATTCTGCCTTGTTCTATGCCCTAGAAAATATCTGTTTTCTTAAATGCAACACTCTTACATGTGGTCTCACTCTGTAGAGGGGCGGCCGATCTCCCCACAACTTTATGGTGTACGGGAGGAGGGCACCGTGTGGTTGGATTGTGGGATGCAGCAACCAGCAGATCCACTTAAAACAGACCCAGGTGTGGTTGCAAGTGGGCAGACATGGGGGAGCTCCCCCACCTCTGTCTAAAGACACCCATTGTACTACTGGCTGTGGTGGATTTTCCATCACTTGCATTCTTTACATCCATGCTGATTATCCTTCTCAAAGACACGCTCTGGCTAAGCTGGAATCTCTAGACTAGATGACTGGAAAGAAATCTCCAGTCTGTGTTATGTAGAGGTCTGACTACATGAACATTATGTCGTCCCTTCTGGCTTTCAAACCAATGGATCTAGGAGAAAGCAAGATCAGCTGATAGAACAGTTAATGTTAGAACTGGAGAGGATTGTCTGGGTCGTCAATACTGTCTCGTCGATGCATTTGCCTGGGCTTATCTGGATCCAGCAGACTGGAGACCAGCCTTGATCTTGGTCCTGTTCCATCAGATCGGCAGCTCCAGCGCCCAGAAAAAGATTTTGTACAGAATGAAGCAAAGACCTTTGGCACATGTGCAGAAAATGCACTGTGCGTGCACAACAGGTTTCTTTCTTCACTGTGCATGTGCAGAGGAGAGGAAGCCAGAGCTTCCCTGGGAGCAGCTCCCTTTTGTGAATGCACAATAAACAAAAACTTTTTTTGTACGGCGTTGTGCACCTCCCAGCTTAAACAATCTCATTAGGTTCTGCACTAGCCATCACTTTCTGACAAGGCTTCTGGCTACTGTTCTCAAAAGTCCTACTTGACTACTACTTCACTCAGCTTAAGGGACCTTTAGCAGAAGCTGGGTCAAAAGGGGTTTCCACCAGTGCTTAATTTGTAAAAGAAATGAATTGCCAAGGCCAAAGCCTGCTCCAGAAGCCACGGCTCCCCACCCAGAGCTTATTAGAGCAGGGAAATGAATACCATTCTCCAGCTAGCAACCCAGTCACTGAACTAACTTGCCTCTTTCCAGCTGAATGCAATACAGAAGTTCTTGTGATTTAATACATATGGTGGCCAGGGCAGGGTGCCGGAAAATCAATAATGAAAGTCTCATAAACCATCCAGTGGTTTTTCTGGAAAATATATTTATTTATTTCTTCGCATTTACTGGCCGTCCCCTCATGCCCATGGCATCTCGGGTGGCTCACAACACTAAAACATCAGTAAAATACATAAAACAACAGTATAAATAATCTAGAAACTACCCCCCCACCCAAAACATTCCCCCTCCCTCCCCTCCCCTCCCAAGGCCTGGGCGAACAGCCAGCTCTTACAGTTTCGATGAAAGGCCATCAGACCCGGGGCCAGGCGAGCTTCCTCTGGGAGGGAGTTCCAGAGCCGCGGCCTGGCCACTGAGGACGCCCTCTCCATTGTGGCCCCCCGTTCAACATGGGGGACCTCCAGGAAGGCGCCCCCGGCAGACCGCAGGGGCCGCCCTGGGGTGCGGAAGGTGAGGTGCTCCCCAAGGTATGAGGGGCCCAGACCGTATAGGGCTTTATAAACCAGCACCAGCACCTTGAATCTGGCTCGGTACGCTATAGGCAGCCAGTGCAGAATGTGGAGCATAGGTGTAATAGGCTCCCGTCGCCTCGTCCCCGTGAGGAGACGGACCACTGCATTCTGCACCAGCTGCAGCCTCGGAACCAGAACCAAGGGAAGCCCCACATAGAGCGCGTTGCAGTAGTCTAGCCTCGAGGTGATGAAGGCCTGAATAAGAGTGGCCAGGTCAGGCCCGAAGATGTATGGGTGCAGCCTCCACATCAGAAACAGCTGGCGAAAGGTGGCTTTAGCCACCGCCTCCACCTACTGATCCAGACGGAGGCCCGGATCCAACACCACCCCTACCTGCTGGGCTATGGGAGGGCAGACCCCTCCCCACCAGAGGATTCGGCACCTCCCTCGCCCTACCCACCACCATCACCTCCGTCTTATCAGGATTGAGCTTCAGTCTGCTCTGCTGCATCCAATCCGCCACAGCCTCCAGACATTGGGAGAGCAACAAGACAGCGGGACCTGGGTCAGTAGAAAATGAAAAGGTACAGCTGAGTATCATCAGCGTATTGGTGATAACGCACCCGGAACCCTCTCGATCTCCCCCAGGGGCTGCATATACACATTAAACAAAAGTGGAGGCAGAATTGAACCCTGCGGAACGCCGCAGGTCAAGGCCCGGGGGCTCGATGTTTCAGCCCCCAGCACCACTGCTGGCTTCTCCCTGAGAGGAATGAGCGGAACCACCACGGACAGTCCTGTCCAGACCCCCCAGGTCTTGCAGCCATCTCAGCAGCAGCCCATGGTTCATGGTATCAAAAGTGGCTGAGAGATCTAGCAGGATCAAGAACGTAGAACATCCTGCATCCGTCTCCCGGCAGAAATCATCCACCAAAGCCACCATCGCTGTCTCAGTGCCATAGCCAGAGTGGAACCCAGATTGAAAAGGGTCAAGGAAACCGATACGGTCCAGGTGCGCCTGGAGCTGCAGAGCCACTGCCCGTTCAATAACCTTCCCTCAAAAGGGGAGATTATAGACGTGCTTCTTCTTCCTTCTGGAAATATTTCCTAGGGCTCAACTCCCCGCCCCCCTTTCATATTTAATTGCCAGGGCTGGTCCATGGCAATTCACTGTCCCCCTACAAATTAAGTCCTATATTTACAAGATTCCATGTTGGCTTCTGCTCATTGCTCCCAAATGATGAAGATACCCATGCTTACCCTACCAAAAAAAAAAAGTACTTTCACTTATACAGCAAGATCATACAAGTCTCTCCAGAAGCTTGTCTTATGCACACAGTCAGTCAGCACCCCAACCAGGCCTACTGCTGTACAAGGTCATGGTGACCCTCAAACACAAACCTTGCCACATGTTTCTTAAGTGTACCCGTCAAGGCTCTTGTCTGTGGCCATGGGGCTACATACACTTTTGTCCAGGTGCCTCAATTTGTCAAAAAGGTCCTCATAAATGCTTGATAGTGGGCAAAACCTGCTCAAATGAGGATATTCATGCAGATGATGCCCTCCACACTTATTGTTTGTATTATTCCCTGAACTTTCCAGTAGATGGCAATAGATAGCATTCTTTCCCCCTCCTGCAAGCATACTTCTTGGATTATGCTTTAACTCTGCTTTACCTTGGTGTCAGTTAGGGAGGACCATGTCCGTCTAGTCAAGACACACTGAAGTGGTATGCGAGGGGGACTCCGCCCCTTCTGAGGACCTCCCATATCGGCAGTTGAGTGACTGGCTCATTCTGTTCCATGCTGGAGTCTCTCTCTCTTCTCAGAACTAAGCTTTAGTCCTCTGCATTGTCTGCTTCATAATAATAAGACTTTAGCTCACATACAGCATGCTTCTCATTTCCACAAGTCAGTTAGTTCATCAACATCACAGACATTGAATTCATTTGATTTTTTTCCCCTTTGCTTTCATTTGTAATAGCGAGTTAGAACTGAGTTTTTCAAAGCAATGTAGAGGATGCCAATAACTTCAGCTGTTGTCTTCCCCCCCCCCCCCGAAATGCACCCGTGGCACAGCTATTAACTCATTTATTGATTTATTTTAATTGTTTTTTTAACTTAACTTTGCATTACATTGCTCTTTGGTGCAATCAGATCTCTCTTTGAGGAGAAAGAAACAGCATTCAGATCACAGAATATTGAAGAGAAAGATACGTATCTATTGTTTGCCTGGAAAAGCATTTCCCACAGCTACGTTAATTATGGGTCTGTCAATACACATTGCCATACATAACATAGCATGTTGTACCCATGATACGCAAGAAATTAATACATAGGTATTTAATAATAATTTATACAGCACCCCTCCACCAGATGGCGCTCAGAGCACTTTACAAGATTAATACTATAAAACAGCATCACTTCAAATCCATTTAGAACAATTTAAAAAGGGAAGGTAAAAGGGGAATATAGTCCCAAACCAGAGTACAAAGATGGCTCTGTGGGACTGGCCACTTGCCCTCAGGGTCGCTGGTTTAAATCTTGGGCCCTTACAGATTTATGCTTGTTCCTGATTATCTATAAGACAAGGGCCAGACCTTCAGATGCTGTTAATTAGTCATGGATTTTGTATTTCAGGTAGTATTTGTTTTTCGGGATAGCCAAATACGCCAGGATAGCCGAGTGTCCACCACCCCAAATATAAAATCCACTGTTTCCTCTGTTTAAACACCATCTAAAGATCAGGTCCTCATCACATTAATAATTAGGAATGATCATGAAGCTGAAAATGCAAATAGTGTCCTCATCCAAAATGGATGACATTCAGGTATCTGTTCCCCCACCTCCCAGTTCTTTGGCTGCTCACCTATTTGGTTGTCCAGCTCTTCAGACGTTCAATTACTTCATTTTGTTTACTTCACCAGCACAATAGCATTGTTCATATTGAATTAAATGAACAACCAAACCACAATATCAGAAATGGATATCCTCTGAAGATGGAGCCTAATTGTGTTTCTTATGCATTTTGATGGAAACGATTTGAAGCGGGCGAAATCATCAGAAATAATAATATACACACCAGACCTTCTTTTTGATTGCAGTGTAAAAATGATCATTTTGCCAAAATTGTGATCCATTCCCTTTGATCTCAGTAGGAAATGATAGGTGATGAGAAAGCACCCATGCAGACAGAACTATCTGCAGGATCCGAGGTATCTGTGCTGACCAAGGTGGCTTGGATACCTTGAACCCAGTGTTATTTGGGTGAATATTCAGGAGGTGGGCCATGGGAGAGGGAGAAGTGGAAGGGAGAGGGGGTGCTATGATTTAAAGCCTAGCACTGTGTATGTTTAATTTGGATTATTCTTCCCTATGTGCATCACTTTGCACTTCTCAGCATTAAATTTCATCTGCCATTTTGAAGCCCATGGAATAAAGTCAGAAATAAAGCGATTCAGAGTTCTCTGAACTTAATGATCAGCTTCCCATTGACTTAACTGGGGCCAGAATTGCACCCCAAGTGGACTGCCTCTTCTCCTCGCAAAGATGGATCACACAGTCAGTTCCTGTAACCTCTGACTGAATCGGATTTCTTTTCCTAACACTTATACAACATAACTTTCAGGATCCCCTCACCTCCTCCCTTTGTAACTAAGCTAAGCATATGTGTTTCTTAACTTGTGGAATGTATCCCTCTCTCTCCCTGTGTTTCCCTTCTCTCCCCCATCCTTGTCCATCGTAGAATCATAGAACTGGGAGGGACCGCCAAGGTGATTGAGTCCAGTCCACTAAATCACCCTCTCAGGGGAACCCAATGATGGAGAATTCACATTTTCTCTGTGCAGCCCGTTCCTTTTAGGGATGGGCGAACGCGGTTCAGAAGTTCTGAGTTCAGCCCGAACTCGGCCTGTTCGGATGACCGAATACGAACACGAACACGAACACACTGAACAGAACAGAACACCGAATGGTGAAATGGCCAAAGGTGAAATTCCCCGGAAGGCCTAGTAGCATGCTGAAGCCGGCAGCCACAGCCAGCGCTGAAGCCGCCGAAGCGCCGCCGCCACCGCCACCCGGAGCTCAAGGTAGGCAATGGCATTGGGGAGGTAGGGTGATCCCTGGGGTGGGGAGGTTTTAAACCAGCCCCCAACCCAGGGATCAGTAAAGTACTGGTACACTTACCTACTGCTGCAGTGCTGGTGCGGGCTCTGGGTCGCCGGCGGCAGCCCAGAGCCCGCACTAGGGGACTTAGGGGAATATTTTTTTGTTCTTTAAATCCAGGCTGGGCAGGGTGGGTGTCCCCCTTTCCACCCGCACAGTCTGGGAGGGGGGAAGTTTTTGTTTTTAAAATTTTTCCATTGATTTCAATGGGGACAGTTCCCCATTGAAATCAATGGAAAAGATCCGGTACCAGTATACCGGATTTAATCCGGGAATCTGGTTTTTTGAAAACCGGTAACCGGTAAATCTATTAGTCGGTAATTGGCCTGGTGTCCCACCCCTACCATTTAGAATAGTTAATAGCAGTTAGATTTAGTGTAGATAGATATATTTATTAGATAAATTTTTTTTTTAAAAAAACCCCATATAAAAACAAAAAAACCAAATAAAAAACAAAAGAAAACCATATAAAACCCAATAAAAAAACCAATAAACCATATAAAAAACAAAAAAAACACCCATAACATTTCCCAAATAGTTGAGCAGAACGGCAGAACCGAACGGCTGAACCCGAACCTGGCAAACTAACCGAACGCAGCCAACCCGAACGGATGAACCAAATGGACTAACCGAACGCAGACGAACCGAACGGACGAACCCAAACCGCAATCTGTTCGCCCATCCCTAGTTCCTTTAGCTGATTGCCCTTTGGGTTAGGAATTTTTGACTGATGTTATTTATTTTTTACATTTGTATTATTGTGCCAGCAACGTATCTGGTGCTGTGTAAATGAATTAGAGGCAGGTCTGTATCCCAAGATGGTGTTTTTGGTTGAACACAAATATGACAGTGGCCTGCTTGGGAAAGACTGCTCCCCCCACTCCTGCGCCACCCTATCAGCTGTTTTGTTCCTCATCAGCTGTTCCCTGGACCTCCCAGGTGATGCTAACCAGGAGCCAGTCCTGAAGCAGATTCCTGGGGGTGTGGGTTCCCTGTTCCTTGGAAAAAAACAGCTAGCACTTCCCTCAGAAGCGCTTCCCTATCAGCTGTTTAGGGGGCCAGGTGCATGCACCAGGCAGCTCATGGAGGGCCCCAAGGTCAACCACACAGCTTCTGGTCCTGCTTTTGAAGGTCCCCCCCTCATCAGCTGTTCGGTGAGCCAGGTGCGAAGAGCAAACAGCTGATGGAGGCCCCCCAGAAACTCTCCCCCCCCCCCCCCCAACAACTGTTTGGCAGATTGCTGCACACATCAAACAGCCAGTGGTCCCATTTTTGGAGCTTTTGTCTCATTTTTCTGAGCTTCCCTTCCAAATTATCGATTTGTAACCGTAAATTGATAATAGTAAATACAGATTTTTTGGGATATTTGGGTGTCCGATCAGCGATCAGGTAGCTTGACAAGGACCCAGTATGGCACCCAAAATTGTGGGTATTACTCATGGGTACTAAATCAGATACCTGTTTCCATTTTAATCCTAGATTGTAAGTCCACTGAGAAAGGAAGTTGCGTCTTATCACAATGGGTTCAGCTGTGGGCACCTTGCTGACACTATATCTATCTATCTGTTTCTCTCTATATAGATAGTTTATTTGGCACTAAATTTCATCACGGCCAGACAAATAAGGCCGTGTTCTCAGTTGCAGCGGCGGCAGCAGCAGCAGGAGGGGCGAGGGAAGATGTGGCAGCGCCGAGGAGCCGGCTGACGGGAAAAGAGCCGATGCGAACGGGAATCTGATGTGGCTTCTCTCGTGCATGTCAGGGCACAAAATCCTGCCCTGACATGTGCAAGAGAAGCTGTGGCAGATCCTCGTTCACACCGGCTCTTTTCCTGTTGGAATGCCATGTCTTCTCTCGCCCCTCCTGTTGCCACCGCCGCAGGTGAGAACACAGCCTAACATACAAATCCACAACACATAGTACATAAAAATATAAAACACAAATTCCTAAAATAAACTTAAAATCAAGATTCCAAACACATTAGGTGCAATCTAAAAGTTAAATATAAAACTCTACAGTTTTGAAGTAAAAATCCGTACAAACAACCAAAAGATATCCCAGACCAAAGAACTAACCTAGACCTAAATTTGCATAAAAGCACTCTCCTCTATAATTACTTATTTATACTCCAAGTGAAAAGGAACTTTAACGTTTATTACACGATACATCAATCAGCTCTCATCTTGGAATTAAACAATCTCAAATTGTTCAATTGAACACTTAATACATCCACAATACATACTCCACTGAACATAATCAAACTCCATATCATAGTTTATACCAGACACATCAGTTTAACAACGATTTTAAACCACTAGTGTCAGTACATCTGAACAGCCAAACAAGCAATATGGTTAATCGTAAACAGCAATTACAACCAACCCTACCTTTTTGTTAATTTCAGGGAAATTTGTCAGGGTTTGGATCAGAGACAAATATTTAATTAATTAATTTATTTATTTATTAAAAATTTCCCCACCCATCCTGCCACAGGCAGCTCTGGGCAGCTCACAAAAAATAATAAAAACACTTAAATCAATCAAAACAAGAAGGAATTAAAATACCCTAACCACCCACCACCCTAACCCATTCCCCCACCCTCCCCGTCCAAAGCCAAGCGTAACCACCACATTTTACAACAGCATTGCAAAGAGGGGAGATTCAGGGCCAGATGGGCCTCCACCATCAGGGAATTCCACAGCCATGGAGCACCCACCGAGAGGGCCCTCCCCATCATGGCCCCCCAGTAGACTCAAGGGACCTCAAGGAGAGCACCCCATGATGACCGCAGGGGCCAATCCAGGACCCAGAGGATGAGGCAGTCCCACAAATAGGTCAGACCAAGGTCATTTAAGGCATATAGGTAAGCACCAACACCTTGAATCGGGCCTGGAAGACTATAGGCAGCCAGTGCAGACACTGAATAACCGGTGTAATATGTTCCCGGTGGCCCAGTCCCACCAGGAGACGGGCCAATGTGTTCTGCACCAGCTGCAGTCTCCAAATCATCACCATGGGTACCCTTCGGATTTCTTCTGCTCGCAGGGCAAATAAATCTAGGCAAATCAGAAATTATAACAACAAGAAGAATGTAAATTAATCAAAACTTTAAGTGCAAGAGGTGGAAATGGGGAATGCTGCAGAAAGATATAATTCTGTTAATACATGCCAAAGAAGTTGGATCACTTAAATGAGTATGCGTTTCTTTTAATGCTTAATGGCAAACATTTTATATAAATTCAACTATTTTATGCACATTTTATTCCATCTTTGTGGGAATAGAAGGCTGCATTCTAAATGCCCACAAGATCCAATGATTGTCAGAGCACAAAACCCTCGACCATTAAAGTCAATGACAAAACTCCCATTGACTTTAACCAAGGAGGATTGTCTTGTCAGTTGATAATATGAGATACCATCTGACTGCAGAGAATGTTTACATGAAATGAGAGGTGAATTGATTACCTGGCGTGTCTGAGCAAAACTCAACCCAGCAGATGGTTCTTACAAGAAATTGTGCATATTAAAGATCGTCTCTGAAACTTAGCAGCATGATCCTCTGGCTGTTTAATGCAAACAGAAGCCTGAGTCCCATTCACCATGATGCTGTTATGCTGGAGCTAACTGTTGGTGCTGACATTAAGCAGCCACATGCAAGTTGAAAAACTATTTTTTCAGCTTGCATGATGATATTTTTGCTGGAAATATCATGATGCCGGCATATAAATCCATGGTGTGACCGCACCTCAAATATTATGTGTAATTCTGGTTGCCAATCTCAAAAAAGATCTGGTAGAACTGGAAAAGGTACAGAGAAGGGCAACAAAAATGATCAAGGGTCTGGAATGGCTTCCATACAAGGAAAGGCTTGATGACTTAGGCTATTCAGCTTGGAAAAGAGACAAGAGGGGATATGATAGAAGTTTATAAAATCAAGAGTGGTGAGGAATGAGTCGTAAAGCGTTATTTACCCTTTCAGATAATACTAGGATGAAGGGACACTCCATGGGTGAAGCCACACGAGTTGGGCAGGACCGATTTCCTGCACCCCCTAGGTGGGCAATCACAGCTGCTAAACTTCAAGGCCAGCATGCAGAACAGGGCACACGGTCCACCTCCTGTGAGGAAACCAGGCTCATTACCATATTTGGGCAGCCTTAGCCCACCTTGGGTAAGGCAACGACATCCTGAATCTCCAACCTTTTTCAGAGGATGCAGGGCGTAGCAGCCAGCTGCCCACCTCACCCTGGGGCACCGTTGGAGTGAATATCTCGTGGCCACTGGGCATTGCATGGCAGTGGTGCCCAGATTGGGGTAAGGCTGCCAAAATGGTGGTGCCATATCATGTGGCTGTACCCAACAAAACTAACTGGCAACTTTAGAAATAAAAGAAAGTATTTTTTTCCCCCACTCAAAGCACAATTAACTTGTGGAACTTGTTGCAGGAGGATGTGGTCAAGGCCAGTAGCATAGCTGACTTTTTTAAAAATGGAGGGGGGGTTGGATAAGTTCTTGGAGGGTAAGTCCATTCGAGTAGGTTGGAGGATGCAACCTCTGTTTGTTTGGAGTTGAGAGTGAACAGCAGGGAATGGCTCACATTATTATTACCTGTTGGATACTCCTTCAAAGAAACCAGGAATGGTCACTGTTGGAAACAGGAAGTTGGACTTAATGGACGGACTATTGTTCTGACTCACTATGGCACTTCTTATGTTCTTATTTTAATAGCTAAAGAATCTTTACCCAGAGGGCATTCAGGTTTGGGCTTGTGGGAAAGAAAATTTGGAGTTTTACTAGTCGCCAGCAAGCTCAAGTTGATAGTTCCAAAAACAAATTGAGCAAGTCAAAATTTAAACTTCAGCTTTAAAGAATATACCAAAACAAAAAAACTTTACAGTTTAAAAAACTTAAATGCACAACAATTTTAAAAAACAATAATTTACTACCCACTCAGGAAATTTGGTCACAGATTTTTGGCTGCGCAGATTCACTGGCCTATGTGATAGACCCGGTGTCTCCTGGGTCAGAGGGGACCAGTTCCTGACAAAGACTGTGAGCTGAATTTGCGTGGCAGTCTCGCAAAAGGCAGTCACTCTCCTCGTTACCCCAGAATCTATCGGACTAAGAAACCTTTTCATTAGTAGTTCAGGAGGGATTGAAGACTCAGCGATCACAGCATTCAAAAATTTCCTTCTAGGGACCGCATAGGCTGAACATACAAGAAGAACATGAAAAGCAGACTCCAAAGCTGAAGTACAACAGAGGGGACAAAACCTTTCCTCTCTGGGAATGTTCCTATACCGCCCCTCTAAGAGGGCAGAAGCAAAAACATTAAGATGGAATTTAGTGAAGGTGCACCTACTGCGAAAATTTGGCCAAACATCTAAATATCTTTGGCCGTTACTAGGCGGACTGATCCTAACATATTGGGGAGTGATCTGTTGGGCAGACATCAGGGAAGATTCAAGTTGGAGTTCCTGATCCCAGATTCTCCTCTTAATCAGAGCCAAAGCATCATTAAAGCTGNGGGATTAAGACTTCCCTGGAGAACCCCAACTTGGCAACTTCAAGGGCTACCTGGGAGTCCCACTGAGAAGAACCCCGCCCCCCCCCCCATGGCCTTAGAAAGAAGAGATTGTCCTAGAATGAAAAATACATGGCCTTTCAGCCAGTATTTGATAAGACTGTTTAACGCATTTGATCTGAGAGGAGAACAAGACGTCTCATTCGCAGGAGTACTTGGGGTCCCTTAGGAACGCCCAGAATGGAGTGCAAGAATCTGTTCTGAACCACTTCGAGACGATCCAAGTAGCTGGGACCCCAAACTGGGAAAGCGTATAGGATCCTATTGATCACTTTTGCTTTAAATAAACGGAGGGCTGCAGAGACTATCTTACCCCCAGCCTTAAAGTAGAAACTCGAAATGGCTGCTGAAGTCCTCTGGGCCAAGCTCAGCGAAGCCTCAAAATGCTGCTTCCAGCTGATGGAAGATGAAAGACTAACCCCCAGGTACTTGAAAGTCTTCATCTGTTCGATTGAATTTTCCCCTATGAACCAACGGTGAGAGACCTGGGCGCCATGCAACCCCACTACCAATACCTTAGATTTGGAGAAATTTAGAGAGAGGTTTTCGGAGCGGCAATAGTCACTAAACAATTGCATGGCCCTTCGCAACCCAATGGGAGTCTGGGAGATCAGGACCATATCGTCCGCATACAATAATGCGGGGATCCTTCTATCTCTGAATTTTGGCTCGTGCGTGTCAGATCTGGTGCGATACTATTAATATATCAGTTGTTGCACAACTTTTAAGTTGTATATTTGACTCTTCTCCCCCCACTCTCTCTCAAACACACGCATGCACTCTTCCCCCCCACACGCACACGCGCGCGCACACGCGCACACGCGCACACGCGCACACGCGCACATGCACTCTTCTCACCCATCTCTCTCTCACAAACACACACTCTTCCCCCCACTCTCTCTCTCTCTCTCACACACACACACACGCATGCACTTTTCTCCCCCACTCTCTGTGTCTCTCTCTCTCTAACAAATAAACACGCATGCAGACTTTCCCCACCACACTCTCATTCTCTCACAAACACACATGCACTCTTCTCCCCCCACTCTCTCACTCACAAACACACACGCTCCCTGCCTGCCTGAACTGGAGGGAGTCCCTGACTCCCTTGAGCTTCCAAAGGGAAGGGATGGGGAGCAGGAATGGGGTACACACCAGGGGTGGCTGATGGGTTCTGATGTTGGAGGGGCACTAAGGACGGGCCGGCGGGCCTAGGGACGGAGCCAGGGAGATGGTACGCGGAGCCAGGGGGACGGTAGGCCAGTGGCATGGCATAACCCAGCAGCAAGGAGTTCCCAGGGTTAACATCGGATGGAAGAAAACACAGTCTACATGCACATCAAGCTTAAAATAAATA
>QEPC01001301.1:438231-485577 GCA_003113815.1 Sphenodon punctatus
TCATTTGTGCCCCCACCCCCATATAATCAATTAATGCTGCCCCCCCAGCCATTACCAGTTCATTTGCACCCCCAGGACAGTGTGAATTGATATGGGGGTGCAAATGAACTGGTTATGGGGTGGGGATTTAAAGACAGTATTCCTGTTAGCAATAGCTTCATTAAGAAGAGTTAGTGAAATAGCAGCCAGAATAATCTCAGAAAACCACATTTGCAGATTTTTCAAGATATAATAGATATTGCTTTACATCCTAAATTCCATCCTAAGATAGTGGGCATTTTTACACACCTTAAAGTTCTGGAATTTTCAATCTTCTGGGTTTACAAGTTCATAAGTAAGTTCCAGATGCATTTTTCACACACACACACTGCCCTGAGGCAGTTCCTGGATGCATTCTTCATACACACACTGCCCTGAGGCAGCCTAAAGTAGCTGCAGCTGTAGACATGCCAGGCTGTCATGGAAACCAAGTAACCACAGCTGCCTGGAGCAAAGCAGTTTATCAGGAGAACATTTTACACACAAAAGTTCTGGGAGAAGTTCTATGCAGAAATTCAAAGAGCCGGATGTTTAAGATCTGGGCGAGTGATTTAAACACACAGAAAGTTCAGGATGTAACAGCAAACATGCAGGAGAAATGTGTCTGTAAAAACACCCTCTATAAGTAAGACAATTGTGAGAATGTGGCCCTTTTTACATGGGCCTCTCCCACCCATGAACACACAGTTTTCTGCGTATTCATGGGTGGGGGAGCCCCATGTGAATGACATGAGGCGCGTGCCTGTTAATGGGGGTCTGTGCGCCCACCTAACACGCATCCCCACTTAGCCCCCACTCATCCCCATGCACGGAGCAACCAGGGGAAACAGTGGTTTCTCCATGCGTGCAGATGAGTGGGGGGGGAGAGTGTGGATGCGTGTACACCCAATGTGCATGCCTCATCCATGCACCAGTGCGCCCATGGAGCTCCCACCTGGTGGAGCCATGTAAAAATAGCCTGTGAGGAGCCACTCAAAGAAGAACAGAAGGTTGCTGCCTTGTAAACAAGGTTCTTGGAGATGGGTCCAAACATTCTCACAACACCCACCCTTCCAGCCCCGCATGGAATTTTCTTATATTCCTAGAAAGGTTTGGAAGAAACTGTCATTCTGAGGGGGAAGAGTGCTTTTTATACTAGAAGAGCTCGAGACCATCACGTGATCTATTATTTGAATAGGGTGAGCATACCATGCACAGCCTTGTTGTGAGAATCTTAGGACCCATCTCGAAGAACCTCCTTTACAAGGCAACAACCTTCTGATCACTCAAATGGGGAGGAGTGGTTTGTTTACAAACAGCTTTGTCTCCCAGTCTGATCGGTTTTGCAGATGCTTGCTTCTGGTCTAGACGATAACCTGTAGGAGACAATCCTACACCTCTCCCCAGCCCAAGGGAGGTCAGACAAAGGACTTAATGTCAGGCTCCAGGATACGGAGCCGGGGGAGGGAAAACAAGGAAGGAGAAGGAAGGCCAGAACTATTAGGCTCCAGGGGACAGAGCCGGGGAGAGGGAAACAAGTTGGGAGGAATCAAGGCCTGGGCACAGGGGGGAAAAGGGTGTCCTCAAGGCAAACCTCAGCCGCTCTCTTGGACCCAAGAGATTATGCACTCAGCATCTTTACCAGACACACTGGTCTAAGAAGGCATGCGACTCATCATTGAGGCCAGGGTCCGGGGCCAGAGGGGGGACCCACCACAGGGGCTGGAGGATCCCACGAATAGGAAACCTTCCAGGGTTAACTAGGGGAAGGGGAGTCTGGAAGAACCCAGACACAAGGGTACCGGCCGCGAGGCTCAAGCCAGGAAAGCTGGCGGGTTAACCAGTTCCCTGGAAGCAACAGGGGAACTGGGCAGGGGCTCGCCTAAAGCAGGGGAGGAACTAAGACCTAAGTGCACACAGAGCAAGGGGGGAAGGAACAGAGCATAGGTTCACACAGAGCAAGGGGGGAAGGAACAGAGCATAGGTTCACACAGAGCAAGGGGAACGAGCAATCATGGGGTCCACATAAGACAAGGGGGAACAGACAAACGGGGGTCTGCACAAGACAAGGGGAAACAGACAAACAGGGGGTCCGCACAAGACAAGGGGGACAAGCAAGCCTGGGGCACTCACAAGACAGGGGGGAACAGGCAAGCCTGGGGAACACACAAGACGGGGGAACAAGCAAGCCTGTGGCACGCACAAGACAGGAGGAACAAGACACAGTCTTACCACATGCAGAGGGGACTCACATAGGAATCACTCTCACAACCTAGAACACAAGTACTCCTCAATCACAACAGACAGGAATGGGATGGGGCTAAGAGACGTTGCTCCAACAGCTTCCTGTGGCCATACCAAGGCTTAAATACTTCCTGTGGCCAATCAGGAAGCTGGGAGGCAGGACTAAGGTAACTGGCTACAGCTGGGAAGGGGCAGGACCCACAGGGAGCAAGCACACAAAGAAGACAAAAGGAGGACAACCCAACACCTTCACAAGCCCACCAGGTGGCGCAGGGTGCTGGACAGGCTCTCCAGCCCCCAAGGGCCATGGGTTCAAGGTCCAGCCCTCACACTTAATGGATGTTTTCCAACCCTACTCTCTGTAATTTCAAAGTGTGGAATTGACCTTCAAATACAGACCCGAGCCTACCCACCATCCGGGATGTAACTTATGTCAACAAATTTCTGCCACTGATGAATTTGACCCATATTGAGCTGCTTGCAATATCTTCCAGCCTTCCTTGAGTAAATCAGCTTGGCAAATAATAGCCAATTTTGATTGTCTGTCTGGTAAATTCATATTTGTCCAGGTACAATAGAGAGCAGCACAGCAACTGTCCTGAATATAAGGCTGCTATGATGAATAGAGGTTTGCAGCAAAAAACAAAAATGTGACGGGCATTAACTGCGGAGGCATGAGAGATGCTATGCTCGTCCCTTCCATATTAGGATACTGGTGATTTCTTTATTAATATCGAAGCAATTTACATTGGCTAGCACTACAGACAAATCAAACAATGAGAATATCATGCAAAAATGACATGAGTTTAACAACCAAGGGATAAATTTACTTATAAATGTCAGCCATCAACGCAAAATGTATTTTTATTAATAAAATATTGTGGGAGAAGCAGCCAAGAGAGATGCATTTGCAGAAGTCTATTCCCCCCTCTCCATGGCAATAATACATGGTCCTTGGGGAAGTAGAATGGATCTTCTTGAGAGAACATCAAGGTACCAGATGCATTACCAAGCAGTGCTGCAGTCAGCAGAGGTTATTCCACTCTATTCAACACTAGTCAGACCTCACCTGGTGTATTTGGCCCAGTTTTGAGCACCTAATTTTAAGGAGGATATTAAATTGGAGTGGTTTCAAAGGTGGGTGACAAAGATAAGGGGTATGGAAAGCAAGACATATGAGGAATGGTTGAAGGAATGGGATGTGTTTATTCAAGCAAAGAGAAGATTAAGGAAAGACGTGATAGCCATCATCAAATATCAAAAGGGTTGCCACCAAGACAACAAGGAACTGTTTTTCCATTGCTACAGAGGGCAGGGCTAGAAATAATGGACTCAAATTTCAGGACGGTACATTTCAGTTAGACATCAGGAAAAATCTCCTAACAGTAAGAGCTGCACAGCAATGGAATGTGTAGGGAGGTTATAGGCTCTCCGTCACTGGAGGAGACTGGACAGGCATCTGTCAGGGATGTTGAAGCTGCAAGCAGGGGGTTGAACTGGGTGGCCCTCGACATACCTTCCCGTTTTGACATCCTATGATTCTACGATGTGCAGTTGGAGATGTGCACGTCAAAAAAAATACCTTGCAAAGCCAGGGAAGCTTCAAGCTTATTCCCGAGCTACTACTTAACAAGAAATCTAAGCAAACTATGGTAATATTTCAGGGAAATAGTCTTTTGTAAGAATGCATTTTGTGTCTGCAAGAATGGCTAGTTTACTTTTGCACGTACAAATCTGAAGGGGTGGAGGCTCTAGGGTGTCCAGGGCTCTAGGCAAAAGTTTTCCAATGGGCTCTTGCATTTTATCGGCAGATACATTTGTAGTGACCCATTGCCATGCACAACTAGCTCAGCCCAAGCTGCTGAAGCTGAAATTTAAGTTTAGCCCTGCCGCCTCATGCTCCCCCTCCCTTCCAGGTTGAGTGGGAGACTGCGTGGGATCAAACTCACCTCTGATTGGCCAGGTATTACGCTCCAGCTCTTCCTCCTCCTCCTCCTCCTTCACCAGAGAGGAACCACAATGGCTGTAGCTGAGGCCTGTTCTTGTCTTAGCTCCCTCGGCCAGGAGAGAGAAGTAGAGAATGATCCCCCACCCACCCAAGAGTAAGTGTAAAGGGGGGACATGGCAAAGCAGTGTGTGTGTGTGTGTGTGTGTGTGTGTGAGGGAGTCATCATGGCATAACTGTATACGTGCGTATGAAAGAGAGGGGAGTGGAGTGGAATTATTATGGCACAGTAATGTGTGTCTGTGTGTGTGCATATCTGTTCAGTCCACCCTACTCTACACAGCTTGGTATGGGAGTCGGAGTGAAGGGGAAACAGGCTTATCTCACGGAAAATGTAGGGGTTAGGGCGGCTTGCCCTAACATGGACATAGAAGGATACAAGGTTTATTGTGGATCATAAACAGTCCATGAGTCAACAGTGTGATGGTTTTACAAAAAAGGGTCATTTTGAGTTGTATAAATAGAAGCACTGCATCCAAGATTTGGGAAGTTATGGTACTATTATGCTCAGAAACAGGGCAGAACTTTCCTGGAGTACTGGGTGGCTCTACATGTTACTATTTACCTGCGAGGAACTCAGCATTCAGTTCTGGTGGTAACAATGGGTAAAGCCAGATGTGCCAGTGGTGAGTCAGCTCCCTAGCCCATCCCGAGGAGCATGGCCACCACTCCCCGAGTCAGTGAGAAGCACCGAACAGATGTGCCTGTGACACCTGGTGGTGGGAGAGAGCCATCCCGTACATCCCGGGCAGTACGGGGGAACACAACAAATATGCGGGTGTTGACCCCACCCCACCCCACCCCCCATGACGTGCAGCCATGGTGACTAGCCATGGTGGCTCCTGCCCTGTGGCAGGGATAGGAAGGGTCAAACGTGCAGGCCCGCATTGGTCCATGTTGACGGCCCTTGGCCTGGGATGTGCTTCAGAGATTTTCCGGAGGATGCATCCCGGGCCAACCGTCTACCTGTCCTGGAGCGTACCTGGCCCAACATGTGACAGAAGGAACATACGAGCAGGTGAATCCCCAGTCTGGGCATGCCATAGCAGGCCAACGTGGACCACTGTCTCGTCCGTTTTCACCCTCTGAAACACCAACCTGCTGTGGAGCCATCTGAATAAATGTTCATGTTGTTCCATGTTTCTGTTGCCACCCTATGAACCCTGACTAAAAAGAAGGAGCCGATCAGGTGACAACATAAATAGGTGAAAGCTTTGCAAAACAAAGTTCCTTGATGGGAAAATGGACAAGGCGACACTTTTCCTGCAAGGCAAACTCTCTGCTGGTGAAATCTCTCGCTGCAGAGTGATTAGAGGTTGCTTCTGTGGTATGTTTTCAGCTGCCTAGGTCTGAAATGGATACTTAATTTAGTATCCATGAGTAGGGCTGATGTGGCAGCAGCTGTTACCGCGCCGCGATTCCATTCTGCCATTTCGGAATTGCCCGCGCCACACCGCGGCTTTTCTGTGGACATTCTGCTAATTCTGTCGGCATTCTGCAAATTACGGAATTGCGGAAAAATTGCGGAAACTGTCGGAAAACCGCTGTTCCACTATTTTGTGGCACTTGCGGAATGGCAGAAGTAGTGAAAATGTCATGTTTCCGCTATTTTACGAAGCCTGTGGAAGTAGCGGAATGAAATTAGCGGAACTGCGGAAGTAGCGGAATGAAACTAGTGGAATGAAAGCCTCTGCCATGCCGTACCACTAATTGCAGAAACACTGTTTCCGGCGGAAATAGCTACCACTGCGACATTCCGCTACAGCCCTATCCATGAGTAATACCTGCATTTTCAGGGACCGCATTGGGTACCCAAAACATCAGTAATTTTACTGATTACCATTACTGAATTTCCAATAACTGAACAGTATATTGGGACAGAAAATTGAAACGTCTGAGCAGAAATAAAAAAAAATTGGGAAGAGAAGTCAATTTTCTGGGACCCAAAGTCAATTTTTTGGGGAAAAAAATACATATTGGAAGTTGGTAAATCGACAAAAATGTAAAAAACAAACAAAAACAACACCAGAAATTGACATTCCAGGACCAGAGTTTCAGGACTGGAGGTCAATTTTCTGGGAGAGAAAACTGACAAACAGGTGTCAGACATCAGGAAATCAACCCAAAAAATGGAAAAATTAGTACTGGAAGTTGACATTCCAGGACATTGGGTAAAGAAATCAGGTCACAACTGCGTACCCAATATCATCAGGTCAATTCAGGCACTGTAAATTCCATGCATATACCCCTTGTGTGGATACCCTCTTTCAGCTCTACAGCTGCCTGTAGAGTCTGTTGAGGCGTTCTCCAGATTTGTTCCAGGGAACAAACCTCAGCAAAACTGTGTTCTCTCCATAAGTTGTTCCCAGGTTTGAGAGTCCAAAGATAACACTTGCCGCCTATGTTGAGACTGGAAAGCGTTATGTAGAGAGAGATCCACTGTTGTCCCTTTTCAGCTTTACATTTCAAGTAGGATGTTGACAAACTTGAAAAGATTCACAGGAAAGCAATGAAGAAGAACAAGGGTGTGGAGTACAAGGCCTATGAGATCTAAGGAGCAGAGGACGAGGGACATCCTGGGCAGGGGGCACATTGGGTCAAATAAAGCATGAAGTCAGGGCAGGGAGTGGAGAAGGGAGGCAAAGAGAGGAAGCTGAGGGCAAGGGGTATGGCAGGGCTTGGAGAACCAGAGCAAAATCACAGACTCTTCAAGCTCGAAGAGACCTTTTAGGGTCATTTAGTCAATCCCTCCCCCCTCGCACTTGTATGCAAGATGACTACGGCTAGAACATCCCTCAGAGATGGCTGTCCGTCCTCTTTTTGAAAACCCCCAGCAATGGAGAGCCAATAACCCTGCTAGGAAACTGGTTCCATTGCTGCACAGCTCTTACGTTTAGGAAGTCTCCCCACCTGATATTTAACCAATATCTCTCTTCCTGTTATTTGAGCCCATGATTTCTAGTCCTCCCCTCTGTAGCAATGGGTATTTTCAGACGTGACGGGGCCTGTATTGGCCCCGTCATGGAATCACCATTTGATCCCCCACCGGGATCAAACTGGCACGTCCAACACACATGCCGGTTGATCCCGGCGGGGTATCAGGGAGGGGGTGGGGCTGGGCGGTACAACATGCGGCCGCACGGCCCCACCCCCCCACGCTCCCTCGCCGCCCGCCTGCCCTCCTGGGATATGGTTGAGTGCCACAGCCAATGTGGCCGCAACACCTGCCCGCAGTGACCACGGCCCGGAATCCCACCGCTGATTCTGGGCCGTGGCAGGGGGACAGCCCTTGCTCACGGGGGGGAATCGCATTCACCATGCAATCGGGGATGGTCCGGGCAGGACTTCCATTTGCATAGTGAATGTGATTCCCCCCCGTGATTCACGGCGGTGAACATCTGGGGGGGGAACTTCCGTTCCCCCCCTCACATATTACGGGATCACCATCACCACGTGGGGATCCACTGTGGTTGAGCGTGATCTCGTAACATCTGAAAATACCCAATGAAGAACAAGCTCCTTGCCACCTTCTTGGTGGTAGCCCTTTAGATATCTGAAGACTGCTATCACATTTCCCCTTAGTTTCCTCTTTGCTAGGCTAAACATACCCGGTGTTACTTCAACCTTTCCTCATAATATTTGGTTTCCAAATCCTTTATCATCTTTGAGCCTACTCCAATTTGTCAATGTCCTTCTTAAAATGAGGTGCCCAAAACTGGACACAATACTCCAGGTGAGGCCCAATCAGAGCTGAATCCAGTGGAATTACTACTTCGGCCGAAACAATGCTTTTGTTAATACATTGTTTTGGAAACAATACTTTTGTTAATACAACCTAAAATTGCATTAGCCTTTTGGGCAGCTGCATCATGTTGCTGACTCCTGTTCAGTTTGTGATCAACCACAGTTCCTAGATCCTTTTCACATCAGGGCAAGGCTGGGCAGAACAGGAGAAAGATAAGCTGGGAATCCAGGAACAAAACCAAGACATATTGCTTGCTAGTTAAACAGCTGTTTAATATACAGTAGTCTACAGACAACCAGGCCTTTAGTTATACAGATGTCATCCTGCCCTTTTTAGCTGGATTCAGCAAAAACAGAATTGAATCTATGCTCTCTAACACTGGATAGCAATGCAATATCCCCTCTCCCCTCAGCCCCATGCATGCACAAATGCTCCGTCTTTGCAAAGGAGAGAAAACCTCCACTTCAATGGGTTGAACTGGACTGCAGCATTCTGCAGAAATGGGGGGGAAAAGAAATCACTGTTGTTTTGTCGAGTTGGGGAATGGAAGTTGCAACATGCATTCAATATTTATGATTTTTGCAGGTATCTCTTTGATGTGTGAATGCAAATACTGCAGCTGCCTTCTGCTCACACAGTACTGACATTTACTGAGCAGGATTCTGTTATTTGACCTCCCTCTGTAAACATTGACATTGCGCTCCCGTTTCTAATAGATTTCTGTCTGTTTTACTGCAGCCGAATGTTTCCACCGGGAACGTTATTGCATATTATTGCTGGAAATCCACCTGCACCAGTTGTGATGCTAAACATTAACATCCCCCCAAATCCCCCATACCAGCCAAAATCCAGGAGTTGCTTAGCAGCCCTCTGCTGTCTGGTTACCGAGAAGCCAATATTCATCTTGAGATCGCAGGTCAGGAAATATTTTTCCAAACTTTCCTCTGTCTCAGATGACTAATGCTGAAGGGCAAAATTCCACCCAGTTCCAATTCTGTCAGAACCAGGCATTTCATTTGGTCCAACCGAAAGTCAGTCCACAGAAAATAAGCTGAAAGCCATTTTGCGCATGAGTGAAATGGCAACTGCCGTACAAAAAGATCTCATTGTACGCAGGTGGCCAATTAGCTCAACTGCAGCATGGCCACTGCCAATTTGTGCATGCGCAAAATGGCCCGGTTGGAATTCCAACCAAAATATTCATTTGGTTGGAATTCTGACCAAAAAAATCAATAAGCCATTCTGATTTCACGGCAAAGTCCGAATGGCTTATTCCATCCAGCTTTCCTGATAACAAGATTCAGATTTCTCTTTTCTTCTGCTTAACCTATTGACCTTCCTGTACGAGTCAGCTAGGACATTGTGTTCAGTTTGGGGCACCACACTTCAAGATGGCTGTCGACAAATTCCGAGCAGAACAACTAAGAGGATGGAGGGGCTGGAAGACAACCCATTGGAGAAAAGTCGGAAAGAACTGGAGATGTTCAAACTTAGTGGGGGGGGGGGAAGAGACATTAGAGCAGTTTCCAAATATCCAAAACAAAGTCACAAAAAGAATGGAGAGCAGCCACACAAACTGCAGGGAACTGATCCCCGTGTGTCCCCATAGTGGGCAGCCGCAGCAGGGCCAGTGTGAAAAGTTGGGCAGATGGGCAACCCCCCCTTCCTGCAAGACAACTGGGCCACTGTTGGAGCTGAGCTCCCTCCACGGCCCAGGCAGGCCAAGGAAGGCACCGGCTTTATGAGTGGGAGGCCTGCCCTGCCTCCCTCTGCCTGCCCGACCAAATTCCTACTCCCAGCCGCAGCAGTGGCAGTGCATGATGGGTGACAGCACCTGCTCAAAGCCCTATCATGCAGTGGGACAGAAGGGGCCCCAGCACCCGGGCAGGCACTCCTTGGGCAGTCTTACAGCAGACGAGGTAAGGTTGCTATGTGTCCTCGAACTTTTCTGCCATGCAGTGGGGGGAACATCTGGTAGTGGGCAGTCAGACAATGCACTGCATCGAGTGATCCAGCTGTTCAGCCTGGGTTAAGGCTGCCCAATGTGTGGGCAGCTTGTGTGGCTGCACCCAAAGTGAACATTTGTTCTCCTCTGCCACAGACGATAGACGGAGGGAAAGGGCTTCAGTCGCAGCAGTGTAGATTTTGGTATAGGTAGGAAATACATCCTACCTATATGAACTGCTGGGTAATGGAATAAGTTGCCAAGGAAGGTTGCAAGCTCCCTCACTGGATGTTTTCAAAACACACCTGGACGAGAATGTCTCCATGATGCTGTAAGGCGAGGACCTTCTGCTTGGAGACAAGGGGCTACTGTTGTATGCGCTACTGCAAGTGCTAGGCTACAATAATTAACTGTTCAGACCTGGGGAAATACAACAGAAAGGGGGCTGGCCGGCGCTATGAATAAGGACCAGAAATAGGGGTTGATGTATGACATATTCCAGCGACAGCGGCCTGGAAAGTTGGTGGCAGCCAATGGGAGAAGGGCACTGGGGAAAAAAGTGGAAATTTGGAGGATAGCTGATAGAGGTGTGCAATTTGTTTTCATTTTGTTTAATTACTAAAATGAACAATGGCCCATTTGTTTTAGTAATTAAAAGACAAAACTAACAAGCCATGGTAAGGAAAACAGACAATAACGAAGGAAAAGCGACTGTTTTCATTACCAATTTTTTAAAAAAATAATAACAACCCCCACCCCACCGCTGGGCACATGCAAAACGGCCACCAGGAGCTGTTTGTGCATGCACACCTTTCACAAAATGGCACCAGCAGCGTCGGTGCCATTTTGGGAAAGGGCAGCCAGTCTGCTCATGTGTGGTGGCCATTAGTGCATGCACAGACCAGCTGTCCTTTTCCAAAATGGTGCCAATGCTGCCGGCGCTAGGGATGGGTGAATTTCCGGTTCGGAAATTCGGACCGAACTTGGTCTGTTCGGTCGACTGAACCAAACTTCTGAACCGAACTCAAATTTCAAACTGAACCAAACCGAACCAAATTTCCGAACTCCACTCTATTTGCCCATCCCTAGTGGCAACACACACCAAAAAATCTGGTTTTGAATGGTCGAACTTAGTTCAGAATTCGACCGAATTTGGTCTGTTCAGTTGACCGAACTGAACTTCCAAACCGAATTCAACTTTCAAACCGAACTGAATTTCTGAACTCGAATTTCAAACCGAATCTCCCTCCCAATGCCTGACACCCGCCCTGCCTCTCTCTCTCTGACTCTCTCTCTCATACTAGAGGGCCTCGGCCACCTTGTCTGACTGACCTCATGACGCAGGGTGGCATTGGGAAACAAACTGTAAGCCTGCCAGCCAGGCTATGGCTACGAGATCATGGTCTGCCTATGTGACACTGACTGGCTCTCGCTCTCTTGCGCTGCAGTCTTTGCTAGTCTATCTGAGTGCCCTGCTGCCAATGTCCCAGCCTGCCTGCCCTACTGCCTCTCATGCCACGCTGCCTACCTGCCCACCCGCCCAGGCTGCAAAGCTCTAACCCTGCTTCAGTCTGCCTGGCTCATGCCACACCACCTGATTGACTCACACAGAGAGCCAATTTTCCAAAGCATCAAGAAATAGCCTTGTATGGGGGTATTTTAAAATTGTTTTAAATATTTGTGTAGATTTTTATATTTTTAATATATTGTGATAAATTGTTTATTTTATGTTGGAAGCCGCCCCGAGATGCCGTAGGCATAGGAGGTGGCATATAAATGGAATTAAATAAATAAATAATAAATAATCATTCCTTGCACAGGGCGCTGTCATTCCACAGCATCAAGAAGCAGCCACTCCAGCCCCAGTACTCACCGCCAGGGTTCTGGGGCCAAGTTACAGGTAGGGAGGGCTGTGGCCAATATCTTTAAGCTGCCACTCTAGCCCCAGGACCCAGCATCATGGGCCAATATCATTCCTCGCATAGACAGCCAATTTCCCAAAGCATCAAGAAACAGCCACTCCAGCCCCAGGACCCACTGCCAGGGTTCTGGGGCCAAGCCAGCAGCAGAGAGGGCTGTGGCCAATATCCAGAAGATGCCACTCTAGCCCCAGGACCCACCGTCATGGGTCTGCGGCCATCACTCCTCGCACAGGGCGCTGTCATTCCACAGCATCAAGAAACAGCCACTCCAGCCCCAGGACCCACCGTCAGGGTTCTTGTGCCTTGTCATTCCACCTTTTCTTTACACAACCTGCTGTTCATGGAAAGAGAAATAAGAGAGAGAAAGTCCCCCACTGCTAGAAGGGGGACAGACACGATCCCCCACAGACACGATCCCCCACAGACACGATCCCACCCATGCTGTCACCTGCACTATATGGCCAGAGAGAGAGAGAGAGGTTCCCAGCTAGAATGAGAGGGATGGGGGTTGGAGGGGGGAGAGGTAGGTGTATCCCTATCCAGCTACCCTGGCTGCCACCTGCCAGAACCAGGAAGAGCTCCCATCTGTGCTCATGCACCCAATGCCCATTGCCCACATCCAGCACGCAGCAAACCTACCATAATGCCTGCCTGTGTGCGTTCCTGTACCTGCTGCTACCACCTATCACATGATTGAATGAAATGTGCCCCATAGGCTTTAGGCTGTCATTCCACTATCCCTGAATCAGTCATGCCCGCCCATCCCAGGAACCATCAACTAGATTCTGGGACCATCATTCCAGTCACTGGGGGTCGCATTCCATACCACTTCATCCAGAAGCACGCCAGCCTGCCCCCACCCCCCAAACAGGCTACAGCTGACTCCTCCGAACCCACCCATGGATGCCCGCTGAAGCTGCTTGAAATAAAAGTTCCTCTGACCACCAGCTCCCGCCGCCTGCTGCCCGCTGCCAAGGAGCCTGTCTCTCTTTCTCTCTGTCACACCCACCCACACAAACACAAGCCCTACACCTCCTGGAGGGGCTGTCGGCAAGTTGAGACCCTGCTGCTGGCACAGCACATCTTTGGGTTAATAACTACACTACATGGGGTGGCAGGTGCTGCTGGTAGGGATCGACAAGCTGTATGAAATTCTGCCACCTGCCAGCCAGAACTTCAGCACATAGGGATAAAAGGTTGGTCAGATCAAACGAAGTTCATAACAAGAAATACAACAACATTTATTAAAACTATTTAAATAACAAAACAACAACAACAATATTCTGAAACCAAAAGCAAAGGAAACTTATAAATTAAACTACGAGTCTCTGGGCCTGTCCCGCGGGACTTGGGGGAAAGGCAACAGCCGTTGGGGCGCAGCACAAGGCTGAGGGCCGGCCACCCGGGACTCTTCCAGTTCATACCCGTGGGAGACGGCAAACTCCACGGCCCCTTCCATGTCCCGATGCCACCTGGAGAGCGCCTGGTGGTACATTTCCAGGCGTTCCATCTCGGCGGAGACGTACTGGCCGTACACCTCCACCTTCTTCCTCTTCACCTGGACTGCCTGGAACTGCTCCACCAGGCGGTTCTCCATGGTGGCTGCTGTCTCCTTCAGGCTGGCCACGAAGTCCCAGGTGGGCCTCTCCAACTCAGCCCAAAAGGCCTTGGCCTCAGCATTCTCCTGGGGCCCGGGGGTCTCCACATCGGGTCTGGGGGGCGGGGCGGGCAGCTTACATGCCGTCACTTGCTGGTTGCCTTCCCACCCTTCTTCTGGCACTGTTTCTCGGGCTCCATGGCCACGCCAGAGTCCTCCTGCCACCTCACCGTCTGGCCATGGAGTTTTTCAATGTGGGTGATTAGCCCTGACATGGTCCCCTCTCCCTGCCTCCTTAATCTTTTGCCGCAGATCTAAAGAGCAAAAAAGATAGGAACATAAGAAGTGCCATACTGCATCAGATCAATGGTCTGTGTCAAGCCCTGCCTGCATTCTGTCTTCACAAGTGGGTGGGTGGCCAATCTCTCTCTGCAGGGGACTTCCATTCCTAACAGGTCATAGGGCAATCCATTCCCTGTTGTTCTAGCCCCCATGCCTTACCTTGCAGATGGCAATTCCGTCACCCTTGTCATAAAACCTCCAGACATCGGAGCGTTTTGTCTGCCGACTATCTGGGGGTGGCACTGGCGAGTCCGACCTCTGCCTGGGTGTCCTGCGCGGTGAGGCACCAGCACTGGCATCCAATTCCTCTCTGAAACAGGAATACATAAACACCACCTAATATCATGCATTTATGATGATGCTTCTAGTCCTCCCTCCTTGGGGTGCTAGGGATGGCAACGGGAGATGGTGACCCTGGCTGGCATGTGCCAGTCCTGCCCTCCCTGGGGTGCTGCTAGGGAGGGATGGCAATGGAGAGACCCTGGTTGGCACGTGCAAATCCTGCCCTTGTTTGGGGGTGCTAGGTAGGGATGGCAACTGGAGAGTGGGGATGGCTGGCAGGCCCATGTTTGGGTGGGGGTGATGCCTGACTGCTGGAAGAGCCCCCCACAATACAGTACCCTCTCTCTCTGTGGCAGACATCCGCTGCTACCCGCTGATGCCCACTGTTTGTNATCCTGCCCTTCTTTGGGTGCTAGTAGCGATGGCAACTTGAAGTACCCTTGCTGGCATGTGCAAATCCTGCCCTCCTTGGGGTGCTAGCGGATGCTAGGGAATGGGATGGCAAATGGAGAGACCCTTGCTGGCACGTGCAAATCCTGCCCTTATTTGGGGGTGCATAGGGAATGGGATGGCAACTGGAGAGTGGAGACCCTTACTAGCCTGGCACGTTTGGGTGGGGGTGCTGCTCGTGCTCATGCCTGACTGCTGGAAGAGCCCCCCACACTACAGTACCCTCTCTCTCTGTGGCAGACATCCGCTGCTACCCGCTGATGCCCACTGTTTGTGCCTGACTGATGCCCACCACCCACCCGCACGCCAGTGAGCTCACTCTAATGGATAGAGCCTTAAGTTTCTTGTCCTCAAAGTAAAAAAAAAATTTACAAACCTGGCAGCAGTGGCAGCAGCACCTCCTGTGCCTGCTGGCTCTGGCTCCTCCTCCACCACCGAAGGTCCAGCAGCGGCTTGAGGAACCTCTTCCTCCACCACTGGCTCCGCCACCTTGGCCTTCTCCCAGGCCCGGCGTTTAATGGTGGTGGCACTGGCCACCTTCTTCTCCATTTTTTTTTTTTTAAAAACACACACCCAACACAATACACCCAGCACCCATCAACACTCACCAACACGCCAAACCAAAACCAACACACACCACACAGCCAAAACAAACACGAATCAAAAACGAACACACAGGCAGCCACAACACATGCTCTCACCCACACAAGCTCTGCATGCACTCAAATTTCCTGTTTCTGGGGCAATCACGGGCTCTCGCGATACTTTTTCCAAACACCCGAACTGAACCGAACACAACTGAACCAAAGGGCCGAACCCAAATGCGGTGACCGAACCAAACGGCCGAACCGAACGGGCGAACAGAATCGAACGACCGAACCCAAACCATGATCTGTTCACCCATCCCTAGTCTCCATTGGGAGGGAGTTCCACAGCCTGTGAGCGGCCACCAAGAATACCCTCCTCATCGTCACCACCCTAGCAACCTGGGGAACTTTGAGTCGGGTGTCCCCGGCTGACCGCAAGGGCCACAATGCAATCCAGGGCCTGAAGCGGTCCCACAGGTAAGCTGGGTCCAGGCTGTTTAGGGCTCCTATAGGTCATTACCAGCACCTTGAATTGGGCCCAGAAGATAATAGGCAGCCAGTGCAGAGAATGGGGCACCAATGTAATGTGCTTGCGGCAACTCGTCCCCGTTAATAGACGGGCCACTGCATTCTGCACCAGCTGCAATCTACAGACCATCCTCCAGGGCAGCCCCACATAGAGTACATTACAGTAGTCTAGTCTAGAGGTAATAAAGGCATGGATGATGGTGGCCAGATCCGAGTCCGAAACATGACCACAGCTATTGTACCAGATGTAACTGGTGAAATACTCCCCTCACCACAGCCTCCACCTGGAGATCCAGGCAGAGCTGTGAGTCGAGGAGCACCCTCAGACTGAGGACCTGTGTGGCCATAGGGGGTCAGACCCCATCGATGATGGGGGCCACCCCACCCCCCAGCCCTACCCATAAACATCACCTCCATCTTGACTGGATTCAACTTCAGATGGCTCAGATCCTGCACAAGCTCCTAGTCTTCACCTATAAAGCTCTTCACAACCTTGCTCCCCCCTACCTCTCTGCACTTATCGCCCTCCGTACTCCAGCCCGTGCACTTCGCTCCTCCTCTGTCCCTTCTCTCACCCTTCCACGCCTTCCCTGCTCCCCTAAGCACCTTCGTCCCTTCTCACTTGCTGCCCCCCATGCCTGGAACTCCCTCCCTGTCCACATCCGCCTTGCCCCCTCCCTTCATACCTTCAAATCTCTCCTTAAAACTCACCTCTTTCACTCTGCTCTGTCTGACTCTTTATCCTGCTGAGCCACTATTTCCTATACCTAAGATCTGTTTACCCTTATCCTTGCCACATGGACCTGCCTGCTGTCATTCTCATCGTAACCAAGCCAAGTACGTGCACTTGAGACCTCGCATCTTCATGAATGTTAGACCCCTTGTCTCTCCCTCTGTTCCCCTTCCTAAGTCTCTCCCCCAGCTCCTGTCTCTCAGATTGTAAGCCCTAGGGGCAGGGACCATGTCTATTTTATTACTTTGTAAAGTGCCATGTACACTGCTGGTGCTATATAAATGTTTGTTAATAATAATAATAATAATAATAATAATAATGGCTCACCCTCATCCAGTCCCCCACAGCTGCCAAGCACTGGGTAAGCACTGTCAGGTCTGGGTCTACAGAAAAAGAGAGGTAGAGTTGTGTGTCATCGGCGTACTGATGACAACGCACGCCGAACCCTCATGACCTCGCCCAAACACGCATATAACACGTTGAACAAGAGATGGGACAGAATAGAACCCTGTGGGACTCCACATGTGAGGTCCCGGGGAGATGAAGTACATTCCCCAAGAACCACATCCTGAGTTCTCCCTGTCAGGAATGAGTGAAACCATTCAATAACAATTCCGCTCACCCTAGCCCTGTCCCACAGCCGAGCCACCTACATCTCATGGTCAATAGTATCAAATGCAGCTGACAGATCTAACAGAATTAAAATAGAAGATCTGCACAGGTCATCAACCGAAGCCACAAGCACAGTCTCCATGCCCAACCCAGAGTGAAAACCAGACTGCGAGGGATCAAGAAAACTGACCCGATCTAGATGCCCCTGAAGCTGCCGAGCCACCACCCATTCAATAACCTTCCCTTTTTAGGGAAGGTTAGAGACTGGCTGATATCTGGATGGGGAGTCAATGTCAAGAGATGGTTTCTTGAGCAGAGGCCTCACCACTGTCTCTTTGAGGCAGCTTGGCACTCTGCCCTCCCTAAGGGAGGCATTGACAACCCCTGCCAGCAACAGCCCTAATGTATCCCAGCAGGCCTTGACCAGCCAGGCTGGGCACAGATCTAATTCACAACAGGTGGCCCTTACATCCCCAAGGACATCCACCGCATCAGCGGGCGACACCCACTGAAATTGATCCCATGAAATCGGACAAGGTGGGTCCTCCACCCCCTCAGGTTCACCTACTGTTATAAGTGAAGCATCGACGTCATGGTGAATCTGAGCGATTTTATTCACAAAAAAGTCAGCAAATGTCACAGTGGGCACTGGAAGATTCCAGTTCCAAACGGAGAAAGGCCGGACTGACCAGCTGCTGCACCACCCAGAAAAGCTCTGTTGGATGTGACTTTGTGGATGCTATGATGGCAGCAAAGAACTCTTTCTTTGCTGCCCACACCACCACTGCATAAGCTTTTAAATTAGCTTTATGTCACAATTCGTTGACTTCAGCACGACTTCAGCACCATCGTCGCTCCAACCACCATCCTTCCTGCTTCATCCGGCTCAGGTCCTCTGTAAACCAAGTGGACCTGTGTCGTCAGCATTCCGGAAGCAGATTCCTGGGAGCTGTTCGGTCAATGGCCTCAATCAACAAGTTGTTCCAGAAGACAATGAGGTCATCATGCAAACGGTCATCGAGATCAGGAGGTAATTCCCCATGGGTCTCCGTGGGTGGACCAACTGAACTGGTTCTACACCTCTTCGGGGGCAGACGTGCCAGGAGATCGGTCCAGAGGAGATAACGATCTGTCCATGACAAGGGTATAGTTGATACATCCCCCACCACCGGATCCCCCGCCTCAAGGCCAGTGCAGAATATTATCTCTGTGTGTGGGCAATGGGTGAGGTGGATGGGTCACGGGATCATGCACACATGCATGTCCCCCACCCACCTGCCACAGTTTTACATGGGTGGCACCCACTCATGCCCACTTTGTGGGCATCCGTGCGTCCATCTCATGGGAATAGGGCCCAAACATTGGTACCCGTGGGTATTCTGGGACCAGAAGCCAGTAATTTGGGACTTTGGGTAGCTCATTGGGCACTAATTGGCTACCGATTAATACCTGATGGTGGCAAGTCAAGCCAAGTTCTACAAATTTGGCAGGTATACCTATTTTTGTGGGTGTTCATTTCAACACTAATATAACACCCATCAAAAAATGCCCCAAACTCTATCCCTGCCTGATAAATGCCTGGCCAGATAAAAAGGTCTTACATTGCCTCCAGAACATACAGGAGGAAGTGATCTTTTATTGGCCCAGGACATTTAGAACTTTATTGGGGAAAACCAGCACCTTGAATTGTGCCCCATATTCTATTTCATTTTCAGTTTATTCACTGTATGGCAACAAGCCTTAACAGTGTATCATAAACAAATTTGCCAGAACATCAGGTAAATACATACATACATACAAGTAAATCACAACTAATTACAATTCATTTACTATTATCCTTAACAGCAGTTATGCTAGCTAACATAAAAATAAACCAGGTTATGACCTGAGATTCGCGTAAACGATTCCCCCCTCCCCCCCTGTAAAAAAACTCTCTGTACCTACTTATAGGGACTCAAGCCCGAATTTAAGTTCATGATTCTTAACATAAAGTGCTTGTATCCTAGCTGCTCTTTTAGCAAAAACAGCAGCATAGAAAGACCTCTTTACATTATGATCTCCCAATAAAAAAATCAAATTCTGAATTGGTGAATAATTCAAATTTAAACGGGTTTTTAACACCAACCACTGCCTGCGGGTAGAATATAATGGTCAGGAAAACAGGTAGTGTAACAAGTCTTCAACCCCAGGCCCATATGGACACACGCGATCAGATACTGGAGTACCCCATACTGTCCTTCTAATATTGCTGACCACTTTGTTTGGAGGCTAAGGCTGGTTAAGACTTTCCTGAGTGAAACATGAGTGAAGGACTCCAAATAGTGAGCCCCTCCACCTCTAGTAGGGATGGGCAAACAGAACCGAGTTCGGAAATTTGGTTCGGAAGCTTGGTTCGGTCGACCGAACTATTCGAGTTCGGTCCGAACTCCGAACTTCTGAACAAAGTTTGGAAATTTAAACCCCATTGAACTAAATGGAATATTATCTTTTAGGGATGGGCGAACAGAGCCGAGTTTGGAAATTCGATTCGGTTCAAAAATCAAGTTCGGTTCAGAAGTTTGGTTTGGTTGAGTTCGGTCCGAACTCCGAACTGCGTTTGCCCATCCCTAACCTCTAGGGATAAGATATTTTAAAAAGGGGGATGCTCTAGAGGAGAAGACAATCATCCTAGCCTCCTGTTGGTTGATGTCAAATATACGTCTTCGCACCAGTTGCCTGGCCGCCAATTCCGGATATTGAAGTAAATAAAATAGTGAAAACCCCAATGAGGACAACCTCCCTGTTATTCCTTTCCACCAAGGATCCACACCATAACCCTTGATGTATTTTTCTTGTAGGCACAGACCTGGGAGTGAGGAATCAGAATAATGGGCAGCCTTTAACCAATATGATATCCCAAGATTAATCCTTGCCGATAGCGGCACCCGTCCTAATTCAAGGTTTAAGATAGCAGATGAGACAAAGGGGGTGGGGGACGACACCCAACATAACCCTAAGTAATGAATTAACTACCGGCTCCAAGATCTTTCCAGCGCCTGGGTCTTCAGCCCAAATCTGCGCCCCATGTATTCTATTTAAAAGAAGGTGCAGACTTTGCAATACGGCTGTAATGCACAGAACTCACTGGGGTTAGCACAGAAGTCAAGCTCAGTTTGATCCGATTCAGTTGATTTCTCAGCACGGTTATTTTGCATGCATATGTAAAGGGATCCCTTCCTCCCCAATGAGCTGTTCAATATGGGCATTAACTAACAGCTGTGAAATGATCTATCCCTCATTGGAAAGGGAAGCAAGAGGAATCAAAATAGCTGTTTATTCTGTGCCCAGGCAAAGGGATTCTTCTCCAAATGCTGTCGACACTTCTCTCTATGCAGGCGTGGTGAATACATTCCCTCACCAATGGCGTATTGAGTAGGTGCCTCTCATGGAAATGTCAGTCATTTCTCTCCCTTGCTTTTAAGCATAATGATGAGTGGCAGCTCAGTGACAGAGAGAGTCCATTTCCCGCTCCCCCTTTCGAAAATGGAATGGACTCCAGCTGTGTTGCCTCTCATTTAAGACCCATGAGTGGTTGTGGGTTCAATTAAAATGTATTTGGTTATTGCTTTTCAATAGTCCTGACAAGTATTTACTGATGCACGGGATTATTGAAATCAGCCAGAGCTGGTGTCAGTTTCTGCTGAAATCCCCCTTTCACTAGGTCTGCCTGTGAAGCGCTGAAATTGCCCTCTCTTCTTCTCCTGCCCGTCAGTTGATGAAAAAGAAAGTTAGCCTGTTCAGAGACTTGCCATGGGGACCTCTTCTCCCTTGTGTCCAGCTTTGTTCCCCTTTCCAGTTGATGTTCCCCTTTTTCTAGCCCTCTCTGCAGTGCAGGTGCTTAATATGTAGGGCTCTGCTTTGGGGATTCAATAAAAGACCTTTCGGGGGGTTTATCCAAAACACAAATACTAGGACTGTATTCTTTTTGGCTACAGCAGAAAAGATAACGGCCCAGAAGTCTAGAATTATCCAGAAGTAAGCCTGTATCCTGGGAGGAGTTTTCTTATTTGGAGTCCCGGCAGTTAGCAGGGTAGCCCTGTATATTTTAATAGTTTAAAACTTTTGTTATTTTGTATTTTTATTATGTATATTCCTGTTGTGACATGGCTTGTGTGGCTAGTTCAGTAAAAAAGACTTGGACTAAGGCTGTGTATCCAGGTTTGGAGCGAACCCATAATTTCCTGAAAATTGGTATCCAAGGTCTCAAACTGGCTCCCCCAAACTGCAGCACTAGGGATGGGCAAACATGGTTCGGAAGTTTGGAGTTCAGACTGAACTCGATCTGTTTGGTTGACTGAACCAAACTTCCGAACCGAACTCGACTTTCAAACCGAACCGAACTGAATTTCCGAACTCCGTTCTGTTCGCCCATCCCTAGTGGCAACACACACCAAAAAAACCCTGGGTTTGAATGGCCAAACTTGGTTCAGAAGTTCTGAATTCGACCGAACTCTGTCTGTTCAGTCGACCGAACTGAACTTCCGAACCGAACTCGAATTTCAAACCAAACCGAACCGAATTTCCGAACTCCGTTCTGTTCGCCCATCCCTATGCAGCACATATCCAGACTGGAGCCAGGCTACTCTCTGACTCTGAGTTTAGCCACCTGCTTGGGAAGTCTGTAGTGATCCCTTCCCACCTACAGGGGGCACTGCTGTCTCAGAACTACCATCTCTACTCCAGCCAGCCCCAGTCCAATGGAGACCAGCTAAACCAGAGAGAAATAATGAATTCCCAAACCAGTAACTGCCTCCCCCGACACAACAAATGACACCCATGAGCCAGCCACGTCCCATTTCCCCTTCCCAAGCCAACAATTTCCCCTGAAGCTAGTCCCATGCCCCGTTCCCTTTGCCTCAAACCAGTGACCCCGATCCAGATCCATGCTCCATTCTTACCTGCCCAAGCTAACAATCTCCCCGTCAAGTCAGTTGTATTCTCCATCCTCCTCTAAGTCAGTGCCCCCTTTTAAAATTAGTAACAGACCTCGCAGAAGTTTTAACCACATTTTAACTGCATTGGTGGTAACAGGGAAAATGCAGTGAACATAGGCAACGATACAAACAAACACAAATACAGATAACTGACCCTGTGATAGAGGTAGGACTCCAGCCAAATTATTGGTTACCGGTTTTATTGGTATCAGATTAATCTGATATCGGATTTATCGGTATTGGTATATTGGTTTTTTAACATTGCCAATTTCTCGGATCTTTAACATTGCGGCCATTGTTAAATGGCATTGATGTTAAAAATCCGAGAGAAGCCGGCAATGTTAAAAAAACAATATACCGATACCGACAGTATTGGTATTATCGGATTAATCCAATATCGACAATTATCGGTATTATCGTATTAATCAGATACCGATAGTCCCATCCCGACCCTGTGCACAGTCCTAATACTTCGTAAAAAAAAATGAAATAAAATTGTTGGGGCTCAGGTTTACTTGTACTCTCCAGCTAGCAACCCAGCCACTGCACTAACCCGCCTCTTTACAGCTGAAGATAAAATAGGAGTTCTTATCATGTAATCTATAGCGCAGGGAGTGAATCAAGAAAATAATGCCATAGATTCACAAGGCTGGAAGGGATCTGAAGGATCATCTAATCCAGCCCCCTGCCCCACAGTAGGCCTTTCGTGCTCCAACCATCCACACAGAGAAATCCCACCAATAGCTACAAGCAGAGACTGGGACCAGTCAAAGCACCCTGATGCATGAAACAACAGGAAATATTTATTAATTAATTATTATTATTATTAGCATTTGTATAGCGCCAGCTGTGTACCTGGCGCTTTACAGAACAATAAGATAGACGTGGTCCCTGCCTACAGCTTACAATCTAAAAGACACGGAAGGGGGAGACAAGGAAAGGGGATATAGGGAGAGACAAGCGATAAATAACAACCAAGTGGATGCGAAGTGTCAGGCACACGTGCTTGAAATGGTTGCAGTTAGGCAGGAGTCTGCAGGGAGGGCAGCCAGTAAAAATTGGGATGAAAGTTCTAACAGGCATCGGGAAAGGCGGCGAGGAAGAGGTGTGTTTTGAGGAGGAATTTGAAGGTGCAGAGGGAGGGGGCAAGGCGAATGTGGGAAGGGAGGGAGTTCCAGGCATGGGGGGCAGTGAGGGAGAAGGGGCAGAGATGGTTAGAGGAGCAGGGGAGACGAGGGAGAGCGAGGGAGGGGACAGAGGAGGAGCGGAGAGTGTGTGCAGGAGTGTGTATGTAGTTTAGGGCTGAGAGGTAAGGGGAAAAAAGAAGGATCCAGTTGTCCCAAGCAGGTGATCCTCACCCATGGTGCAGGGGAAGGCGAAAACCCCTCAGATAGTCAACTGCCAATCTGCCCTGAGGGAAACTTTCTTCCCAACCTCAAATGTGGTGATCATTTAGACCCTGAGCATGCTCGCAGGCCCCACCAGCAAGGCACCTGATACACAATATAGTACCCAGGCTTCAGAATGCCCCAACAGTCCGACCTCCAGCTACAGACAACTTTGATTCTACAGGAAGCAGGGGGGAAAACAACAACATGTATTGCTGGGGGAAAAAACCCACTTTGTCCTGCAAATCTAATAATAAAAACTCCTCACAAGATATATGCTATAAATTGATCCAACTCCACTTTGAAGCTATTCCGATTCCTTGTTCCCCAAACTGCCCCTGGAAGCTTATTCCAGTTGTTCTTTGCTCTAGTTGTTAAGAACCTTCTTCTAATATCCAGTTTAAACTTATTGATAACCAACTTGTATTCATTACTTCTTGTACCCAAGCCACAGAGTCAGACAAGACCAGCCAGCAGCCAGCACAGCAAGGCTCCACCATTGGCCTGGCAAGCAACCGGGGTACCCAAAAAACACCCCCAAACCTGAACACAACAGTGAACACACAAGCCAAGTTAACACAAACAAGCACACAGCAAGCACACAAAAAACAAAAAAGAAAAGCTAAGCCAACAAACAAAGCCAAGCCAAGCCAAACAACAAAAGCCAACAAAATGGGGATTGGGAAACCCCCAAACCAAACCAAAAGCCAAGTTATTAACATAGTGGGCAGTGGGCAGGGCACTGGGCAGTGCACCACAGTGGGCACCGCACACACCCCAAAACAACAAGACAGGGCTAGAGACAACAAACACACACACCATCATCACACACCATGGTGGCAAGGCCACCATTCCCCACCCCCTATGCCAGCTGAATTAAAAATCTCAGCATGGCATGCCCTTGCCCACTGTTTCCCAATGCCCTGCCCTATGTGCCTACTCCCCCATGCTGCCCACCCCAGCACATGTCCTGCTGGCTAAAATCACCCCCCAACCTATCCCTAAGTCTAGGGGTACCCTACACCCACCCAGTACCCAGGCCAGTCCTAGTGCCAACCTCCCCATCACCATTGCTAACTAGGGCACCAAGGAGATCCTGTACTAGAGGGGAAAGGGAATCAGGAACCCCAAACTTACCAACAGTTGCACGCACGCACGCCTCCAGAAGCTCTGTGGATCCTTACGCCTCCAAGCCTGCTGTAAAATGGTGGCAGCAGGCATGAGCTCCAGAAGCCCCCAGAAGGAAAGAAAAAAACCAAGATTATTGGCCAGCACCAGCAGCCAGTTAAAGTGCACATACCCTACAGAAACCTCCAGGATTGGTCGACTTTTTAGATTTCAAAAAATTCAAACAATCCAAGGCAGGGTAAAAAAGGTGCAAAATGTATCCATTTACACCTCTGGGTGGGGGCAGGGAGGGACTCAGTAGTTAAAAACAAACTTACATAACAAAAGCCTGCCAACTGCCACCTTCTTGTAACATAAAAAGATCAGGTAACCAATACCATTAAAAAGATCCGGTACGGGTTACTGGATTATCGGATTACTGGATTTAAATCCAGTACGCCTATTACCAGATTTACCGGTAGAACCGATATTCCCAACCCTAGTAACCCACATACTCTTTTAGTTTGAACAAATCTTACCCACCTATTGCGTTAACTCCCTGATATATACAATGCAATCATATCTCCCCTCAGCCTTCTTTTTGATAGGCTAACTATTAAGCCAAGCTCCTTCAGTCTCGTCTCATAGGGTAAACCCTCCATCCTTCTGATCATCCTGGTAGCTCTATGTTGCACTTGTTCCAGTTTAAATTCATCCTCCTTAAACATTGGTGACCAGAACTGAACATAGTACTCCAGATCTAGTCTTACCAGAGCCCTATACAGAGGCAACAATGCCTCCCTATCCCTGTGGTGTTCTGAATAGGAAAGAAAACCCACTCATGAGTATTTCTGAGGGTCCAAGGAGCAGTCCTGAGTGTTCAGGGTGCTCCTCGGATGCTTGGAGAATACTCGTGGGTTTCCGAGGGGGATGGTGTTTAGAGGGAGTGGGGGGCCTAATCAGGAGGGTCAGGGGTGGGTTACTTACCTTAAGGAGGGGTCCCTCGATGATGTGTGGCCTCTTCCTGACTGGTAAGTTCAAAAGTATACCACCCCATACCCCCTGCTAGGCCCCCACTTCCCCATAGCATCCACCCCACCCCTAACCCCTCAATAGGCCCTCGTACCCTTTCCCTGGCCCCTGCTGGCCTATTCCCTTATTGGCCAACAGGGGCCAGGGAAAGGGAAATGGGCCTAGTAGCGCTGGCTTTCGGCCCCGGCTTCCCTGCCCTCTGGCCCCCTTCCCGGCACTCAGGCGAGGATTTGCCAAGTTCTGAAGTTCCAGGGTCCTTCCTCGGAATTTCAGTACTCAGGAAATCAAAGTCAAATACACTGGTCCTCAGTGTTTCCCGAGGGAAACCAAGGACTGAGCTTCAGCACTGCAAGAAAGTCATTCCTGAAAGCCAAATAATCCATCCAGGGTTTTTCTGGCTTTCATTTCTATCACCAAAATGGCCAATGTCACCCTTTCCTTGTTTTTTTTTTAAATTTCAGGGTGCTCACTCATTTTGGCAACATTTCCCAGAGCTCAACACCTTCCCCCGCCCCATTGGATTTAATTGCCATGGCTGAGCCCCAGCAAGCTTCCCCACAAATGAAGTCTTGTCTTCTTACCCACATACTCTCCTTAGTCTGCCCTTCAGCTTGACAACCTGACTTGGTTTGATTTCTCGGCTTTTGAAACTTCCATTTGGATGTTCACAACCTTATTTGCATCTCACCTGCCTGTCTCTGATCCTGCGGTGTCTTTTGCCTGATTGCAAGCCTGCCTCCACCCTGCCCGAGTCCAGACCCAGTGCTTGGCAGTGTCGATGAGACAAGCTGCGTTCCACCTCCATGTATCATTATATGACTGCAGCATTCCCAATATGGCTGTCGTACATTGTGGATCCTTTCCCATTTTGCTTTGAGGGTTACATCCATTGATGTCTTGGCCAGCCCAGGTTTCATTTAATAAGTGCCCCAGTATTGCTACTTTGGAGGGAATCACATACTGTTGGGACTGGCATTTTGGAGGTTTTAAAATCCCAATTCTGAATATATATATTTTTAAAAATGTATAGCCTGCCCTTCCCCTGAGGCTGAGGGTGGCTTACAAGATAAAAAGTTAATAAAATACATCCCCTAAAAACCTCATCCCAATCTCTCTTAAAAAATCCCACCAAATCCCTATCCTCACCTGCCAAACGCTTGGCCAAATAGAAAGGTGGTACACTGCCTCCAAAAGATACTCAGGCTTGGCTTAAATGAATCACCAGGCTACAACACTGGAGTAGCCACTGAGAACACGCCTCTCTGTGCACCCTCGTTGTCTGAACCTGGCTGAGAGGTAGTACCCGCAAGAAGGCAATCCTGGACGACCGCAAGGACCGCAATGGGACATAATGGAAGAGGCGAGCTTTCAGATATGCGAGGGGAAAGCATTCCCAGTTCCTATAGGTGACACTTATTCCATCACTTATATGGCCGAACAAGATCACACTTCTAGAGCTTCAGATTTGATTTGATAGAGCATCTCATTGCTGCGTTCTGTTTTTATGGCCTCTTTCTGCTCTGTCAATTTTTTTTTTCCCTTCTGCACCAAAGGATTTTTTAGTGTCATACAGTAAACCCCCCGAATGTAAAAGTGAACAAATTCAGAATCATAAAAATCATGTTTCAATATATAATATTTATTGCTCTGTCTTTAAATACCAGATCCGTTGTGGCTGACTGATGGCTTACTGCATTAGGGAATAAAGATGGATGCCCCCAGGTTTTCATGGAATTAGGTTCCTTTACAGGTTGTTTATTTTACTAGTCTGTCTACAAAGAGTAAATTGAAACTGGCCATGATTTAGTTCTTTTCATCGAGGCCTTACATATTTGAATGTAACTGTGCAAGGTACCTGGACTTCCACCCTCCTACCAGAGGGCTACCTGAGGTCTGTAGATACAAAGTGCAATCCAAACGGTGGTGTACGCTGCCTGCCAGTGCAATGCCCAGGTGGCAGGCACACATGTGCCCCACGAGCAGAGCAAAATGCGTGGGGCCACAGTGTACCCCATCCGATGTGACCCCCCCCAGCCTACGGGATGGAGCAGGCATGGCTCCTGCTCCAGACCCCAGGCTGCTATGTGTGTGGGCTCAAGGGGTCGCATCATAGTTGTGCACTGTGGGCACTCGCATACATACACTGTGCCTGGCGTAGGCGCAATTTAAACGGGCTGCTGGATTGGACCCACATGCATTTTGGGAGTCTTCTTTTTCCAGGTAGATCAATGTTTTGACGTTCTAGTTCCAAACAGATGTAGGCAACCCGCTAGACAGCTCCTGGGGGAGCGTATTGGGAGAGCGTGGGTACAGAGGTAATAAGGGAGCTCAAGACTAATGTTAGGGCCAGAGGATTTGTAAGTATTTATAGGATCAGGTCTGGACCAGCGTGGAAGATAGGTCAATGCAGAAACAACCATCCAGGGAGGGCAATCTGCACAAAGTCAAATGTCAGTCATGAGGCTAGATTTCAAGTGACCAATTCAAGCAAATCAGGGGAGCACAGAGGGCTGGATTAAATTAGTAACCCATCATAGGTGACTGATAGATGTTGATAGTGTGTGTGTGTGCGGGAGGGGGGGCTGGGCATGGGTTCTATATGGATCTATAAAGCTTCAAAAAATCTGGAACCGGTGTGTGTGTGCCCCTCCGCATTCTCCCTCCCCCCCCCCCCCCCCCGAGCCACCTATGGGAACAAGGGCTGGAAATAAGATTGGATTGAGGCAGGAAGTGAAATGGATGGCTTCACCCACCCTCCTATGGCAGCTGGGTAACCTTATAAATAGACGGGGCAATCTGGGACCAAAGAAGATGTGGCCTCATCAGACAGAGCGGGGGCCAGGAAGGGAGCAGCACGGCCAAAGTCTGAGCACTGTGTGGTGACGCCACAGAATAAGCCACTGTCTCGGGGCTGCTGGTTCGAGTCCCAGGTCCCCGCAGCTCTTGAGACTCCCATATAGCCCTCTAGGGTGCAAATCCTCCAAGTGCATTGCTCAGCAATAGCCGTTAGCACGGGAGAGTCTACATTGGATAGCTGCACAGTGGAACAGCATACAGGAAGTAAATCAAGTGAGCCTCTTTCATAATACAAGAGCAGAGATGCTCAATGAAATTGGAAGTCAACAATGGGCCTAACTGTAATACAAGAGGTCCCTCCCTCCCCCCAAAACCCTTACCCAATATATTTTTCCCTCACTATATTATTAATTTATTATGATTTATTAATTAATTAATTATTAATTAATTATTATTATTAATGTGATCCCAGGACACCAGAAGCACATTACACCAGTGCTCCAGAGTCTGCACTGGCTTCCTATAGCTTTCCTTCCAGGCACAATTCAAGGTGCTAGTTTTGACCTTTAAAGCCCTAAATGGCCTGGGTCCCATATATCTGAAAGATCGGCTGTCCTACCGTGCCCCATTGTGGCTCCTGCGGTCAGTCGGGAGCGCCCTCTTGTGGGATCCACCTGTTCCTCTTGTCCATATGATGGGGTCACAGGGGGGAGGGGGGGAGGGACATTCTTGGTTGCTGCCCCAACGGTGTGGAACTCTCCCCCCCCCCCCCGGAGATCCATCTGAGTCTGGGCCTGAACATCTCTTGGAGGCGGTGGAAAACTTTTCTTTTTAGTAAAGTGTTTGACGAGTGAGGATAGGGATTAGGTGGAAGGTTGTTGGGGTGGCTCAGATTAGTGAGGGTAAGGTTTTATTGGTTGAATTGTATTTTATGGTTTTTAATTGTATTTTATGGGGGTTTTTGTAAGCTACCCTAAGCCTTTGGGGAAGGGTGTGGTAAAAATGTTAATAAATAAATAAATAAATAAATACTAACACCTCCCTCCCCCCCCTGCCCCGCCAAACTACCTCTGAAATGTGGCTGGGCCTAGGCACGCACTGCGAGACAGCATGACAGCTCAACTCTTCCAGCACACACCAAAAGGCCTGTAGACTCCTCTATAGGGTGCTTTACCATAAAGGCCTAGCAGCACCATAAGCTTTTGCAAGAGCCAGATGCTAAAACCTCCAAGTTTCCCACAACCAGTGATCTTTATTTACAATACACCCACGCTTACAAAGTCCCTCATATACCTGTACAGCAAATGGTCTTCCAGCAACATATTGCTGGGCCAGCCTTTTCACTGAGCTCTGTCAGGCCCTTGATCAGAGAACCCACAAAGAGTGGCAGCAGGATCAGGACTTCGGAAGCCGTCAGGTCAGGAGGGAAATTCATAGAGGCAGTCGCAGAAGAGGCCAAGGATAAAACCAGAGATCAGGCCAAGCTGGAGCAATGAACCAAAGGGAAATCCCGGGAAGCAGGGTTGTAATTCAGAACGAAGGTTGCAGCCTTGAAGAGATTAGCCCAGAGGGAAGAGACTCACAGAAGGAGAGAAGCAGGCTGAGTCATGACTAGAACCAAGCCTCGTTGTTACTCCATCTGACTTCCTCTTCCTGCCGGGTGGCTTTTATATGGGCAGTAGCCAATCAGGAGGTGAGGGGGAGTGGCCTAGGTTCGTGCAAGGAAGCCTATTAGGCAAAGAACCGATGTCCTAGCCAGGGTTCCTGGTTCTCTTCAGCCTTTGCATCCAGCGCTTTCCTTTCCGGTGCTCAGTACTGCATTCATGAGCTTTCGTTCTCCCAAGTGCTCCTTGCACCCCCTCGTCTTTACCTGCCAGCCCTGACTACCAGTCAGCCAGCTGCGATAACACAGAGTTGCCGGCTTCTTACAGCTTTCTCCTGGTGGTTCTCTATTGTGAGCCTTCGGACTCTGCTGAAGCAAACAAAACCATCGGCTGAAGGTTTGATCTCTGGTGCCTGCAACTGGTGCTCGTCAAGGACTGCGTTGTGTTATTGTAAATCTGAAAATGATGATATTTGCTAAAAGATCTTTGTCCCCCTTTGGCCTCCTGTTTATAGACACGTTATTTGTTCATCAGAAAGGTCACTGTGGTTTGCACTTTCGATGCAGACAGTCTGCTGTCTGAACGAGCAGCCAATAATGTCAGGCTTGTCTCTGTTTTTCTTCCTTAATGAGGCGCTTGCCTCCTTTCCCATCCGGCAGCCATGCAACTAGCTGGAAACTCTGATGTCAAGGTCACATGACGGACAAGGGGTGGTTGATCTTCTGCCAAAGCTGTCATTCTCATTCCTCTAGACTGGGGAAGGGGGGACCTTTTCCCCTCCCGGGGTCCACTTTGAAAATCAGTTCAAGCTCTTGAGGGCCACAGAGAAGCTGAAGGTGGGTGTGCTTTATGGGCGCCTCTCAAGAAAAGGAAGGCCCAGATCACGGATTTGTGCCATGGATCTGTTCCGTAGTCTTGCGTGCCTGCCCTTGGCTCAGCTCCCTTACCTTGAGCTCAGATTTTCAGTAGGCTGTAGGTAGAACGAATTCTCAGGGCCAGATCCAGGAACTAGGAAAGGGCCACATAAAACTTGCCATGGGCCGCATTTGGGTCCTGGGGCTGAGGTTCCCCACCCCTATCCATCTCACTCCTTCTAGGCAGCAAAATTTGGTTATGCTCCCTAAGCATTAGGCAAGCAGCAAGGCAGGCATTTTAGACTGCTATCTTTGCCCAATCAGGTCAGCCTTAATGGGGCTAAAATCATATCCACCATGACTTTCCAATTTCCAAGGGTCTAGGTTAACCACAAGCCACTTTCAATTTCACACCCAGTTTTTAAATTCGCATAAACCAGAAAACAAATGAGTGGCTTGTTCCTGCAGCATGAAAATACACACCTATTCTGCTTGCAGCATACCTATGGAGGGCAGAACTTTTATATTTCTTTTAGTACTTTATATTTCTTTGGCTAGTTTTTTATGTGGTCCCATTCCAATTTCTACCTCCAAGCACTGGAAAAATGCGCTCAGGGGAAGGGAGCAAAGATGAGGGCCTGCCCACAAGGAGAGGGGCGGTTCTCTATGACATATGTCCATGATTTCTATCCTACTCTTCACAGGGGTGGTTCAGAACCACCGTTCTGTTTTTGTGGCTGTGAAAACAGAACAGTTGTTCAGTATTTTCAACCAGAATTCCAATCAGAATCTATTTTGACCAGAATTCCATTGAAATACCCACCACCAACCAATTGGCCATTTACACATGCACAAATTCAGTTCACAATTACACAAATGGCCCTAACCTTCTGTTCGGTACAATCAGAGTTTGGAACGAATGATTGGACCAACGGCTCATTTCTATTTCCCTTCCCACTGAGCTAAATGTCCAGTTCTGACGGAATCAGATCCTGGCGAAGCATTTGAACTCACCCCTCTCTTCTTGAGCACGTCCGTTAAGCACACCTGCCCCCTGCTTCCAAGCGATCCTGGGAGCTTGTGCTAATTTTCAAGCTGGTCCCGGAAAGGGAAAAAAGTTCTCCTCCTAGAGTATTTGCTATTTCATCATTCCAAATAGAGAGAGGTATAAGTTGGTGGGGAAAGTGCCTTTCATACAAGTCTATGGATACGACTAGAACCCAGCATGACATCATGTTTGATGGACAGATTTCACTATGATGAGAAACAGACATATTGACACTTTTCAATCATGCATGTCCTGGGAGACGAAGTAACCAAGAATATTTATTGCATATCCATGCAATTTCTGGCCTTGGAAGAGTCCTATTGCCAGTAAAGCTGAGGGAGGGACGATGCTGTCGTTTACCTGCCTAACAAAATCAAACTTGTCCAACAAATTTTGAGTGTGTAAACAGGAGAGCTCAAAAAGCCCAGTGTGTCCCTCTCTCCTGTCCCACTTCTCTGCTATATTCCATTTTTTTTTTCTGGCCTCACTCAATGAAGTAGGGCTGAAACAAGAATCAAAATAGTTATCATGAGAAGTGAACCAGGCTTGAGATCTCGCTGGGAGCTCGACACTTGCTTCGGCTTCTCAGCGATATTTGGAGCTGGCTCCCACCTCTGTTTGGTAAGGGGGGGGGAAAGGGGAGAGCACTGCATTGCTTTATACATGGCACACCTTTGCCATGGCCCACCCCAGAGAGCTGCACCTGGCTGATAGAGTGTATATAGGGAGCCAGGGGGTCTGAAGCCTGGCTATGCTGGAGAACTGTACCCCTGTGTGAGAGGCATTGTGCATTATTGTGTAGAGACTTTGTACGCCTGAGTAAAGACAGTGTTGTTGAATACACGAGACAAGTGACTGGAGAGGTAATTCCCCAATAAAAGTGTCATTGTGGGCCGCATCCTGCAATGACTCATGCCCGGTAGGCATGAATCCATTACAGGTGCCCAGCTCGGTATCTGACTACCAATTGGACACCCGATAGACTGCCCAAAAATGCAGGCCGCAAATGCATTACCTTTCTAGTCAGAAGCAAAGCCGAGCTTTTGTTTATTGAGGGTCTAAATGTACAATAGGCCCATTCTGTTCAGGCATTCATTTGGTATTTCTTTTTTGTCAGGAAAGAGTCTTCATTGCAGACGGTACACCTGACAGTGTCGTCCCATCACTGGCTCATCCAGGAATGAGAGCTGCAGTAACAGAGAACAGGAGTATGAAACGGCAAGTGAATCAGACACCTCAGCAATTACGTTTTCACACATGACAGTAATGGCTTAGCCACCGGGTAAACAGTCACATTTCCTAGTGAAGTTTCTAATTGTACAGCGTCTCCCACTAACTGGTGTTCATCTTGCTTTTGTTTCACCTGTCACCGCCGATTCCGACAGGAGGGTTCACAGCACATTTCAGATATCATTCTTAGAACGGCGGGCCGGAGCAATTAGAACAGGGTAGAAATCGTTACCTTGAGGCAATAATGTTTGAGCATAGACCTGGGTTTTGAACAGCAACCACAATCCTTTTTAATTATGTGCATTGTTCAGCAGTTTTATATTAACAGCTTTAGAATTGGCATGGATTTCATTCTTTGATGAGAAACCATAGCACTCATTCCATGCTCTCTCTTGAACTGGAGACCAAATGGTACACTTCCACTAATTGTATTAGTCATGCATTCACTGGGTATTTTCAGACGTTACGAGATCACGTTCAACCACAGTCAATACACTGTGGTGGGAATGCCCTCATAACGTCTGTTGGGGAACTGGAAGTTCCCCCCAGATGCTACCCACGCTCAATCCCCGCCGGGAATCACATTCACCACGTGATCGGCTGAACCCGCGGGGCCGGCACCGGTCACGTGGTGAATGAGATTCCTGGCTGGGATGAAGGGGCCTGTCACGTCTGGACGGCGATCACGGCCCAGAATCCCCGCCGGGATTCCGGACCATGGTCATTTCGGGCAGGCGCTGCAGCTGCATTTGCCGCGGCGCCCACTCGTCTCCCCAGAGGGCGGGTGGGAGAGGATCGTGGGCGGGGGCGTGCGGCCGCATGTTGCACTGCACGGCCCTGCCCCCTCCCCGATTCCCCGCCGGGATCCCCCAGCACGTCTGTTGGCCGTGCCGGAGTGATCCCAGTGGGGAATCCAAGGGTTGTTTCTGTGACAGGGCGAATGCAGCCCCGTCACGTCTGAAAATACCCACTGTCATGGCTTGCCTACTTTCAGCTTTGCAAAAACGCATTTCTAATACACCTCACACTTAACCCGTTAAACTCCTTATTCAGTGCCTCCCCCGCCCCCAATAAAACTCCTCGTCAAGTGCACGTGTTGGGCAGTGCCCACAGAATAAAGTGCCTTTTAGATGATCATTTAAAACATCTTCGTCTGATTTAGGATGTTTTAAAATATCATGTAAACACGTACAAGATTTAAAAAAACAAACGAACAACACCTCCTTGTTCTAGGTGGTTTTTACAGAACACCTTTCCCTTTCCCCCGTACAGAAACATTTCAATTTGGAAATGTTTCACAGCAATTGCTTTGGTCGTGTAAACATTTAAAATGGCCCTCAGAGCCCTTTATTAGAGCCAGAAGAGTGTTGGTTGATCAAGAAACTGAAATTAACAAGAGTGGGGGGAGGGGGGAGAGAACTGAAATTAACAGGAGCTCTGCAACAGACCTGTGCCGAGGAACTGAAATTAGGAAGAGCTCTGCAGTGGAGGAACTGAAATTAACAAAAGCTGGCCAGGGAGAAAACTGAAATTAAGGAGAGCTCTACAGCAGATCCCATATTCAAAAAAACTGAAATTAACAAGAGAATGGAAATTAACAAGAGCTGTGCAGCCCTTGTAACAAATGCCCGGAGTCCTCCTCCAGCATAATGCTTTAGGCTGTTTTTAGAAGATGTGTTTACACATGCAATTCATAGAACATTTTAATAAAGATCTAAAACATTTTTGTTATACCTTAAGAACTTTCCAGGGTGATCATCTAAAAACAGACTAAGTCATGGAGGTGCAAGGAGGTGGTTGTTTGTGAAACTTGGGGGGCTCCACGTTACTGCACTGGGGGAAATTAATGAGAAGCAAACTCCCAGCAGGGCAAGTAACATAGGGCTTGGAATGGGAGCACATGGTTAAAAGTGTCATTTAATGCATCTCCCACTGTTTTCTATCATAAAAAGCAGGGTGCAAAATCCAACTCTGCCTTTCGTGACTGAAAACAACAGGAGACGCATTAAATGTTGCTTTTAACCATGCACCCCCATTCCAAGCCTTGCATTACTTTCCCTGTTGGGAGTTTGCTTCTGGATAGTTTTTCCGGCACAGTAATGTGGGTAAGCAGCCTAAGTCAAGGGAGTTTTTAAACATAGAATTTTCTAGAACTTGTAAATAGAAGTGGATGGGGAAGATTCCACTGTGTGCAGATGCAGTGCTCTCAAGTTCACAGTGCTTATTTTGTAAAAATAAAAATAAAGATCAATTGCCAGGACCCAAGTTTGTCTCAGAATCCATTCCCCCTGTCCCAAAAGCCACAAGCCTAGAGCTTGTCAGAGCAGGGAACTGAACCCTAGTCTCCAGCTAGCAACCCAGCCATTGAACTAGCCTGCCTCTCGACAGCTGAATATAAAATAGGAGTTCTTGTGATTTAATCTAGATGATGGCCTAAGCAGGAAAGTCATTAATGAAAGCCAAATAAACCAGCCAGGAATTTCCCCCTGGCTTTCCCCCCTCAATGCTGAAATAGCCAATGCTAACCTTTTCCTGGTCTTTTATAGTTTTGGGGTGCACACTCCTACTGGAAGACATTTCTCAGGGCTTGAATTTAATTGCTGGGGCTGACCCTTGGCAAGACCTCCCTTCCCCCATTTAGGCTTTGCGGGCTCATTGATAGAAGGTTTTAAATCCTTTAAAACCCTCTTCCATCCGGAAGGTTTCATGGTACCCTGGAAATGGTACAAATTAATACAATTTTTTTTTTAGCAAACCTATACCACTCCATATTCCATGTATTCCTCGAGGATAATGGGGTCTGTTGTGTTCCCCACTGGTTCATGCCCCCCATTGTAGTTTTTAATTTTTTTTTTACTATAGCAATAATATTCTTATTAATAACCCTGCTCCACCATTCTGTATTAATCAGCTTATGGGATATGATACATCCCCAATTTCATCACAGTTGTAAAGTATAAATATGAATGATTTGAAAATGACTCCAGTTTAACATCATTTTTTGTTTGTTATGTACAAAAATATATTGCCAACACAACAGTCTATGGGGTTACTAAATACCCCCACTGTTACCAGTAAAATCTCACCAATAATGGTACTTGTTGAACTGACCCCCCCGTCCCCATTTTTGGAACATAAGATGTACAGAAACTGCAAAGGTAACAACATTGTTAGCCGCCCTGAGATGCCGTGGGCATGAGGGGGCAGCATAGAAATGTAAATAAATAAATAAATAAATAAATAAAATGTTCAACTAAGTATCAAACATTACAAAGAAATCAATAGGCTTGAATAGATTTCCTTGGTTCAGGGACAGCACATTCATATGCAAACAAGATAGCATCTAGGTGATAACAAGTGTTAACATCCCAATGTTCTCACCATTCAGAAGCAAACAAAGATAACCTGGGTGATAACTCACCATGCAGACAGCTTTTCTGCATTTCAAGAGCCTGAGCCAGGGGTTCTCAACTTTTTTCCAGTCACGAGCACTGGAGTGACGTAAGCGACTACTTGGGAGCACTGCATAATTTGCATGAATGAGTAGCATAAATATGCACAGATTAAGTCTCCCTTCTGCAATTCAATTTAATTTAATCCAAAGGACTGTTTCAAAGTACTCCTGACAACTACTGACAGGTGGCTTGGGGAGCACTTTCACTCATTGCCTTGAGCACTCTGGTGCACCTGATTGACAATCCCTGGCCTGAGCTACCAGGCGCTATTAGGAGCGCGTCTGCATTTCAATAGCCGGCTGCCACAGTTGTAAGCAAAATAAAACCCCAGAATTGAATAGAGTGGCCAGATATGCAAATTCTAGAGGACACTTATGAAAAATATAAGTTGCCACTGCAGCCCTGCAACCTGTATTTCTCATAAGTGTCCTCTAATATTTGCATAGCTGGCCACCCTATCACGGAAGCTTCACACTATGAAAGGGTTAACCACTCTGTAACAAATCTAACGATAAAGCAAAGTTGTACTGTTGGTAACCGGCAGTTTCCACTTGGGGTCTAATTGACCCCCCCAATGCCTTTGTAATGAAATTTTTCTGTACAAATGAAATATGATGTACCACTTCATATTCCATGTATTCCTCAAGGATAACGGGGTGTGTTGTGTTCCACTGCTTAACAGAGTGGCTGCGTAGAGGCAAACAGCAGTCAGGAAAAGTTAGGCTAAAAGCTGCAAGCAAGCAAGCTGCTAGCTAGCTGCTACAGCCCTAACTGAATGCAGCTGAGCCTTTAACTATGCAGCTAGCTAATTAAACCTCCAGCCACACAGGCAGGTGTTGAGGGCTGAGGAGAGGTGTGTCCTCGCTCCAGCCAATGCCAGGAAGGGGAGAAGTGTGTGAATAGGCAGCTTGCCAGGTGATCAGGGGAACTGGAGCTGCTGAGCCAAACCAGCTTGAGACCCTGCTAAGGTTACCTACATGCTTGGCTCTTACTCAGAAGAGTCATCACTGAAGTTAGCCTAAAGGGGAATAAGGCTCCACCAGCCCGGACCACCAGCTCTGTGCATCTGTGACCTCCGCAGACAACGTGGGAGTTGAAGGTGGGATTTTCTTTGTTTGTGGCTCATGGCTCACACCGATACCAGTCTTAAGGGGACAGAGCCAGAGTTCATAGCTGCCATGGCAACTATGGACCTGTCTCAGATGACATCCAGTCCAACTTCACAGGCGGTGGGGGCACACTCTGGATTTGGTGTTTTGCACTGGCCTTAGGGCAGGGGAGTCTGTCAGCGGGGGGGATGTATGATATAAGCCATTGACATGGACAGACCATTATCTCCTACGGGCTAGTCTCCTGGTGCATGTCTGCCTCCAGCAGGGTGTGGAACCTGTTCATTTGGTTGGCCCCTGGAGACTAATGGAACCGTGGTGGTTCCGGAATGCTCTGGGGGATATACCCTCTGACCTTGATAGTTGATCGTTCAATGACCTCGTTGCCTTGTGGAACATTTTGTTGGCTGAGGCTAGCGACCGGACGGCTCCCAGGAATCTGCTTCCCACGCACAGATGACGCAGGGCCCCATGGTTCACGTAAGACCTAGAACATAAGAAGTGCCATACTGGGTCAGACCAATGGTCCATCTAGCCCAGCATCCTGTTTCCGACAGTGGCCAATCACGCATCAACTGAAGCAGGAAGGGAGGCAGTTAGAGCAACGGTGGCGCCATACTTGCACTGAAGCCGATTGATTGTGACATAGAGCTGCTTTAAAAGCCTATGCCGTGACTATGTGGGCAGCAAAGAGGAGTTTCTTTGGTACTTTCATATCATCTGCAAAATCTCATCTAGCTGAGCTTTTCCAGGTGGTGAAGGGGCTGGTCAGTCCAACCTCTCTCTGCCTAGAACTGGAATCTTCCAGTGCTAGCTGTGACATGATTACTGACTAGTTTGCATATAAAATCACTTGTATCACCACAATTTCGATGCTGAACTTGATGCAGTAGGTGTAACTGAGGTTATGAATGCCCTATCTGGTCCAGTTTTGTGGGATCAGTTTTAGCAGGTATTGTCTGATGATGCGGTGGAGGTGCTGGGGGCTGTGCAGTCCACAACTTACGAACTTGGCCCATGCCTGTCCTGGCTGGTGAAAACCAGCCAGGAGACGCTGAGGCCGTTGCTGGCAGGAGGTTGTCAATGCCTCCCTTTTGGAGGGCAGGGTCATGGATTGCCTGAAAGAGTGGTGCAGCCCTTGCTCAAGAAATCATCTCTTAAAATGAACATCCTTGCCAGTTCTCAGCCAGTCTGTAACCTTCCCTTTTTAGGTTATCTTAGGGAAGGTAACTTTTCCCTTTTTAGGGAAGGTTATTGAATGGGTTGTGGCCCAGCAGCTCCAGGGGCACCTGGACCATATCGGCTTCCTTGATCCCTCAGAGTCTGGCTTTTGTGTGGGTTATGGCACTGAGACAGCGCTTGTGGCCTTGGTTGACGATCTCCGCCGGGAGTTGGACCAAGGTCGATCCATCCTTTCAATTTTATTAGATTTATCAGCAGATGGTTGATCATGAGATGTTAGTAACTAGCCTGTGGGACCATGTTGGGGTGGGCAGAATTGTTCTTGAATGGTTTCGCTCTTTCCTGGCCGGAAGAACTCAGCATGTGATACTGGGGGCTTTTTCATCTTCTCTCCAGGGTCTCATGTGTGGAGTTCACAGGGATCTATTTTGTCCCCTCTCCTGTTCAGCGTGTATATTCAGACTCTGGGTGAGATTGTGAGAGGGTTTGAGGTACAGTATCATGAGTACGTTGATGACACCCAACTCTGCTTCTGTTTTCGTCGAACCCAGGCCCCTCAGTCTCAGTGTTTACTCAGTGCTTGACTGTGGTGGCGGATTGGATTAAGTCAAGTCATCAGAAGCTGAATCCCGATAAGACGGAGGTGATGTTGGTGGAAAGGGGCAAGGGGGTGGAGGCCCCCATCATTGATGGGGTACAACCCTCCTTGGTCCCTCAAGTTCAAAGTCTGGGCATACTTCTTGACTTACAGCTCTGCCTGGATGCTCAGGTGGCAGGTGTGGTGAGGAGTGTGTTTTGCAAATTACATCTAGTCTGTCGCCTTCGGCCTTATATCTCAGGCTCCGATCTTGCCACAGGCATTTATTTATTACCATAAGTTGCCTATGAACATTTTTTCAAACTACCTTAACTCTGTCCTTAACGTATAGAAATTATATACAGTTGATACAATGAAATATTTATAATGTGGGTGTAAACAACTTTATACAATTGGTTGTATACAATTTAATTCTGTGCAAAAGGACAAAGGTAAGGCAGTTTGAAAACATTTTCATAGGCAACTTATTATAATAAATAAATGACATGTAAAGAAATAATGTGATGGTTTAGTTAGTGATAAATAGTAAGAATAAGTATGTATGGTAATAAATTTAGTACCTATCATCCAGTAAGGTTGATGGTAAATTATGGAATATAGATAGAAAATCTGGACATAATTTCCATGGTCTGGGGAGTTTATTTTTTTGTTGTAATGTATGTTAAATGTTTTTTTGAATTGCAATTCCAATTAATTTTCATGTTTTGGGGAGTTTATGTTAGGGTCAAATATATTTCGTGAAATGGTTTTGAAGAGGAAAGTATGTTTTGTTTTGTTTTGTTTTGTTTTTAAGTTAGTTTTTTTGGTTAATAAATCTAGAGTTGAAATGAGTAACCGCTACTATCCACTATCCAGCTGAATATGATGGTATTAGATATTTGTTTGGAAAGGATAACGATAGTATCTGATTTAGCATATGGCACTTTCCCAATTAACATTACTATTTACTGCATTACCCTTTAATGAATTACTATTTAACTTTTTAAAAAAAAATTCCCTTCCTCTGTCTGAACTGGTTTGGTTATGCAGCAATGCAGTAAGTGGTAATGCAGTTAGGGCTGAGATGAGAGTAAGTGATCCTGTTCCACAGGGAAATGCCATCCTTTCGGGCGCATTTGCAAGTGTTTGTTGACACTTGGTCAGTCTCCAGTGATTCTGAAATTCTGCCATTGTCTATTGGTGCTCATTATTTTTTGTCATTTTCCATCACTTTCCAGGACAACTGTGGCAATTTCCAGCATTCCCATGGTGCTTAGCTGGCAGCTTTGCATCTCCATCGCCACCAGGGGTACGTGTGGAGTGTACAGGGGACATGGAATTGCCCCAGTAGCAGCTTTGCTTAACTCGCGAAAAACAACAACGAATGGCAACCAACAGCGGAAAAGCTAGTAATTTTCTGATTTGAACAAATGAAGGTGAATGAGTTGCTTCCAATGGAAACAGCATTCACCACAATTTGTTATCTCAGGCCTAAACGCAGTAGGCGGTCATGTGGTAACATTGGGTATTCCGGTTTGACAGTTAATCTCCGTAGTTACCAGATTACTGCATAACCACCAAACTATCTGGAATACCCGATATTAACCACGGATTATTTTTTCCTATCTGTTTCAGCTCTATACAATGCTGATTGGAGGAAAGCAGTGTGGGAAGAATGAAGTTTAAATTCCTTAGGTAGAAATCCCAGAAGTTGCATGCTTGCCAATGCTGTAATTGTCACATTGAAGATTATGTGAACTACAACTAATTCTCAACTCAAGTAAAGGATAATTCCAAAAGTATATGACCAAGTGATACATGAAATGCATTACATCTCCAACATATGTCAGCTGGGAATCCATTTAGTTTCTTTAATTTAGAAGGAGTTCAATGAAAAATATTTTTTTGCTGTATGAGATGGAGTCCAAGATCAATTGCAGACATTTGAATACTCTGAACTGACAACTTCCATTGGGATTCTGTCATCTTAATTCCCTAATCCTCATTCCACTTAAAACTTCAATAATCAATATCAGGACTGTCATCGGACATGATTTGCTCATAAAGAGTTGGTACAGGATGGGGAATATAAATCAATTTGAAGGCCGGGGTAAATATGTTGGGAGGTTTTGCAACTCACAATACCTCTGTAAATGCCTTGGCTGTAAGGGGGTTAAGTGGCGGAAGGACCTGGCCCCAACAAACAACTCTCCCGCTAGGCTTCTCACCCAAAGTGCTTTTAATTGCACGTGCTCCGATAGCATCTGAATACCTAAACAATATCCACATCCAAAGCAGCTATTTGCACTTCAGTTTATTTGGTTTATTCTGTTACTTTGTTCCAGAGCTAATTAGTGTTACTGAGAATAAATTAAGAACATAAGATGTGCCATACTGGTCCATCAAGTCCAGCACCCATCTCCGACAGTGGCCAATCTTGGTCGCTTGGAAGTAGTACCCAACAGGTCACAGTGGGGGGATCCATTCTCTGTTGTTCACTCTCAGCTCCTGACAGCAAAAGGTTACATTCCCCAACCTACCCGGCTAATAGCTGCTAATAGACCTTTCCTCCAGAAACTTGTTCCACCATTTTTTAGAAACCCAGCTATACTACTGACCTTGACCACATCTTCTGGCAACAACTTAATTGTGCGATGAGTGAAAACATACTTTCTTTTATTTGTTTTAAATCTGCTACACATTGAATAACCCAAATATCCAGAACCAAAATATTCAATGTGGATATTAGAACAAAGTGGCATGAATATCTGTGTTTTGGATTCAGTCCAAAGAGGCCAAATTTGATGGATATATATATTCTAGGGATGTGCGAACGCAGTTTGGGAGTTCGGAGAGAACTCGACAAGTCCGGTCAACCAAACCGAACTTCCGAACCGAACTCGAATTCGACCGAACTGTTCGGTTGAATCTGAGCAAGTTTGGAAGGCCAAAACCAGCTTAAAACACCGGTTTTGAATGTACAAACTCGGTTCGGAAGTTCGGAATTTGACCGAACTCGACTAGTTCGGTTGACCTAACCGAACTTCCGAACCGAACTCGATTTTTGAACCGAACCGAATTTCCAAACTCTGTTCTGTTCGCACATCCCTAATATATTCCCATTGATCATTCATTTAACCTCTAACTTCTAAGGCTGCTGACGTGATGCAACCAAAATACCAAAACGATCAAGCAATTGAAAAAAGGTGAAACAAAAAATACCCCACAAACCAAAATTAGAACCACCAAAATTGACACCTAAACAGGTTCAATTATTACCTTAACTGCCATGTAAGGTCTGCAGGATGGGAGACATGGTGTCAGGATTAGGGCTAGCACTGGGGTCAGAAAGGGAGAACGAGGGGCAAGGCAAAGTCTAGAGGACAGACAGGACTAGGAGCAAGGATTGGGGCTGAGAGAGGTCTTGTTCCACTGGTGCTACCAGTAAGCCATATATGTTGGCTGGCAGCCAGCCAGGAAACTGGGAGGCATGGCAGGCGCTGGAGACAGGAGGGTGTGCTCTTTAGGGGAGTAGCTGGGTCTGAGGCAAGATGAAATAGTGGCATTGCAGGCCCAGCCATCTCCACCCGAGAACTCTGTGGCAAGGGTTCAAGTCCTGGGCCCCAACATGCCATTTTAATTCAGGTATTATTACAATAAGAAGAATAATTAATAATAGTCTTTATTTTTAAATGACGCCCCACTGCCATGGCACTTGGAGTGCTTTACATATAATACAACTCTTTAACCCTGTGAGGTAGGTTAGGTTGAGGTGACCTTGGGCCAGTCACAATATTCTCTCAGCATTACCTACCTCATAGGGTTGTTGGGAGGATTTAAAAGTTGTGTTAAATTGTTCTATGCGAAGTGGTCTGAGTGACATGGCAGGGAGGCACTATATAAAAATTAAAATTATATATTTCATGTTTAGCCATTTTGTGTGTGTGGTGGGGGCGGGTACTAATTTTAGCTATAGTTCAAAAAGTACAAATGTTCTGAATTCATCGAATTTGGCACTGGATTGTCAATGGATGTTTGCATCAACTAGGGCTGTGCACAGGGTCACAAATTTGTATTCATGTTTTTTAGTATTTGCATTTGTAGCTGAGTTGGACTTTCCCACTGCAAGTCTCTCAGTATTAGAGCCCTCAGCCCCCAGGTTCCTTGGGAAATAGCTTCAAAGTCTCTTTATTTACAGTCCTTCAACATAGGGTGATTTCAGATGTGCCGGGGCGCCCATTGGCCCCGGCACAGAATCACCATTTGATTCCCCTCCGGAATCAAAATGGCCCATCAACAGATGTGCCGGTCGATTCTGGAGGGGAATCGGGAGGGGGCGGGGCTGCGTGGTGCAACCTCACAGCCCTGCCCCCCCACTCCCGAGGTTGCCCGCCCCTTGGGAGATGGACGGCTGCAGCGGCCAATGTGGCCGCAGCGCCTGCCCGCCCCCTGGGGTATTGACCATGGCCCAGAATCGGCAGCGTGCATGACCGCCGATTCCGGGCCATGGTCCGGGAGCAGATGTGACGTCACCACAGTCAACCATGGTGAATCCCGCTGTGGTTGACCGTGGTAACGTCACGTCTGCTGGGCCGAAAAATTATTCCTGCCGGGGGTGAACATCTGGCAGGAATAACTTTTTGGCCCAACAGACGTTACGCCATCACGGTCCCCATAGGAGGATTCACCGTGGTGGTGTAACGTCTGAAATCACCCATAGAGAAGTCTCTCTATCTTTCTACAGTATCCCACTCTCCATGGTGTCCAGTCTCTAGACTTGGTTCCCAGTGTCAAACCATACCTTTTGTACCCCCCTGGGGAACCCCACTGTCCAAGCCACCCCTCTTTGCTTGCTGCCTGCTCTCATCAGCCAGGCTCCTCGCTTCAGCCCTGTTTACCCAGCCATCTCTCTTACGTATAGAAAGGGTCCATAGTCAGGGGTAGGGCCTCTGGCATGACCTCCCTGAAGGAGAGCTTTCGACTCTTATGGTCCCCGCTTCTCCCACAGCTTCTCCGCGCTCAGCTTTTTCCCTTCTCTGGGCTGGTTAGTGCCATGTTCTCACACAGCTGCAGTCCCAATTAATCACTGTCCTATACCACTGGCAGCGCCTGCAGATACGCACAACTCTTGTGCTGGTGTTTGCTTCCTTAAAGGGCCAACTGCTCAGTGACTCTACCAGAAGCATTTATTTGCATTTGTTGCCAATGAGGAAAACACAGTGAGCACAGGTCCCTGCATATGGGTCATTTTGGCACAGACAGGTCTACAAGGAAAGAAAAATGCAGTCAAAACTGTTGCTAAGTCTGCTACCAGTGTGAAAAGGGGAGCACTAGTTTGGGGGAGGATGGAGAATATGACTAACTTGGTGGGGAGGCTGTTAGTTTGGGGAGGGTGGAACAGGGCATGGGTCTGATTCATGGGGATCGCTGGCTTGAGAGAGAATGAGACATGCAGCTGGATTGGGAGATGGGGGAATGGGGCTGGCTCATGTGGGGAGTTGCTGGCTTCGGGATGGGGGAATGGAGCATGGGTCTGGATTTGGGGGTGCCACTGGCTTGGGGAGTGGGGCATGGGGACATTGGGCTGGCTCATGGAGTGGGTTGCTGGCTTCAAGGGAGGGGATGAAGCTGCCAAGGACTCATCATTTCTCTCTGGCTGAGATGAGCTCTGCTGGGATGGGCTCTGGCTGCATTTTGGAGACAGCCCTTGCAGGTGGGGAGGGCTCTTTACAGGCTCCCCAAGCAGGCAGCTGAGAGTCAGATGGTGGCTCATCTCCAAGACGGATAAGTGCTGCAATTCTGGGGGTTCAGTTTGCGACTTTGGATATTACATTTTGTGGGGAAATGTTTGGTTCACTCAAAACCTGAATATGCCACTCTACTATTCATGTTTTGAATATGCAAGTTGGAAAGGTCTTTTGTGTGTGTGTTTATTTGGGTTTTATCAAAACCCCAATGCATAGCCCTAGTTTCAACCCTAGGGCTAAGTGGCCTGTGCACTAGGCTATCCTCTAAATTGTCTTTATTAGAACCAGTAGTGGCTGGTGGACTTTTAGGTGGGTGGGGTGGGGGGCAGGGTCAGCAGGGGGTGGGGCCAGAATTAAAATGTCACAATTACACGATCAATGGATAGAACACAAAATGAATGAAAAACACACAGTGTATGAAAAACAAAAAACTACACAATGCTGATGGCATGTAATAATGATAATTCAAAAATGCAAAGCTCTGTGTGAAGAAATCCAAAAGGGAAAACCAGCATTTGTTTCACTAGATCAGGGGCTAGGGGGAAAAAAACAGCAACGGCATCTCAAAGCTTCAAGTTTGTTTAAAAACCAAATTAAAAAGCACACCAGGATTTCTCCCCCCAACCAATCCTAAACCAACTGCAATTTAAAAACAAACCACTCGGGATTAAAAACCAAACCAGGATTTCTCCACCAAACCAATCATGATTAAAATTCCCCATGCTCAGGATTAAAAACGAAACTAAGATTGCTCCCCCAAACAACTTTGAGCCAGCTTTAAAAAGGGCAAAGCCAAGAAAAAACAAGCAGAAATAACCGCTCCTCCCACACTAGGAAGGGGCCCCAAAAGAGAAATCATGTAGGAATAGCCAACCTCCTCCCCAACCCCCCAGTAATACAGAGTAGTTCTTCATCTTACCTGATCTGATGAAACCATTTAACCAGAAAAGGGGGTTGTGCTGCTGCAATGCTTTTAAATAAGCAGACTGGCTCGCCCCCACCCCCTTTTTCTTTCCCTGATTGGCTAGGGTGAGGGCACTATTGTCCCCCCAAATGATCTCATTTGTTGGATTCCTAGGAATATCCATTAGGGTTGTGCTAGGACCGAAATGAGAATCAAAACGATTCGCGCGAGAATCTCCCAAGTACTGGCAGCGCGATCTCCAGAAGATTCACTAACGACTCGAGATCTTGTAAGATTCTAGAAAACTTTTTTTAAAACACTCTTCACGTGCGCCAATGGCTGCTGTGGCTGTTCCGAGCAAGCACGACCTTTTCCCAAGATGGCGCAAGCTGCATCGGTGCCATTTTGGAAAAGAGCAGCTGGTCTGCACTTGTGCAGATTAGAACTGGCTGCCCTTTCCCAAAATGGCACCAATGTGACCCACCCCACCTTGGAAAAGGGCTGCACATGTGCAGAATGGCATAATGACCATTTTACACCTGCACCGTGATTTATTTTTAAAAAATTTCCACCTCACTTCCCCCTGTCCCTGTGTAGAGGAGCCGAGTGATATGGACAGAGAGACCCAGTGACCGGAGCAGTCCTGGTGAGTACATGGCGTACAGGGCCTTTGGCAAACCTAGCCAGGATTTGTGAAAGGCCTTTCCCAAGACTTTTGCGGGGGGAGGACTTTCCACGAGAATCTCAGCTTTCTAGGTGAGAATCTAGACAATTCTCAGCTCATTCCTCATTTGCAGAAACAAGCCAAGAAAGAACCCCTATTCTCATCGAGAAAAGCGAGAATTGCAAAATCGACTTTCAGCCCTAGTGTGTCGGTTTTGTTTTCCTTTTCTGTATCATATTTCTGGGTTAAAATCCCATCTGTTTTGAGGGGTTTCATAAAAAACCCATTCGGTTTCATTTACTTTTTCATTTTATTTTAATAAAAGATCATTTTAAAATAAAAGTAGTCTCTGCACATGCGCCCAAATGGCCGCCGGGGCCATTTCACGCATGCGCGGTCCTTTACCAAAATGGCGCCAACACTGCCAATGCCATTTTGGAAGAAGTGGCCAGACACGCAGAAGGGTCTGGAGGCCATTTGCACAGGTGCAGTGATTTTTAATATTTTAAACATTTTTAATTAACCCCCCCCCCCGAAAAACCCCCACGAATAAAAACAAACATATGTCATTTGCTTATTAATTTGTTTTTAGAACATTGGTTACTAAAAGAAAAGGGGGCTCCATTTGTTTTAGTAAGTAATAAAAATAAATAATAATAATAATAA
>QEPC01001301.1:485634-581105 GCA_003113815.1 Sphenodon punctatus
AATAATAATAATAATAAAAAATAATAAATAAATAAGGAATAAAGGAATAAGTAATAAACAAATTGCACAGCCCGAGAATCCATGGGCAAGTTCCCCAGCCCCTCCTCTACCCTTTGCCCCTAGACACAATTGAGCATGCATGAGAGGGATAAAATATGGGCAAAATTGCTGTTGCCCTCCCACTTACACATGCGCTGTCCCTCCTCCCCACAATGCACCTCAAAGCCCTTAATGTAGAACCGCCCCTGCTAAGTATTAAGGCATATCCATTTCCCTTGCGTGCATCATGTTTCAGATCCTCAATTACTGACAGTATGTCCTACGCAGAATAGGCATCCAAGCAACAGTAACCATTCAGCTATGAAAGAAATGGGAAACAAGCTTAGAGTGTGATTAGAGTTCCAAAGATTCACCAGACAATGCACCTGCCAAACACAGATAAAAGATCTATTAGGACTGAAAGGTAATTAATCGTTCAGCAAACCCATGGCGGTGACACACTGGAGATAAGGGAGACAGAGGTTGGGACGGCTGGAGAATAGCTCTCTCTCTCTGACTCCAGATTGCTCTAACAGATTTTCTTATACTTCATTTGGAAATCATGGCATCGCTGAAGGGACAATGCTCCATCATTAAATTCAACAGAATCTGAGCCACTGACCTCAGTGAATGGAAGACTGCACTCTTAGGGGGCCAAGTCCAGGTGTGCCCAGGCACTGCACGTGTAGTATGCATGCACCCTAATCACAGAACATGCTCACCCCACACACACATTATTCAATGAATATTATTTATTCATTTATTTTGATTTTTATTCTGCCCTTCACCAGAAGCTCAGGGGAGCTACGGCTAACATCATAATAAAAACACATGAAATAGAAAAGATAAAACCAGCAGCAACATAAAGTATTTATAAACCTCTTCCCCCCCCCACACCAATCCTAACCAGGCTTGTTGAATGTCTGGCCAAATAAATAGGTCTTACACTGCCTGGGGCTTTGGTGAATCTTCAAGGGAAGGGAGTTCCATAGCTGTGGAGCATCCACCGAGAACATCTCTGTGTGTGTTTAGGTCGTATACCCCTGGATCAATGACGGAACCTGCAAGAGCGAGCTCATGGTTAATCTTAGAGGCAAAGGAGGAACATACGAGGGGAGGCGGTCCATTGTGTACAGTGTATGTTCTACTCTTGGTATGAGCATGTTCCACAGTTGGTGAATGTGCAAACGTGTGCCTGGTACAGGAGTAAATTTTGGACTGGGCCCTTAGTAACTTCAGCTACAACAACAAGGGGTGTATTGCATAGTAGCAACCAAACAGTATCAACAACAAGGTGATAAAAGGTGTCTTACAGTCCTTTTTGAAGATCATGGTTCATACAATGTATGCATAAACAATGTTTTACAAACCTGATGCATTTCCAGTCAAAAGACTCTTCTTCAGGAGTAATCTATCTAAAATCTAAAATACAAAATAAATCTCTTTATAACAAGGCTCTCTCTCTCTCTCTGGGCTGAACCAAGAATGTGTTTCATTCTAGTGAGAAGGACACGAGAGAATTGTCTGAGAGATCTCAGGAGGATTTACTAAAGTTTCAAAAAACTTGCGAGACTGGAATTTTTTTTTAAAAAATCTGCATATGCCCAAACTGGCCACCAGGCCATTCTGCACATGCTTGACCCTTTCCCATGATGGCGCCGGCCTCATCAGTGCCATTTTGGCCAAACAGGTTGCCCTTTTCCAAAATGGCGCTGATGTGGCCTGTGGCATCTTGGGAAAGGGCTGCACATGTGCAGAACAGCCCTGGCGGCCATTTTCCGCACGCAGAGAACACTTTCATTTTTTTTCTAGAATCTTGTGAGAACGGCGGCAAAACAGCGGATTCTTGGCTCGTTCTCGAACTGGAAAATCTCACCGAGAGCCCCATTCTCAACGAGGTTTTCTTGGTTGGTGAGATCTCGTTTCAGCCGTCTAATCTATCTATCCATCCCCTTTCTCCAGCTCATTAGGCTCTGCTCCTATAGCCTGCCAATCTAATGAGGCTTCCTGTCCACCAGGCCCTTATTGGTGCCTGTCTTGCAAAGGAAGCCAGAAAGAGCAACACTTAGGCCTTTGCTCTCTTGGTGCCTCCTGCTCGCCCCCTTAGCCTAGCCAGTTCCCCCTCTTTTAGTCCTGTTTCCATCCCAGTATTTCTTGGTAGTGGTCTTCAACTTACTTCTGGTTTGACCCCTTTGGCTTCTGCCTGACTACATTTCTGGATTGCTTTCAACTTTGCTTTGATGATTGCTCAGCCCTGATCCTACTGATACTCATGCCTGGTCCTGCTACTGCTGTGCCTGGATCTTGCTTGGTGCTGGACACCTTGCCTATCCTAGATTGTAAGCCTTTCGGGGCAGGGACCTCTCTCTAATGAATGGTTACTCAGTCCCAGGTACATTGCTGGGGGCTATATAAATTCTTAATAATAATAATAATAATTAATAATAATAAATCTTGAGGATTCCTATTCACAGTAGCATTTGGCATAACATGTTAACTCTCTTGCTGTACTGCCTGTATTTCCTATAAAAACTGAGCAAGACAGATTGAGTGGGAACACCATTCTGTTTTGGGAGCTGCCTTTTATTTCTCTGGCTGCAATATTTGTCTTCTAATCCCCCGCCCTCCTGCATCCCCCCTGATCCAGTTGAAGATAGTGATGTCTGCTTTGCAACTCACGGAGGTGCAGGAGGATCGCTGTACAAATAGCAAGCTTCAACCCGACAAAAAGCAGCTCCAGACGGATGAACCTTTTCCAGGAAGTCTTAATATGCGCGTAAAATGTCAACGCTCCGAAATAATTTGCAGAAGATTAGTTCCACAGTGATTCTATTTGATAAGAATGGGTATTAATGCTACCTCAGTGGGGCTTTTTGTGCCCGAATCGACTTTACTGGTCATTTCCATAAAGATCACCGAAGTGTGGATGATAAACTAGCAGGGGGAAGTGCTCCCTTTCATAACACCAGCTGTGTCTGAATTCTGGATCTGAGTGCGTTCTGTTGGCTTAATTTATTTTGCCATTACATTCACGACCTAGGGCCTAGCTTTCCAGCTATCACTGTCAGCCTTTTGGCCCTCTAATTATGTTAACGACAGCACCAGAATGCTAATTGCGTTCCCTGAACTTCACCTCAGCGAGCAACACCAACAAAAAGAAAACCCTCTGATTTCACAGGGCTGTTCTGCATGGACAAATTTGGAAACTATAGGAAATAAGAAGCATGCGAGTGGTAGGCTCAGGAAGGGTTACCACTAGAGGTGAAACAACTGCCTGGAAAGCGGATATATATACACCATCCAATCAATACCTGATTAGCGCCCAATGGGCTACCTGGTGTACTGATTTATTGACCTCCTGCACAGATTTACTGGCCTCCCATACTGATTTGCTGGTTTTCTATTACTGAAATCAGTCAGTAAAATGGAAACTCAGTAACTTGGTAATAATAATAATACCTGGTAGGGATGGAACTCGGGGGCAAATTTCGGATTCTTTTTTGTTATTATTTGATTCTCGGAGAATTTCTGTTCTCGGTTTAGTTTTGGATGCTTTTTTATTGCATTGAATTTGGGGGGGGGTGCATTGGGAAAAAAAATAAAACAAAATCAATGCAAACCCACCCCCCCCCCACTAATAGAGAACTGAATTTCGGGAGAACAGAATCAGCCATTTGGGGGTCACTTTGGTTCTAACTGAATCCAAAATTCCCATCCCCAATACCTGGTATTTGGGGTAATCAGTTGGCAGACTCTATATTCGGATACCGATCAGGCACCCGAAAGACTACCCAAAATTGCGCAGAGTAAACGTGCTCCCCATTTCAGCTCTAATTACCACCTACCAGGGTTCGATCTTGAATCTCAGGATTTTCAAGTCTCAACGTCTCCGGGTTCAGAATTAAGCCAATAATTCTCCAGGTCAGTTGATATTTCTTAGGGCGAATCAACTATCCCCTTATATTTTACCTGCATGTGTATGCACTGGAGGAGGGAGAGGTACCTGTGCAACGTTATCCAGACCCAAGGAAAGCTCCTGCTTTGGCTACAGTGAAAGAAGGCATCCTTGCCCTGAAAGCCCTTCTTTGCATTGGCCATGGAGCTGCCCACGTACCCTTGCACCCCTATGCCCAGCCCCTCTGCCATGTATCCCGCAACTTCTTACTGTCCCTATCTTTGTTATTAGCCAAACAGAAATGTTCTTTTAAATTTCCATCAATTCACATAAACGGATACATGGACATGCATGCAAATTAGCACTGCCTGGGTTTCTTCACCACAAGAGGTGGTACTGACAACCCTAGGGTCCAATGTTCCTCGGGCTACATGGGCAGACCAAGTTTCCATGGAAAGTTGGCAATGCTGGAGATACACATAGCTGATCTTGACTTGACTGTCACTCCATCACCCCCTGCAGGGGACTGGTCCCCGCCCTGCCCAAACATGAACGGACTCAATCCCAGGTGCGGAGTGCTTTTAAATGTCTGTCCCCTTGCTGTGGTAATTAAAGAAAATCACAAATTGATTTTGTCACTATTTTATTTATTATTTAGTCCAGTGGTGGGGAGCCTTTTCTGCCCTGGAGGCTGCTTTGAAAATTAGTACAAGCTCCAAGGGCCACATAGATGTTGGAAGTGGGGGTACTTAAGGGTTGTGATCAAGAAAAGGAGGGCCCAGAACATGATTTTGTGCATGGATCTGTCCCCTATTCTTGTGGGCATGCCCTCATCTTTGCTTCCTTACCCTGGACTCAGTTTTTCAGTGGTTGGAGGAAGGCACTGGATGTAGAATCCAGAACCAGGAACTGGAATGAAGACACATAAAAACTTGATGCGGGCCACATTTGTCCCCTGGGCCTGAAGTTCCCCACCCTTTATTTTGTCATTTACTATTTTTAATCTAGTCTCTATGTCTTAGGGAAAAAATGAAGGGAACAAGAGATATAGGAGAGGAAGAGGCAAATTTATGGAAAATTTAGGGATGTGCAAACGCGGTTTGGATGTTCGGAGTTCGGGCTGAACTTGGCCTGTTCGGATGATAGAACCGAACGTCCAAACCGAACGTTCGAACGGCTGGACAGTTTGGAAAAGTTCAGATGAGTTCGGGGGCAGGAAAAATGTGACTTTGGGTGGGAAAAACGTGACTGGAAGGGGGAGGCAGCTGAGGAACCGACTTCCTGGTACCAGGGGTGGAGACCAGGGGTGGTTTTAGGGCCAAATGATACCGATACCGGGGGGGGGGGAAATTGATTTTGGTATCAATAGCGTTATTTTCAGATGTTTGGCTGACTTCGGCCAAACTGAACTTCTCTGAACTGAGCAACCGAACCCAAACTCGGGTTTCGAACCGAACGACTGAACGTCCGAACATCCAAACCGCGTTCTGTTCACACATCCCTAGGAAAATTGTTCCAGCGTGACCTCAATGTTAATTATGCTTTTTTATTTCAAGTTATAGCCTGCTTGTAGGCTCAGGGCAGGCAACACTGATGACAGATAAACACACATATAAAACATGTTACAATACACAATTTAAAATACCTCATAAAATCCACATGCACCCTAAACCCTTTCCCCGACTAACAAATGCCAGGCCAAATAAAAAGGTCTTACCTTGCCTTTGGAAAATGCTGAGGGCCCTGGGTTTGGAGACTGTCCAGGGAAAAGGAACTCCTTCCAAGATGTGGAGCAACCACTGAGAGTGTCTCTCTATGTGCAACATGCGTACAGACTTGGTGCATGGATGGTATTTCTAAGAGGGTGCTCCGGGTTGACTGCAATGATCATGATGGAGGTGCACTTTCAGACATGTGGGGCCCAATCTGTTTAGCACTTTATAGGCCAAAACCAGTATCTTGATTTTCATTTTCATTCATTCATTCATTATTTTATCCTACCCTTCCTTAAGACTCAGGGCAGGTTACAAACAATACATAAAAATATAGGTTCAATAGGTTAGGACTTTTCAGCTTGGCGAAGAGAGGACTGATTGGGGATACGATAGACGTTAATAAAATCATGTTGGAATGAATAACTAGGAAGTTGTTGTTCACCCTCTCAAATAGTACTAGAACTACGGGACACTCCATGAAACTAACTGGCAGCAGATTTAAAACACATAAAAGAAAGTGTTTTTTCACTCAACATACAATGAACGTGTGGAATTTGTTGCCACAGAATGTAGTCAAGGCCAAGTAGCATAACTGGGTGTAAAGAAGAATTGGATACGTTCTTGGAAGATACTAGGTCTATTAATGACTATTGGTCAAGTAGGTTGGGATATGAAACCTCTGACTGTCAGGAGGATCTGGGAGTGAACAACAGGGAATGGATTGCCCTAGTATGACCTTTTGGGTACTTCTCCCAAGCAACTGAGATTGGCCACTGAGAACTCAGCATCCTGATGGACCACTGGTAGTATGACACTTCTCATGATCTTATTCAAACACATACAAAATAAAACCAAATTTTAAAATATCCAAATAAAACCAAGTAAACCCTAGTAGAATCCTGTAACACACAACTCCACAGCCCTTACCCACACCTGCCAAACAGCTGGTCAAGCAAAAAGGTCATACGTTGCTTCCAGAAAACAAGCGGGCTTGGGCTTAGATCTACCTCCAAAGGAAGGGATGTCCTTAAGTATGAGGCAGCCACTGAGAATGCCTCTCTGCATGCCCTTATTATGTGAATTTAATGGGCAGATGGTACCTGCAAAAAGGTGCTCCCGGCTGACCTCGGAGGCCACGATAGGATGCGAAGGGAGAGGCGATTTGTCAGAATTCTGCAAAGAAATTGTTTCATTGAGCATTTTTACACACACGTTAAAGTTCCAGATGTGTTCTCTCTCTCTCTCACACACACACACACACACACACACACACACACACACACACACACACACACACACACACAGCCCTGAGGTAGTTCCAGTTCCACAAACACTGCCCTGAGGCAGCCTAAAGTAGTCGCAGCTGTAGACGTGACAGGCTGCCATGGAAACCAAGTAACCACAGCTGTCTGGAGCAAAGCAGTTTACCAGGATAACCTTTTACACACAAAAGTTCTGGGAGAATTTTCATGCAGAAGTTCAAAGATCTGGATGTTTAAGATCTGGGTGAGTGATTTAGACACACAGAAAGTTCTGGATGTTACAGCAAACATTCAGGAGGAAATTGTGTCTAAAAACACCCATTGTCTGCTTGGGATGAAGTTAACTCAGCCAATCCCTGTGCATTTGACTTTAGTGTATTTGTCTTTTTTTTTTCCCCCACCCACCAATAAACTGTATATTTTTTCCTTGTTCTGATGACAGACTTCTCCAGTGTTCATAGATTCAAGGTGTGCCTTTTTTACTAGCTGGGCAAGGGGGGTGGGGGTGTCTTTTTCTAGATCCATAAAACAAATGTATGCACACAGTCGGTGATCTATCCAGAATCTGCTCTGGTGTAGTTCCATTAGAGTTGCCACCTATGCATGCTTTAAGGAACACTTACGAAAAATACAGGGCCTACCATCTGTATTTTTCATAAGTGTTCCTTTAAAAAGTGCATAGGAGGCAATCCTAAATCCCATGGCGGCCCTCTGAGCTTATTGTAAGGGAACATGTTGGTGGGGCACCATCTTACCGGCCTTACCAAAGGGTAACCATCCTAGGCCCTGCTTTATTGGATACTTCTAAGTATCACACATTGGACCCCTTCCCCCTCCCCGCCCCCCTCGGACAGGTTGTGGTGCCCTGAACATGGTTGCCTCTAGGGCCCCATGGAGGGTGGGTCCTGGTGGGGTGGGACCAACATTGGTCCCGCATTCTATCCTTGCCCTGGGCTTTGGAAATTCTATGATCAGCCCTGATGGCCGTAGAGTCCAAAACCAGATCAAACCAATTGTGTTGTCTTTCTTATCTTTCAAAATAACCATGGATGGTGCAGATGTTTGAAGAAGACACAGATCTTTGGGTGGGTTTTTTTGTTTTTTTTAAAAAATGATTGGACAAAATTAGAGCTACAGCAAAATTAGAGCAAAATTAGAACTACAGCAGGTAGCACATTAGTTACCTGTGGGTAATAGCCATGTTTTTGGACACCCTCAGTAGGCACCAGACTGGGTACCTGGCCCCCCATCGGGTGCTAAGTGCATATATACAAATTGTATACACTTCATACAATAAACTGTTAACAATGTCAGTGTAGAGAACATTATCGAATTTGTTGTACAGAATGCAGTTCTGTAGAAACAGTTAATGCACTCTGAAAAATTGTTCATTGTCCAATTATGATAATAAATTCAAGTTTAATAATGAAAAAATGTGAAAGTTTAGTTATTGATAAAAATGAATAAATGTATGTATGGTAAGGAATTTAGTACCTATATTATATTTATGTTGATGAGAAAATATTAAATATTTCTCAAATTCTGAAATAATTTCCATGTTTTTTAAGTTAGAGTCAAAATGATTTTGTGATGTTTTTGAAGAAGAAAGTTTTTAGTTTCAAAAACTGTTGTGCATTTAACGTTTTTTTAAACTGTAAAGTTTTTTGTTTTGGTAAATTATTTAATTTTTCAGCTTTTATGCTGCCCGCCCACATCTGCCACAGGCCCTTCAGGGCGGCGTACAACAATAAAAAACACATAAAACATCTTAAAAACAATTTAAAACAATAATACATAAAAGCAGCAATAATACCTCATCTAACAACCCCCCCCCTCCCCTCCCCAAAGGCCAGGCAGAACAGCCAGGTCTTACATTGTCTACAAAAAGAGGGGAGGTCTGCAGACAGATGGACCTCCAACGGGAGGGCATTCCGCAGCCGTGGTGTGGCCACCGAAAATGCCCTCTGCACGGTCGACACCAAAGATACTCAGGGGACCCGCAGGAGGGCACTCCCCCAATGACCTCAGGGGCCGATCCAGAACGCGGGGGTTGAGGCGATCTTTGAGGTATGCCGCGCCAAAGCCGTTTAGGGCTTTAAAGGTAAGAGCACCAACACCTTGAATTGGGCCTGGTACATCACTGGCAGCCAGTGAAGAGAACGGAGCACAGGTGTTATGTGCTCATGCCTGCCCATCCCAGTCAGGAGATGGGCTGCCGCATTCTCAACCTCCGGGCCGTCACCAAGGGTAACCCCACGTAGAGCGCATTGCAGAATGCCCCAGGACACCGATCCTAACACCCATGGCTCCCCGGGCTGATTTACCTCACAGCTGGGCTGCTGCTCCTTTGGTCCTGGATGCTGCTCCCTGATCCTCCCCAGCCTGCATGCTGCTCAGCTGTGCTGGAGACTTCCCCGCTCAGCTATTCCTGAATGGGAGGGGAGTGAGGAGCCCTCTTCCCACCAGTGTGTATCCTCCTAATGGGCCCCCTGTTCCCAGGGGGACCCATATCAGGGGTGCATACGAGTCCTGTGCGCACCCCCATTTTGGGACCCCCTGGGAATGAGGGACCCATTGGGGGGTGCACGCAGGTGGGAAGAAGCCTCCTTGCTCCCCAGCCCCACTCAAAATAAGCCAAGTGGGAAAGTCGCCATGTAGGCGGGTTTAAATTCACCCAATGTTAGTAAGTTCCATTTTTGGCTGAAATTCTAGAGTGCCCTGTGCCCTGAAAAATAGGGCGTATCTAACTTCAATCTTGCCTAGCCTAGGTATATAAGGCAATTGTTATTTATTAGTTCAGGGCCATAGCCCCTTATATTAAGGGGAGACGTGGATATAATTTTACTAATTTATTTTAAGTTCGTTTTAATTGTGGTTGTTGATGTCTTTTTTATTTTGTTTTGTTATTGTTCCTATGGAGTACGGCATAAACTGACCCAATAAACTTGAACTTGAGTAAGCTCCATAAGTGTGAATAATTCCCAAATCAAAAGATTCTTAGTTCCACCCGGGTCTTACCTTTTGCCACAGGAAATCAGACATACACAGAGTTAAGATGATTTTTAAGAGAAGGAACTTTAGTTAACAGAGAAACATAGTGGTAACAGAGTTTCTCACTCAATTTATCTACTGAATAGATTGGTCGAGAAATGTCAAAACCAGCTTACAGATTACATACATAGGAAGTCAATGAAATAAATCCAAAGCATGGACTGATTAATTCTAAAATTACAGGAAAGAAGAAAGGAAACTTAGCTCCTAAAGTTTATCTTATCTAAAGACAGATTAAAGATTATATCTAAAACTATCTCAAAAGAATGGCCAGTTCTCGTGAGATAGCAATCTCACCTTTCCCAAGTGAAGTTAGAGGCAGAGAAGTCAGGTATGCCGAAACCTAGAGTCCTGCTTTCTTGAGAGGTCTGTGGCTTGTGCCAGCAACGTGCTGCAATTCTGGGTCCTCTTTTATGCACCACTCCGATCAAGTGGGTGGTCAAAGCAACTAAGTTTAATTTAGTCCCTATGTCACCTATGCATATTCATAAACTGATTATTCTTGTGGCCACTATCATTTAAATACGGTAAAACCTCTCTCTTAACCAATCAGCATCACACGTGAAATTAGTTAATGCCCATCTATTTTTGGCTCACTATTTAAGATAAAGATGACACTTCCTGCAAATGTCAAGTTAGCCCAAGCTTTGTATTTCCTAGGTCTTAAATAGTTATGCTAACCTAAAAAAAAAAAGCAAGCAACTATTAAATTAACAAACTTAGCACTTTATCCTAAAAGTAGCCCACAAACAGCTCAGTTGAGCAGTGCATGGACCAAGGAGGAGCAGGGAACAGCAAGCAGCAACTGGACTGGAGGAGCAGCAGTCCAGTGATGAGGTGAGTTAGGCTGAGGATTCAGGTAGCTCATCAGGTTGTGTTCGGGTACCAGCTGAGGGGCGCACAGCTGGGAAGAAGCCCGCTTGCTGTAAGCAGAATGAAATAACATGGTCTCACTCTTCATCTTAAGCCCTTACTACACCCCATTTGTCAGAGAAAAGAAATAGGAGCTTTGAAATTTCTCTGATGATGAAACCACTCAAAGTGGTTATTCATTGGCTGGACAAACTCCCTTAGCCCATTATGAACCTTTGTCTTTTTCTAACACACACAGTTTGAGAATGTTTATATTAACTTAATACATGGATACCTTGACTCCCCTGTCCCCACTCTGGTTCCAAATGTAAGAGATGGAGACAAAATTGGTCAGAATATTAGGGGTGGGACTCTGGGCAAGATTTTGGTTTTGGCTACTATTGGTTTTGGTTCTCATGTATTTCGGTTCTTGTTTTGGTATCGGTTGTTTTGGATCTTTTGCATTGAATTTTGTTTTGGATTTTTAACATTGACTTCAATGAGTATTGACTTCAATGGGAACAAACCGCAGTGTTAAAAATCTGAAACAAAAATCAGTGCAAAAGATCCGAAACAACTGATACCAAAATGAGAACTGAAATTTCTGATTAATCCAAAATGTCCATTATTGGGTACTTTCAGTTCTATCCAAAACCGAAATTCCCATCCCTACAGAATATGCTATCTTTTATTGGAGTAAGTTCTGTTGGCGACAGTACACAAGCTAGGGATGATTTGAAATAGCTGTTTCATTTCCACGAAAACAGAACAGCGATAACATTTTGATGGGAAAATTTGATCGGAATACTTATTCTATTTGAAATCGTGACCAAAACTTTTTGTACATGTGCCACTGACTGCTGCTCTTACCTCAAATAGCAGAGATAGTGTTGCTGAATGACACAGGCTAGGAATGGTTCAAAATAACTGTTCCATTTTCACTGAACATTTCCATTAAAACGGAACAGCTATAACATATTTGACCAGAATTTTGCTCGGAACATTTGTTCCAATCAGAATCATAACTGAATTTTTGTTCAAAAAAATTGAATCATGCTCAGATGGCCACTGCTCTTACCCAAAATAGCAATGATAGTGTTGGCGCCATTGTGGAGATGGGCAGCCATTTTAAAATGGACTTTTAAAACATGTAAAAAATTAATAAATCTAGTTCCGTTTTTTTATTGGAATGGGAGAACTGGCCTGTTTCAATTGAAAATTAGAGCTGGCAGAATTTCGCATTCACCCCTAACACAAACGTTTGGGCCACACGGGATGCTTCCTCAAAGAACTGGATAAATTCAGCCTAAAGAAAAGAAGACGAAAGGGGGAATATGGCAGCAGTTTTCAAATTTCTCTCAAAGGGTGCCACAAAAATGATGGTGAACACTTGTTCCACATTGCCACAGAGGACAGAACAAGAGGGAATGGGCTTAAGTTGCAGCAGTGTAGATTTTGGTTCAATATTAGGGAAAACTACCTAATGGTGGGCGTTCGGAAACCCATGAGTTTCACAGTAAACGCAGTAATTACCTGCTCGTGTAAATGCCTTTTGCATGAGCTGTCTGGGAAAACTCCTGGATTAGTAAAAGCTGAATACCAAGGTTTTACTATTCCGCATTCTAAATCTGCCATGAGATCTCCCCAACTGCCCTAACAGTTGATGGGGGGGTGGGGGAGAAGGACCCGGAGCATGCACGCTCTCCCCAGCTGCCCCAACAAACAGGTTATTGGGGGGGGGGGAGAGGACCTGGAGCATGCACGTCCTGCCCAGCTGCCCNGGGGGGGAGGACCTGGAGCATGCACACTCTCCCAAGCTGTCCCAACAAACAGCTGATGGGGGGGGGAAGGGAGGACCCGGAGCATGCACACTCTCCCCAGTTGCCCTGACAAACAGCTGATGGGGGGGGAGGGGAATCCAGAGCATGCTCTTTGCCCAGCTTCCGCATCACACAGCTGATTTGTCAGGTCTGATTTGTCCTGTTTGTTTGGGGCACCCAGGGAGAGTGCACACACTCCGGGCTCCCCTTCCACACATCAGCTTTTTGTCGGGGCAGCCGGGGAAAGCGCACATCATTTTCTCATGAGCGAGCTGTTTGTTTAAAGGCACTCCTGCTACCATGAGTATCTGGGGGGGGGATTGCAGGAGTCTTTTGATTGATTGATTGATACCCCAACCCATCCAGCCTCACAGCAGCACGGGGCAGCTTACACAAGTTAAAACAATTAAAAATATATAAAAATATATAAAGATATATTAAAAAGTGTGGGGGGGGGGTTTAAAAAAACATTAAATACAATAAAAAAAGGTAAGACCCACTGGCTAAAAAAATCCCCCCCTATCCCTTTACCCCCCTCTCCCAAAGGCCTGGATGAACAGCGAGGTCTTACCGGCCCGGCGGAAGGCCGACAAGCTGGGGGCCAGGTGAGCATCCTCTGGGAGGGAGTTTCACAGCCATGATGCGACCACCAAGAACGCCCACTCCATCGTGGCCCCCTGGTTTACTTGGGGGACCTCCAAGAAGGTACCTCTGGCGGATTGCAGAGGTTGCTCCAGGGCCCAGAGAGTGAGGCGGCCTCTCAGGTAGGAGGGGCCCGGGCCATGCAGGGCCTTAAAGGTCAACACCGACACTTTGAATCGGGCCCAGAACACTATAGGCAGCCAGTGTGGAGCATGGAGCACTGGTGTAATGTGCTCCCTACGGCCCGTCGCCGTCAGGTCGGCCGGCCGCAGCATTCTGCACCAGCTTCAGCTTCCGAACTGTCACCAAGGGCAGCCCCACGTAGAGCGTGTTGCAGTAATCCAACCTAGAGGTGATGAACGTGTGGATGAGGGTGGCCAGGTTGGAGTTTGAGACATATGGCTGGATCCTCCACACAAGATGTAATTGGCCAAAGGCTCCCTTTGCCACTGCTTCCACCTGATAATTCAGGCGGAGTCCAGAGTCCAGCAGGACCCCCAAACTCCACACCTGCGGGGCCAGAGGGAGGCCGATCCTCTCCACAAGTGGGGACATCGCCTCAGCTGCCCTACCTACCAACATCACCTCCGTCTTATCAGGGTTCAGCCTTCTCAGCCTCATTCAGTCGCTCACTGCTATCAGGCAATGGGAAAGCACCGAGACTGCAGGACTTGGGTCTTCTGAAAGAGAGAGGTATAAGCTGGGTGTCATCAGCACACTGGTGACAACCCACACCAACCTGTCTCACAACCTCACCCAGGGGTTGCATGTAAATATTAAACAACAATGGAGACAGAATGGAACCTTGCGGTACACCACAAGCGAGATCCCGGGGGCTAGATGTTTCTTCCCCCAGCACCACCTGCTGGCTTCTCCTCGAGAGGAATGAGCAGAACCATCATAGGACAGTCCCTCCGACTTCCTGCTTGAGACATGGTCTGTCTCATGCAGGTATAACCACCTCCGCACTAACTGATTTCAGAGTGGCTGCATCTCGCTCTCTCTCTCTCTAGAGGAGGAGACAGAGACAGAGAAGAAGCCCTATCCATGCTGCCAAAGAATGGTAAGCAAGTGGGAAAGGTGTGAATTCAAAGAGAGAGAGAGCCCATAACGAACAGGTCTGAGCAGAGAGAAAGGGAGGACAGAAGCTCCTCATCGAGATTTAGAGGGGCAGGTAAAGCACTCAGAGCCTTGCATGGGACCTGGAACCAGGCCCCAGACCTGAGCTCGGTCCTGACACAGCCAGGTTCCAGCCCTCCCAGGCCAGATCTGGAACCGGGGGGGGGGGGATCTGCCCCCATAGAATTATGTGACATCACAGGATGCCCTAGCCCTGCCCCTTTTTTGACACAGCCTTGCCTCTGTGGAATGCTATGACATCACAGTACTATGGGGGTCAGGCAGCGAGACAGGACAAGGGAGGACGAAGGTGGTGTTCCATCCTTTTCCTGAAGTGGCCCCAACTCTACTGAGTGCCATGATGTTATGGTACTCCTTGGAACCGGGTAACTTGTCCACAGAGAAGACTCATTTTGAGGGGTTTGGGCCAGGAAGGCTCCTAAATTGAGCCTGACAGGACCCCTTGATCCACTAGTATGCAGAGAAAGGGAGATGGGGGGGTGGGGGTGGGTGGGGTGGGGGGGGGGGAAGAGACAAAAGAGTGCAGGAGATGCAGACTCTCCAAAATAAAATGCAGCAAAGAACTTCAGAATGAATGGCCATCCCATGGGAGCAGAGAGAGGGAGAGAACAGAAAGGAAAGTGATTAAAGGGCAAGAACAGAAAATAAATAAGCAACTAAATAATTGAAGACTTTGTAAAAGGAATAAAGACAAGGGAAGTTATTTTGCCTCCCCAGTGCTTTACTTTTGCTGAGAAATCAACTTGGCCAAAATGGATAGACCACTTTGTGGGGCATCAATTGTTTAAAAAACAAAACAAAAAAACCAGAGAGGAATACTGGGTGGATTTTTTTCATGTGCCCTAAGGGAGACGCGGCAGTTAAACAACATCATTACGCTGTCAGGCCTCACTCCAGAACAGAAAAAAGAAACGCACACGAAACAGAAAGAAAGAGATCTAGTGAAAACGTGGGAGTGCCACGGCAAGGGGATGGTGGAAGACCAAAGATGAGGAGGGGAAGGGGGATATGCAATGAAATTGTCAGGAACTGGGTCTCAAACCGGCATCCTTGCGGGGTCCGTTGCAGCGGCCAGCATGACATTGCCACCAGCACACCTGACCTTACCGTAACCCTGGAACCTGCCCAGTAGGCTGCTGATTCCAGCCCCTCGCCACACCCCCTAGCTTTCTGATTGGCTGCTTCCCTTGATAAAGGCTGTCCTGTAGCAACAGGATGCTGGGTGGAGCAAACCTTTCCCTTCCCTGATCTCATTTTCCTCAGCCTGACCTGTTCTGCCCTGTTTCTTCCTGCCCTCACCTCAGCCTCTTCTGAGCCCCAGTTCTGCCTGTGTCAGTTCCTGGCCTGACTGATTCGTACCCGACGTTACTGGTTCAAATTGAGTTCCAGAATTTCAACAGATATCCCTGTTTTTGCAGGTATTCATTTCAGCTCCACATGTTGACGTAGGTGAATGTTACCGTATCTAATAAACAGCAGATGCAACACCAAACTGCCCTTTAGACATGCCATTCAGGTCGTTAGGAGTCTACGGAAATTCCAACTCCTACCTTTCTTTATTCCCCCGCCCCCCCGCCATGCTTTTGCTCTCCCAAAGACTCATTTTCCAGACCCTGCAGAGCTGGCAGCCAGTGCAATTAGCAATCCCTTCGCACAGAGCTTTTCACTTCCTGTAGTGTCTGATAAACAAGGCACTGATTTTGTGGCATTTTTTCCATTAGTCACAAGATTATTTTTTTTTTAAAAAAAGAATTTCAGTTGTCTTTTCTTTAGTGCTGTTGACTTCCTCTTAAGAAAGAAATGTCAATTGAAAGAGCAAGGTGTCTCCCGTGAGATAAGGTTATCTTTTTTTCAACCCCTCTCATTCTAAATGAAAGAAAAGCCTTTCTGATTAGCTTTTGTCTTTACCGATATCACAAGGCTTTTAAATAAGACTTAACCCGGTGAAAATGCTCAGCTCTTGATACTGGTTTCCAAAACTGAATAAAAATCTGGGGTAGTTCAATGTCAACCAGGAATGGGTATGTTTCCCCATTGTTTCCTATCAGAATTATTAAAACTCTAGAAAGTTGTGTACAAAGCACTTTCATGTCGCTACCACATTTTAATGAGCTTCTCATGCTCTCATTGTGTGGTGCTCATGGGGTTAAATCAGGAAGAGTGCAGCTTACAAAACGATAAGCTGGTGAAGCTGTTGCAGATCTACAGCAATTTCCATGCCTTGATGCAAAATAGATGGCTATCATTTGCATCCCAATTAGCCCTGAAAGGAGTTCCTGTAAAAACGGATATACCTGTCAAATATCCAGTACCCAAATTGACTTGAAAATATCATGTACCAATCGGTGCCCAATTTCAACCAGATTCAGTTACCTAATGTCCCGGAATGTCAACTTCCGGTCCCAATTTTTCGATTGGTAACCAGAAAATCAGAAACAGAAATTACCATTTTTTTGGGTATCTGATATCCGACACGGCACTCAAAAATGTGGGTATTACTCATGGATAGTAAATGCAGTCCCTGCTTCAGCTCTAATCTCACTTTAAACAGGAATGCTAAGAGATTCTCCAATTGACACGTTGGGACAGATAAAAGTTAGAAATCCAATAAAAGGATGTGTGCGTGTAAGAATTCTCTTAAATGCAAGAAAAAGCTCTTATGCACGGGGGGGGGGTCACCCCTGGATTTGGGGTACAGAGGACAGTTGTTACGTCCCGTGCCCCAGCAGTGGTAACATAGGGTGATTTCAGACATGACGAGATCACGCTCAACCACACTGAACCACGCTCAACCCCCCCGTGGGGCCAAAGGGCCCTGAGCGTCTGAACGGCGCGCGCCAGATGTTCATCACGCTCAATACCCACATGGGGTCAGTTTCAACCATGCTTCCCAGGCTAGCCGGGGGAAGGTCCCGGGAAGCGTGGTCAAACAAACTCCCACCGGGAACCAAGGAAAAGTAATGTCTGGACGCCAATCCCTGGGCGGAACCGAATGAAACGAGCCCCAGCCGGGGACAAGGCACGCAGCGTCGCTGCCGGGCAACCAGCAACAACACAAACGCCGGAGGGAGATTTAAAGCAAAATCAGCAGCAAGCAAGCGTGGCGGGATGGAGCGAGGAGGGAGGCGGAAGAGAGCGGAGGCAGAGACAGCGACAGTGGCGGGCCAGGAGGCGGAGGAAGTGGAGGCAGGCCCAGCGATGCAGTTGGAGGGGGCACAGGCACAGGAAGGAGGCACACGGGTGCACCCGACCGGGGAGGCGGCCCGGGCACAACACCCACAGCTGCAGCCAGGTCGCGGCGCCCCGGGGACAGCGGCCGGAACGGGCCCGGAGGAGGCACCCAGGAAAAGGGTAAGGGCAACCAAGGGGAGGGGAACAGGGGGCACGGGAGACCCCCCCTCGGGGGGCCGGGGGGACCCCGGGTGCCAGGCAGGGGGGCAGGGGCCCCCGAGAGGGGCCACACCCTCACCCAGCAACCAACCACCCCCTTTCCCCCCCCAGGACACGAAAGTCGGCCCGGGCGGACGAGCCCCAGGACGAGGCCGGCCCCGCGCGCCCGGAGGCGCACCCCCAGGAGGAGGTGGAGGAGGAGCAGGTGCAGGTGCAGCAAGAGCTGGACCAGGAGGAGGAAGAGCAGGGGCCCAGCCGGAGGAAGGCCTACCACAGAGGGGGCCAGTGGGGCCTCCAGGAGACCCGGGACTTCATCCGGATATGGGGGACCCTCGAGTACCAGCTGGAGCTCGCAATCAACCAGCGGAACGAGCACGTCTACCGGGACATCGTGCGCGACATGGAGGCGGCGGGGCACGAGCGCACAGTCAACCAGTGTCGCTCCAAGGCCAAGGAGCTCAAGAGGGGGTACAAGGCCCTCAAGGACAATAACAGCCGCTCCGGCCACGGGGCCCGCACCGCCCCCTACTACGATGCCCTGGACCGCATCCTTCACATGAAGGGCTCCATAGTTGCCCCACGCCTGGTGGGCAGCGCTGTGGTCCAGGGCAGGGAGCGGGCCGAGGTACCCCCTCCCCTCGCCGCCCGCCCGGTAGACACGAGCTCAGGGGACCCCCACCCCCAGGAGGACCACCCGGGACCCGCAGAAGCCCCAAGGCCCCCCCCCAGCAGCAGCCCGGAGACTTCCCAACGCCGGGCCGGCCAGGCGGAGTCGGAGGTCGGCACCTTCACCACCCTCAGCCAGTGGTCCCAGGGGGAGCACTCCCAGGGTGAGGCGCCGGGCTCCGAAGGCTCGGAGACGGACATAGAGGGTAAGCGGGCCCCCAGGGCAGGGGGGGGCACGACCAGGGGGCCGGTGGCAGGGGCGGGGGTGGGGGCCCTGCTGCAGGGGCCACAACCAGCCCCCTTCACCCGCTCCCCCCTCTCCCGCCCGCAGGACATGGGGAGCCCCAGGACCGGGCCAGCGAGACGGTGCAGGCCCCCGCGGAGGGCACAGGAGAGCAGGTGCCGGACCCAGGTAAGGCGGGAGGGCTGGGATTGCGGGAGGGCCCCCCGGGCGCCAGCCCAGGGGGGCCTCTGGCCTCAGTGGGGGAGGGGGGGCAGGGGGCCCCGGGACCCGACCCCGCTAGGGGACAGGGCCCTGCACTGACCCACCCGCCCATTTCCACAGGGCAGCCCCCGCGCGCGGCGCCTCCGCCGGCCGCGGCCCCAGCCCAGCGGATGCGGGAGTACCGGGCGCGGGTCCGCAGGCGCAGGGAGGAGCAAGCGGAGGACATCGTCCGCAGGGCGGAGGAACAGGGGGAGCGCATGATCGCCTCCGTGGACCGCATGGAGGCGGCCATAGAGCGGTCCATGGAGAAGGCCCTGGAGACAGACCGCCGGCTGGAGGCGGAGGTGCGCCTGGAGCGGAGGCGGGAGCGCCGGGAGCACCAGCGGCAGCAGGGGCTGCTCAGGGGCCTCCGGCAGGACATACAGGGCATGGTGCGGGAGCACAGTGCAAAGATGGACAGGTCCCACGACATTGGGACCTCCCTGCTCCTGCATGCGGGCACCATGTGTGCCTACGTGATGGCCGGCGCACCTCCGGGCGCCCTGCCCGCCCAGGTCCCCATGCCGGGCCCCTCGGCGCCCCCGGGCCCAGCCCTGCCGCCCCTGGCGCCCCCCCGGCCCCAGGGCCCTCGCATGCGCCTCCCAGTGCCCCCGGGCCTCCGGAGGGTCCAGCCCCCCCGGGGCGCGACCGGGGCACCGGGCACAGCTGCCCATCCGCCGCCCGGCCCCCTGCCGGGGCCGGGACCGGCCCAGGACACGGCAGGGGACACGGACAGTGGGGGGGAGGGGAGCTCCCAGAGCTCGGTGGGCCCAAGCGGCCGCACGAGGGGTCGGCCCAGGAAACGCGGGGGGATGGTGGGAAGGGGGGGGAGGGGGAGGGCCACATGAGGGCGGGTGGTGGACGGGGTCACGGGCACGGGGGTGGGGAGGGGGCACAGGGTGATTGTGTGAACTGTGTGGGCAATAAAGTGTTGTAAAGAGACAGTTGTCCCCGGCCCGTTTGTGGGGGGGACAGGGCTGTGGGACCGCGTGTACAGGGGCATGGGCACGGAACGGGGGGTGGGGCCCCCAGGGGCGGGAAGGCCCTCACAGCGGGCCCCCCCGGGCGATGTGGGTTGCAAGGGCGTTCCGGATCCTTTTGGCATACCGGTACTCCCGGGGGTTCCCTGCGTTCACGTACAGGGGAACAGGACCGGGGGGCCGGTGGGGCTCGGGGTACTCCAGGGCCGCCCCCTCGGTCTCGCACACATTGTGCAGAACGCAGCAGGCACCGATCACCAGGGCGGAGGTGGGGACGGTGAAGTCCAGGCGGCCAGCTATACTCCTCCAGCGCTGCTTCAGGGCCCCGAAGGCACGCTCCACCACGGTCCGGCTCGCACACAGGCGGGTATTGTATACCTGCTCCGCAGGGGTGCTCGGGACAGGGTAGACCTTCATCAGCCAGCGGGTCAGGGGGTAGGCGGGGTCCCCCAGGATGCAGGGGGGCATGGGAACACCCTCGATCCACCTCATGCCCATGTCCGCGAAGTCCCCCCGGTACATGCGGGCATAGAAGGGGGAGATGGTCATGATCCTGGCGTCGTGACTCCGGCCGGAGTTGCCCGTGTAGATGTCTATGAAGCGGGCCCGGTGGTCCACCACCCCCTGCAGGTGCAGGGAGTAGTATCCGTGCCGGTTCACATACTCCAGGGCCTCCCCCGCGGCCGGGCGCAGGATCTCGATGTGTGTGCCGTCCACGGCTCCGATGCAGTTCGGGAAGCCCCCGGCCGCGAAGCCAGCCATCACAGCGCCCTGGTCCAGGAGCTGGATGGTCCTGTCGAGGAGCACGCCCTCCACAGCCTCGCACACATCCCGCACGATGCAGGCGACCGTGCTGAGCCCCACCCCGAAGTGCTGGGACACGGAGCGGCAGGAGTCGGGCGTTGCGAGGGCCCAGACCCCTATGGCCACCCGCTGGACCATGGGGATGGGCTCCCGCATGGAGGTGTGCTGCCGCTCCAGCCAGGGCGTGAGGAGCTCCGCTAGGCGCAGCAGGGTGGCCTTGCCCATCCGGAAGTGGGACCCCCACTCGGCCTCCCCCCAGTGGGCCTGGGCCCGCTCCCACCAGGCCTGGGGCCGCTCCGTGACCCATAGGCTCCGCGCTATGGGCATAGCCAGCAGCGCTGCCCGGCGGAGGGTCTGCGTTGCCCAGCGGAACCGCCTCGCGGCCCCTCGGAGCGCAGCGGGCCGGGTGAGGCTCCGGCAGGCGGCCAGCCACGCCCCCCAGGCCCGGCGCCGAGCCCTGAGCCGGGCACGGACTCTCCTGCGGGCCTGCTGGCCCCGGAGGCGCACGCCAGCCCGCAGGGCCAGGACATAGCGCAGGCGGACGGCCAGGTGCACCCTCTCGGTCAGGAGGCACAGCTGCTCAGTGTGGTCACGGTGCCACTCAGCCGCGAGCGCGAGGAACATCCAGTTCCCACCTGCCCTATCGCGCTCCATGGTGCTGGGGCCCCGGTGGGGGCTGGGAGCGCTTATGGCGGCCCGGTGCTGGTGGCTCCGCCCGGGGGTCGGCCTCGCGGGCCTGCGCGCGCCCTGTGCCGGTGCGTTCCGGCTGCTCCCGCCCCCAGCACCCCGGGCCCCCTCCCCTCGCTGTTTGTAGCGGGATGGCCTTGAAGGTGCGATTAGGCAGACAGAGAGCTCGCTGTTGTTCTCTGCAGCTGTGCCGGGCCCGCACCCCACGCCTCGCTCTGTTGTGCTACAATGTTGCGGTGCGGGCCCGTGTTCCCTGTCCCGGGGGCCGGGCCGAGCCTCTCCCGGCCCTGGGCAGTCTGTGTGCCCTCCGGGCTCCGTGTCCCATTCCCTGTTGTGCTGGACCATGGCTGGCTGCCCATCCATGGGGCTCCCGCTGTCCGGCCCCCAAGGGGCCCCCCATATCTGGGCCTTCCGCGAGACCATGTCTCTGTGCGACCTGTGGCACACCCCTGCCGTGCAGCTGCTCCTGGCCGGGCCGGGGAGCCGTGCAGGTGCCTACGAGAGCCTGAGCTCCGGGCTCCGTTACTTTGGCCATGTGGTGAGCGCCCGTGATTGCCGGCTGCATGCGGAGGCCCTGGGGCTGGCTCGTTTCCCCGAGGGGCGCATCCCGGAGGTGCTGTGCGCCCATGTGCCCTGGAGCGCCTCGGAGACCGTGTCAGCGCTGGTGGTGTGTGGTCTGGGCGCCTACTCGGAGTGCCTGGCCGAGGGTGGCCCTGCCTTGGCCGTGAGCTACTTCTCCTGTGTTCACGGGGCCCGTGGGTACCAGCGCACCCGTGGGGCGGCGTTCCAGCGGCTTCTGGAGCTGGGGCATCTTCCGTGGCCCCCTTCTGCTGCCTGCTGTGTGCCGGAGCCCTCCGCGGTGGAGATGTCATCCCTGTTGGCGGTGTGGGCGCGTGTGGATGTGCAGCTGGCCCTCACCATGCCCGATCCCTTCGAGGCCTACTACCTGATCGCCCACTACATGTCCTTGCAGGGGTACCGCCGGGGCATGCTGCACTGGCCCCACCTGGTCCACCGGGCGGGCCACCCGGGCCCTGGGGCCAGCGGGGCCCCCGGCAGCGGCCCGTGAGCCCCGCGTCGCTGGCCTGCCCCCCCCCGCGTGGTGCCCCCGTGTGGGCTCCCGCCCCGGCCCGGGGGGGGGCCTGGTCCCCGCTGGCCGCTCCCGACCTGCGGACCCCACCTCGGTGAGCTCCCGCCCGCCTCGCTGCTTGCTGCTGCCCCTGGCCGTGGTCCTGGGCCCCCTCCATCCCCGTGACTCCGTGGGTGCTGCCTGAGCGTCGCTGGTGCTGCGGAGGAGCACCGCTGGACCCGGCTGCCCTGCCTGTGCCAGCCTTTGACTGTGGGGCCCCCTTCCTCCTCCTCCTGGCGCCCCTCCGCCGGCCTCGCTGTGCTTTGGGGGCCCCCAACGTGCCTTGCTCCGGGGGTCCGCCCCCCCCCCCCGAGACTGCCTCTGTTCCTGTGGGGGCACCTCCTTGGACTGGACTGGACTGGGGTGGTGTGGGGGTGGGGGTTGCTGCTGTCTGTGCCTTGCCCCGTGGTGGTGCCCCCCCCTCCCTGCCGGTGTTCCGGGTGGGGTGTTCCGGGCGCCCCTTCCCCCCTTCCCGGCCTTTCCCTGGTGTGTGTGTGTGTGTGTGTGTGTGTGTGTGTGTGCCCGGGCGTGTGGCCGTGCATTGTGCCCCGCTGCGGGACCGCTGTGTGAGCCGGCTGTCAGCCTGTTCTCGCTCTTCCCCCCTCCCTTCCCGTTTCCCTTGTGTGGGCGTTCCCTTGTGTGCCTTGTGGCTTCGTTTGCCCTCAGGCGGCCATGTCTGTGTCCCGCCCCTGCCCGGTGCCTTGTGGGGGTTTAGCGCCCGGCGGGGCTTCGGCTGCACGTCTGTTGTGCTGCCGCGGCCAGCAATGGTGCGGCCCGGTTCCGGCCCGTGGTCCCGTTCCCGGCACGTCTGTTTGGGTCATATTCCCACCCCCGGGCGTGGTTGCGCTGTTCACCCCCCCTGGTGGTTCGCTGTGGTGAACCGGCCGCCCATAACGTCTGAAAATACCCATAGTTACAAGGACTATAGGCACAGAAATGAAAGAGTGATTGTCCGTTCTGCTCTTCCTCTTGGCCTTGGAATTTCCCAGACAGTGGATGAGTAGGTGGAGCCACCACCATTTTGGGGAGTCAGGGAATTGGACCGGGCTTTGCAGCAGAGAGCTGCCCCGCTTTTTCACTTTGGACACTTGTTTCTCCACTAATTTGAGGTTTATTTCTGGGCTCTGATCTGCCTGTTCATCTTCCTTCCTGCCTGTAGGCTTGCAGTGACATCCCTCACCGGCTTAACATGCTCAGTTCTAGCTGACGTGAATGGCAAATAATAGGAAATGTATCTAGCATTAAAGTTAAATCTACCTGTGAGAGTTCAGTGGGCATTTGTGTTGCTAATGGGTGCGGGCAAGTTGCCCCGATCCTTGGCAGCTAATAACTACTGTAGTCACACTTAACCCTAGGCTGCCCACAAGATGACAGCTTATTAATGGAATCATTACCCAGTTGCAGTTTTCATTTCTTCCTCCCAATTAATGCCTAATTGAGAGTATCCTTGTGTTTTGCCTTAGCAAAAATGAAACCCACAGCTGGGGGTTAGGAGGAGAAGAATGGCTTCCTTTAGGGCAAAGTCTCTCAATTTTTTTCAATCTATGGTTCCCCCTTTATTTGTCAGTGGTAACTGAGCCCCACCCCCCACTACCTAGAGATGAATCGAGGTTTTCAATTGATTCAGTTCTTGATTGGAATGGGGAAGTTTGTGCGTTTCAACTGAAGATCAGAACATGTCAGGGATGATGGGGCAGCAACACGGAGAATACTTGCCAGGTAAGTCGTTCAAGACTGGGGGTAGGATGCGTTGTTCAGGATTGGGTCTGGAGGGTCTTGGATGGGGATCAGCACATGGACCAGGGTGTAGGGAAGATGAAGCAAGACTGAGGAGTAGACTCATGGGGCACAACAGACAGACTGGCAGGTCCTCACTGGATGAGATGGATGGAGCTGAAACAGATGGATGGAGCTGAAACAGATGGATGGATGAATCGAAACCAGAGAGGACAGACAGACGAAGCAGAACTGAACAGAGCAGACAGAGAAGGCAGGGCTGAAGGGCCAGGTTTCCAAAGGGAGCTCAGAAGAGTCAGCCTCCTGCTGACCCAAAAGAATCATCAGGATCGGGGAGTGCAGAGCCGGCCCAGAGTTTGTGGAGACAAGGGACAGAGGAGCAGAAAATGACTGATGATCTGACCAGCTTCCTGTGTCTACTGGCTGGCCTTGTATACAGGCCAGCAGTCAGACAGAAAGTTGGGGGCACGAAGCAAGGCTGAGAAGGGGAGCGGCTTGACCAGGGCTGGGGAAAGGTCTTATTGCCAATACTAGGCCCTGGCCAGCAGAACCTGGTGGCACTCCAGAGTCTGCTGCTGTGCTCAAGCTTACGCGGGCATCAGGTCAAGACGGGGTCCTTACAGAACAATCAATATTTTGTCCACTTCCAATCAGGGTCAGATGAAATATCGATCGGTCGATATAAATATACTTTAAATACACATGTGCAAGATGGCCACCGGGGCCAATTGCACCAGTGCAGTTCAGCTGCCCTTATCCAAAATACTGTGGCGATGAAGCCTCTGCTGTTTTGGGTATGGATGGTGGCCAGTTTGCTGATGTGCAATAATTTTTTATTATTTTTTTTCCTGTTGGGATTCCAACTGGAATTTATTTACAATCAGAATTCCAACTGAACCCTCCCCTCCCACAGTGATTCCATTTTTGCAGAAATTTTTTCTGTTTTGATTCAGACCTACTAGTACCACCTCACATGCACCTTACTCCCTCTCCCCCTTGTTCTTTCACTCTCTCCCCCACTTGCTACCACTGGTTTGGAGGATCCACTTAATTTGTTCAGAGAAGAACCAAGTATTTGCCTATATCTGTCATGTACTCCATCATACCCTGATATCCGTATCCATCATACATGCTTATGAATGCATATCTATCTCTATTAATTATCTGTATCTATCTATACACCCACTCACCCCCAGTTATTCCATTTTGGCCTTTTCGGGGTTTATTTATAATTTTGAACATGCAATTGCCAAAAATGGTGCAACAAAAATACCAAAATAACCCAAATAAATAATTGAGCACAGCAAACTCTGCAGTGCCAAAACAAAACACAAGTAAGAAAAAGAAAAAATTTGATAGGCGAGTCCTTTCTTTGGTCGTGGATATTGTTACGGTACTTTAAGGACTACCCCAAAATGCTAATACCACCAGTGAAGAATCAATCTGCTAGCTGGATCACCTTGAAAGATAGCCCTTCATTTATATAATACCATTGCCCATGACAGCCAAGAAGAGGGCAAAGCAGATCAAAATTTCAAACACATCTTCCATCCCATTGCCATGAAAACAACACATTCTGAACAGCAGCATCATGACGTGCGAGTAACAGAACTAGGAAAATACTCGTATTATACAAAAAAACCAACCAAAAACAAAACTGTCACAGTTGGTGACATTTATGTTACATGAACTGTGAATTAATGTGTTATAAATTGAAGCTGTAAGGCTCATATCAAAACCAGCGAAGAACAAAATTGTGAACTGTGAAATTAGGAGCTGTTACTGGTTTGTAATGATAATCCCCACAAAGACCACTTATCCTATTAATCAGATTTTATTTTATTTTTTAAAGCATGTATTTTCCACGTTTGTCCCAAGCATGAAAGAGGCAAAAGAGAAGTAATAGGGCCAGATATTTGGGTCAGATTCCATCTTGGACATATCCTTTTGTTCTAATCCAGTGTGGTGAAATGAAGACCAGACAACGATGATCCAATCCACATTCTGCTGGAGATTCAGATTGGCTACACCCAGCGCTGCAAGCGCGCAAAATAGCAACATCCGACTATTAGAATTTCGCAGTAGGGCTGGTTCAAAACAGCCATTTTCTGATGACAGAAAAGTTCTGTGAAATCAGAATGGCTGTCAAAATTTTGGCTGGAATTCAGACCGAACAATCAATCAATATTTTATTGTATCAGCAGTTCTGCTATAACAAATATAAAATCACTCACAATAAAAACAGAATGACAGTAGTACATAATACTAATTAAAATAATACCCCTCCGATACTAATATTAGCCATTCCTAGAAGAATTAAAACAATTCCTGATATCAGGGATAATAAATCTCGACTAATTTTTAATTAATCGGTAGCCATACTCCTATTACGACCGAACAGTTTTGTGCACGTGCAAAATGGCCAGTTTTTCATTTGTTTCGTTCGGAAATCAGAACGAACAGTTGAAACGATTGTTCATTCCAATTGCCGATAGAAACGAACCAAGCCCCCAGTTCCATCGTAGACATAAATCAGGCAAACCTTTCATTTCAGGCCTACTTCCCACGGAAGTAAATCCTACCATTGTTCAAATTTCACATTGAAACTTTGTGCAATGTTCTCAAGTTGTGAGGAATCTCTGTGAAGAGGAAAAGACTCGTTGAATCAACCCCAACAAGCAGTTAAGACGATAATTTTATTGGAACAAATTATTTTAGTAACTGCGTGCAACATGAATGGCCTTTTATTTTTTTTACACAAGTCGCCGCTGGGAGGTGGGGGGTCCATGGTTGTGCTGTCATGGAGGCAGTGTGGGGATGGGGGCTCGAGTGCACATGGGTACACACCCATCCCCTATGCATCACCACCCCCATGGAGCAACCTGCCTTTTGGCCGGTTGCTCCATGTGTGGGGGGTAGGTGGCAATGCGTGGGTTGTGGGAGCGTGCACCCACACATCTCTACATTTACAGGGGATGCTCCCCTGCGTGGATGATGGGTGTCCATGTGTGAGAGCATCTCATGTAAAAAGGGCCAATATGAAGCAATCTTGTTCTCCCAAGACTGTGGGATGCCTGAGAGATAGGAAATGCCTGAGTTATATGAACAAGTTGCTGGGTTAGAAAGCAAGCATATTTATAACAGTTTAACATCTCAACATGGCTCAGTTTGCAGCTGATCTTCTTTTCAGTAGACTCACCCAGCTAAACTGCTTAATTCAGCCGGATGAAGATTGCTACTTTCCTCCAGGAGGAAACAGAGAAAGGAAGAGATCACACCAAAAGTGGCCAGGTTAATGAGGCTGCCACATCCCTTTCTGATGTAACCCCACCCAGAGCAGAGTACCTGATTTGGTAGCCATGGGTAATGCCTGCATTTTCAGGTACCATTTTGAGTATCCCAATTGGTACCCGAATACCACTTAAGAACCAAGAAAACGGATGTTTCAATTTTCAAGTTTTTGGGTATCTGAAATTACCTCAAAAATATTCCCAAATTTTCTGGAAATCTGGGACTGGAAGTTGGAAAATTGGGACAAAAATCAGTATTTTGATCATTCGGGATTGAATACTGCTTTGGATACTGAAAAAAACTCATAATATTTGAGTCAAAACGAGTACCACAAATTTTATGGATATACCTATTTTGCAGATACTCGTTTCAGCTCTAACCTCCTCCCTTATCAAGCATTGTAACATCACAACATTCCATGGGGTGAGGTTGTATCAGAATAGGGTAAAGAAAGTTCCTATGACCTGCTAACCCACTGAAAATCACGACGTCTAGAGCTCAGAGACTCCCTGAGTCAAAACCCAGAGTCTTTGAGTGAAACCTGAAGAGTTGGCCACCCTAACCATTACTAATACTAAATGTGGGGACAAGTATGAGGACCTGGGAAAACGTCTTTAAGACTAAGGATTGATGTCACCACAGGATGGCCCATGGTGACCACCAGGGCCCCACTATTTTCTCTATTTCTGGGCCCCGCAGTGGCCCCCATTTTCACCAGTGCAGAGTGCAGGGCACCCACTCCCTCTCAGCTGGGCCCCCAAACATGACCACCTGTAGGGCCTGCAGAGGGTCCCTCCGAGAGTGCAATGGGGGAGGTGGTGAGGCCAAGAATCCCACGTTTTATCTGTGCCCTGGGTTCCAGAAGTGGTAAGACCAGCCGTAGTTGATGCTAAGGTTGTATTTACTCCAAACCTGGGTGGACTGTGTTGGTTTATCCTATGGGTGGAGTATTGCCATGTGGGTAAGCATGTGCATATCAGCCCCGCATTCCTGACCTCTCAGACCACTCCTCTCCAAGGACCTGGGTTCTGTGTGAATACATCCCATGGCTGGTTTGGACCCCAAATCTCTGGTGTTTCTCAAGGGCTTTGCACTGACCATAACTCTGGAGTAAAGGCCACAGTCTACCACTGCCTAAGCCATGGCCCTCCTGGTCTTGTTTGGTGTCTTCCCGCCAACAGGAATTTCAGGCATTGCTGTTGCTGTGGGTGGACATTTTGTGGTTAGTCTGCAACCCGTGGGATATGAGGGACCTCTCCACACATCTTCCTTCCCTTTTTGTTATGACAATTGTGACTTGTTTTGACTTTAAGGTTGTGGTGGGGCGGGGGGGGGGGGGGGATTGGAAAGTGATTGGGGGGAAATGCGGGGTGAGATCACCATGACCCACCCCTGTGAGAGGGTGATACAGGCATGGGGGAAAGTGTGGGTTTTATACCACCAGCTCCCTGTGAGATGGGTGGTATGGGGGATTGGGAGTGAATGAGTGGAGCAACGTTTTGTGGGTGGGCTTAGGGTTTGTGTGTGTGGTGGTGATGGATTTTATGGGGACTCAGGTTTTTTTTTAGTTTGTATATTGTAATCCATTGTAAGCTGCTCTGAGTCCCTTGAAATCTAATAAGCAAGCAAGCAAAACAAACAAACATAAACAAGCAAAGCACCATTGACTTCAGCAAAGCCAGGCTGGAATCTTGGCCCAATGCCTCTCTCTGATAGGGTGTCCCTTATTTAAAGGAAACATCCCTTATTTCAAAGTCCCCCTGCTCTATAGAACACAATGAGCATCCCTTATTTATGTAAACACAGTGCCATGAAATATAATGGATATCCCTTATTTCAAAATCCCTCAGTTCCACAGCATCTCTTATTTTTGAAATTTTGATCTGGCAACCCTGCTTTCCTGGCCCAACGCTAGGGATGGGCGAACAGATCATGGTTGGGGTTCGTCCGTTCGGTTTGTCCGTTCAGTTAGTTCGCCGGGTTCGGTCGTTCGGTCATTCAGTTCTGCCGTTCTGCCGTTCCGTTCTGCCGTTCGGTTTGGCTGCGTTCGGCCGTTTGGGAAATGTTGTTATGGGTGTTTTTTTTGTTTTTTATATGGTTTTTTGGTTTTTTATTGGGTTTTATATGGTTTTCTTTTGTTTTTTATTTGTTTTTTTTGTTTTTTTTGGGGGTTTTTTTTTTTTTTTTTAAATCTAATATTATATATATCTATCTACACTAAATCTAACTGCTATTAACTATTCTAAATGCTATGAACTAAATGGATTAACTAATAAGTAACACAGGCCTACTCCTACAAACACTAAAACTAAATCACTAACGCTATCTCTATCACTAAGCTAGCTCCTACAACTACTATCCCTAACCTATCTATCTATCTCTCTATATCTATATTTCTCTATCTCTATATATATGGAATGGGGGGGAAATCACAAACACAAGGTTTCAGTTTAAGGTTTCAGTTTCATTTCAGTACAAAACTGAAATGAAACTTAAAGCAATCTAATAATCCTATTCAACGCTTGCTGTTCAGGAACAGTGACTAGCTCAGAAGGTGTTGGGAAGGGGGGCAGGCAGATAGTTTCATTTCTTGCAAGCCTCTCCACCCCTGGTGCCTGGAAGTCTGCTCCTCAGTGACTAGTACTACCTCTCCCTGTCACGTTTGACCTTACAGTGAACCTTTTTTTGCCACCCGAACTCACCTGAACGTGATCCGAACTGACTGAACTGTTCAGTCATTTCACCGTTTGGATTGAATTCGGTTCGGCCAGTTCATGTTCAGAAGTTCGGTTCGGTCTCCGAACTTCCGAACCGCGTTCGCCCATCCCTACCCAATGCAATGCTAGCTGGTACTCTCACATGAAGGTTTTCTCCCTGTAGAATTCCACCTGGAATGCAGACCCATGTGGTCTACATCAGCCCTGGAAATTCTGGTGTGTGCATGTGCGTTCAGCGTCAAAACAGACTAAAGTTGGAAGTGTACCTGGTAGAGCTGAAACAGATACCTAATTCGGCAACTGCAGTTAATGACCAATATTCCAGATAGTCAAATGGCTAACTGAACAGTAACAGAATAATGGGATAGCTGACTTTTTGAAATATTGACTAGTATTTGTTATCAGTTAACTAACTTTCTGAAATGCCGAATGGTACCAATAACCAGGTATCCAATGGGAAACCAAGTTAAACTTGAAATCAGTGCGTGTGTGTGCGCGCGCGCGCGTGTGTTGTGAACAGGAATTATGGGCAGATGGAATTAGCTGCTGTTGATTAAATAAACGGGAAAATGGCAAAGTGTTACAACCTGGCAATACTGGTGAATTGGTTAAACTACCAGTTATCGCTCATTACTGGATTGGTTCAATTACCGTGAATTCAATGGCTATTGATATTCTCACAGATAACAATTATAGCTCTAGTACCTGGTAAAATGAGAAGACTCATCAAATTTGCCATAACTGAACTGCCTCTTGTAGCTTAGTTACAACAAACTGCCCAAATGGTACCCATACAGGTACCAATTTTCTTTAGCGAGGGTGACACAGCAGTAATGACCACCTGAGGTCTAGTCCAGTCATCTGGGCACACACATTCAAGGGTATGCTTGCTTGGTACACGTATGTATGTGCCTGGTGGGCTGGCCAAGGTAGGCCTCAGGAGGCCTCTACTACCCAGATTGTCATTAATGCCACCTCACCATGCCCTTTTTCCAAAGTAAACTGGTACAAGTTTAAAAATCATTTTGTACTTCCATGTCCATGCCCAAGTATGGTCAAATAGAAATTCCTCCTGTGTTCTGATTCTGTCTGAACCAGGTGGTTCAATCATTCCATTCAGAAAATAGAATGGATAAAATTCCATTCTGATTTCTGATTGGATGGAAATAACTTGCGTATCCACAAAACAAAAAAAACAAAACCCCTTTGAGATCAGAATTCCGATTTCTTTTGGCAACCGTTCTGTTGCCACGAAACTGTTCAGCAGAAACAGAATGGCTATTTCGAACCAGCCCTACCAGGCATGCAGGTTAGGACTGCCCACATACCTGGGCGGATATACGGGGGTATGAATGAAGCTACCTATTTCAGCTTTAAAACAGACCCTTCAAAGCTGGCTTTTAGCAAATAACTAGGACAAGGTGACATTATTTTATCATATGACAGATGCACACTTGGGTTTACTGTAACCAGTTGCGATCATTCCACATTGGCAAAAGAAACCTTCATCAAACTTAAATGAAAAAATGATGCTTTATCCCACTAATGTACTCTTTTGAAATCCATGATAAGGACTACTTATTGGCATGTTTGATCATGAGATTCATTCAGCTGTTCCCAGGAGCTGCTGACTGGTATTTATTTGCCATTGAAATTGTCTTATTTTTCTTCAGGATGATTGTGTAAGTGCAGGAAAGGGGGGCGGAGGGGGGAGGGAGAAGAGAAGAAAATATTCCAGGACATGTAACAACTCTTCTGTTCTTGGCTTGCTTGAACAGAACAGGTATATGCTCTACCTGTGGGTAATACCCAAATTTGGGGTATTCTGTCCAGTGCCTGATTGATACCCAAGTATTCAGTCGGGCACCCAATTCCCCCAATTGGTGAGGCCAATCCCAAGCCCTGCAGATTCTGAACGCAGCTGCGTGTGCGTGCATGGGCATAGAAACTGTGCACCACTATTGCCTGCCCATAGTGCCACATGGGGAGGGGGGTGGGGATCCATGGGGCTTGGAATCGGCCCCATTGAGTATTACTGTTACCAGGTTACTAATATTCTGTTTTACCAGCCAATTTTTGTACAGGAAAGTCAGTAAATCACGTAGGGGTGTGCAATTCGTTTTCCTTTTTTTACTTATTAAAATGAACAAAGCTCCGTGTGTTTGACTAATTAAATTATGAAAAGGATAGACAAGGGTAACAAAAAACATCCAAAAACAAATGGGGGGAAAAAGCATCCATTTTTGTTATAAAAATAGAATTAAAAATGTAAACCCCTGCGCATGCACAGACTGGACACCAGGGCCATGCGCAGGGTTTTACATTTTTAATGTAAAATGGGTATACACCCATCCAAATTACTGTACCCAAATGGTAACAGTGGGTTCTAATTGGTACCTGATTAGCGCCTGATCGGCTACCCAATTTACCAATTTTCAGTATAGATTTTCTGACATCTAGTATTGATTTGTCTGAATTACCTGAATTCCAGAATTTTCAGGTAACTGGTACTCGAATACCAAGTCGGGCACCTAAAAGACTACATAGAACTGCGGGTATTATCCTCAGGTAACAGATATTGTACCAATTCAGTTCTGGAAGAGCCCATGGCAATTCTGAGACCGTGCTTGTGGCCTTGGTCGATGATCTACACTGAAAGATTGACAGGGGAAATTGTACCATGCTGATCCTGCTAGACCTTTCTCACCTGGAGCCTACTGGGCTGTTGGGGTTCCCACTCACTCTGGGCTGTCCCCCCGATCTTTTCCCTTGGCCCTGGCAGTCACAGGTTTCAGAAATTTACAATTGGGTTAGGCCCGTCTCGGGGTTGGCCTAGAACTCCCGTCCTGCTCAATGTTCGGGGGCAGCGAACACAAGGAGACCACTGTTGGACTTCAAAGAGCAGCTTTATGTTTGAAAAGGTAAAGCAAAAGGGCATAGAATGAACACAGAATGGTCACAGGAAAATAAAGGCAAACTAGCTCAAGGCGGACTAGCCACTCAAGTCCCCTGGCTAGTCTTCACCAAGTGAAGGTAGAAGTCTTGATTACTGGATCCGAGTGTCCTTTCTCTGTCACCCAGTTGGGTGCCAGGGCGTCTGCTTAGGGTTCAGCACAGGTGCAAAAAGAGAGCACCCCTGCAGCCCCACATGGTTCCCTTTTAAACACCACCAGCTGCAGCAGGAATGTCTGTAATGTCACAGGGAAGGGCACACAAGGTGTTGCCTCTTCCCCGGCTTTTCCGTTGTCCCTGAGTGGGTTTCAATGACCATGGAGGGTGCCTCAATGGGTGGTGAGTGGGCCATTAGCCACCACCTGAATCACTCAAGCTTGGTATGTCTGCCCATGCAGAGACTTGCTACGAAAGATGAGCCACAAGTCACCTGGAGTTCAACAGTTAGCTGGCCCTTAACCACATTCCCATACATGGGCCAAGTGATAATACATACATGATACAACATATTGATAATAGAGTAATCATGGGGCTGAGGAAACCCCAAAACCTAGCTGGAGCATACGGCTCCATGCACCTACAGTGGTAAAAGCGGGGGTTTCCCATGGCTACCTTTCAGTGGCCTTTGATGCAGTGGTTCTTGAGTGGTTCCGCTCATTCCTGTCGGGGAGGTTCCAGCAGGTGATGGTGGGCGATAGTTTGTCATCCTCCCACTCCTTGGACTGTGGGGGTCCTACCCCCATAGGGTTCCATCTTGTTTCCCTTCCTGATCAATGTGTATCTAAGGCTGCTGGGTGAGACTGTTGTAGATTTGGGGTGCATTGCCATCAACATGCAGATGACACCCAAATCTATTTACCTTCTTCATCCGACCCAGGTCCTGCAGTCTTGGCACTTACTCCGCGCCTGACTGCCACTGGGGACTGCGTGAGGGTGACCCCAACTGAAGCTGAATCTAGACAAAACTCTATTGGTGCTGGCTGGCCCAGCTCTGTGACCTGGAGGGGGTGGGGGCAGAGGGATTGGGATGTCCATCATTGATGGACTTCCCCTGGTTACTCAGCTTCCCCTGGTTACTCAGCTTCTGGATCCTGAGCTGTCTGAAACATCAGGCTCTGGTGGTGGCCAGGAGTGCCTTCCACCAACTCCATCTGATGAGAAGGCTGTGTCCCTTTCTCTCCAATAGGGATTTGGCAACCATCATCCATGCCTTCATTACCTCGAGGCTGGACAACTGCAACATGCTCTAGGTGGAGCTGCCCTTGAAGACTGTTTGGGGGCTTCAGGTTGTGCAGAACGCAGGGGCCCACCTTTTGATGGGAGTGGATTGCCAGGAGCACATTAAATCAGAGTCTGCACTGGCTACCAATAGTGTTCTCGGCACAATTCACCGATGCTGGTTTTAAAAAGCCGTAAATGGCCTGGGTCCTACATATCTTAAGAGCCACCTTCCTCCAGAGGTCCCTCCGCAGCCTCTAAGATCAGCCGAGTGTGCGCTCTTGCATGTTCCATCATTGCCCCAGATCCATCATTGTCCCAGGCATGCAGAGGCATTGTCAGTGGTTGCTCCATAGCTTGGGAACTCCCTTCCCTTGGATGTTTGTCTGATCCCTAGTTTGACAGCGTAAGACCAATTTATTCAGCCAGGCATTTAACAGGTAGGGATAGATGTGATGTATTATTCATTTTTATGGGTTTTATTATCTATGGGTGCAATCCTGCTGCTGGTTGATGCCAGTGGCAGGTGCACGATACAACTGGCCAGCGCTCACTCAGGCGCGCATGCAGCAAGCTATGCAGGGCAATGGCGCGCCCCCACCAATGTGACCCCCCCCGAGCCCACACACAACGCAGCCTGGGGGATGAAACAGGCGCCGTGCCTGATCCATCCCCCGCTCTGCTGTGTGTGGAGGCTCGGGGGATGCGGGGTGTCACATTGGAGGGGGCTTGCTGTTGCCCTGTGCGGGTTGCAGGGCATGTACGTGTGTGTTCACTGCTTGCAGCACATGTATGGTCCAGCGTAAGTGGCCAGTAGGATTGCACCCATAATCTATATGTAATGATGTGAGCTTCCCTGAGACTCAGGGGATAGGGCGAGGTAAAAATATACATAAATAAAATAAAATAAATAAGAAACAACAGCATATGCATGATATATGGGTCCTCTGAGCTTGTAATCCAAGAAGTCCCGGGCCCTGAAAGGGATGCCATGTTTAACTGATCAAAAGTTATAGTAACATTTTCATTTTTTGAATGGGAAAAATCAGTGTGTCTCCATCAAACATGTTGAACATCAATCATCAAAGATGTTCGGAGGGGGCCTTATGACTGTTTTGCACAGGTCCCCAGCTTTCCTGGGATCTGGCACTGAGAATAATCAGACACAGGGGAACTGAGAAGCAGCTCTCTAACAGTAGCCAAACTGCTTTCCTGTCCTAAGATAATGGCAAGGTCACCCAGAAAGGCACGTTCATGAACCCCAGATGTCTGATGAACATGTTGCATGGTGGGATGAGTCACAAAGTATTGGACCAACGCCAATCCAAAGCATAAATTCTTTCATGAACCTGAACAGTTCGGTCGACCGAACCCGAACAGTTCAAACCGAACTTTCAAACCGAACTCAAATTCGACCGAACTGTTCGGTTGAATCTGAACCAGTTCGGTAGGCCAAAAAACCTGGACAAACCAGGTTTTGAATGTACGAACTCAGTTCAGAAGTTTGGAATTTGACCAAACTCGAATAGTTTGGTCGACTGAACTGAACTTTCGAACCGAACTCGAATTTTGAACCGAACTGAATTTCTGAACTCGGTTCTGTTCGCACATCCCTATTCTTGGAGCCCTATCCTTCATTTAAGTGGTATTGGTGCAAGAGCATGGTTTTATAAAAGCTTGGTTTGCAATGGTGTTAAATCATGCTGAAACAAGGAATTCAAGTGACCAAAGTAGACCAACCAAATTGAAAGATGGAGTGACTTCTTTTGGTGGAAATGTGCAAGCTTTTCGGCTCAAAAACTTGCATATTTCCACTGACAGAAGTTGGTCCAATAAAGGAGATAATCTGAACTACTTTGCCTCTATTTCTTAAGTTTGGGACCAACATGACAACCCCTCCCACCCCCCTCTCTCTCAATACTAGCAGAATTAACACACATGCAAAAATCACGACTCATGAAGATCTAATCTAATCTATCTTTTTAAAAAGTTTATTTCCAGATTATTTTCTCTTATTAGAAGCTGACAAAAATTTTATTTTTCAGAATTCCTACCCCCACCCCCAAAAAACAATTTTGGCAAATGCTGAAATTTTCTGTAAAATGAAGAAGAGAGGTAGTTTTGGGTCCCGGAAACAGAGGAGGTGGAGCAAGGATGATACAAAGATTAGTATCTAGCCTGGCATTCAGGTCACTTCTGTGAGGGACTTGGGTTTGCATGTCCTGAAGCAAGGAAAAAAGCTGTCTAGTAGGAACCTGGAGTGTAAGTGCATACGATAATAGAGTCTATCACACTTCCCCTCTTGAAAGAGACAGACTTCTGGTATTAATTAACACCTTGGAAAGATCATTCCAGCTCACTGACAGGTGCGAAGGAAGCACTTTACTCATTGAGGACAAAACAATTCTTAATGGTGTTTGGCGGGCAGGAAATGAATAGGAGAGAGCCAAGTACTGCAAGGATCCCTCGCCATTTCAGCCATGTCCTCCCTGCAGCAACACAGCTTGAGCTGAATGATGATAATCAAGGAGGTGTCAGCCATTTTGTCAGCTTGGCTCCAGGTTTAAATGCTGCATGATTTCCAAAAGGGAGGCTGAGAGGCAGCAATCAAAAGCAAGTATTTCTTGGCCAACATGGGATATCGTTGCTTGAATCATCATTCATTTGTTGCAATGTTCCTGGAAGTGAATAGTTTTGATTAGGGGTGTGCAATTCGTTTTCGTTATGATAAAAAAATGAACATTTACTTCTTGTTATTCTAATAACAAAAACAACAAATAACAAAAAAGAATTTTTCTTTTTAAAATAATGGGAAAGCACTGAAAAATGCATTTCCAGCTATAACCTTTTTGTTTCCTATTTAATTCTAATGAAATTTGGGGAGATTGTACCCCCAATGGCAGGCACTAAGTGTACCAAATATAGAAACAACTGGATACAGGGAACTGATTTTATAAGCAATTGAATGATGTGATTTTAAGAAAATCTGCATCCACATTCCTGGCTACAACTTCTTAACATTCCTTCCAGTTTACATGAAACTTAGAAAAGTTATGTCGCTCCACAAGATTACCAATCTTGACAAATTCCAGAAATATTGGGTAAAGGGTACTGATGTTATAAGCTATTAAGTTGAAAATGCATTTCCAGCTGTAACTTCTTTATATTCCATCCTGTTTACAAGATATTTGGCAAGAATGTATAACTCACCTTCCCTGTCATCTCTGCCAAACTACAGAACAATTTGATAAAGGGCTCAATTTTGTAAGTAATTGAAGATGTCCCCTTGAAGATCATTATTCAGATAAATAGCAGCACATGCAGTGCCAGTCAGAGGAAGTCACCTGGCATGTCAGGGGGAGGAAGGCTGTAGGAGGGAGGGTGGAACCCAACAGGCTCACAGGCACATTCGCTGGCCAATTACTGCAGGCTTCCAGCTCTACAGGACCAATCAGCGGTGGCTTTGAGGTGGGCATAGAAGGGACATAACTGGGACTTTGGGGATAGCATACCAGCAATCAGGAGACATGGTTTACACATCCAGGCTAGCCAATTATCATCACAATCACATCCTGCAGCACTATAAAATTGGGACCCTTTATCACATCTTTTCAATATTTGGCATAGGTGATCCTTAAGGTGTGAAATACAGCCCTGCCAAATTTCATGTACAGTGGTTGAAATACAAAGATGTTAAAATCAGACACACATTTATAAGTTATTTTCTTATACCATCAGAACCCTTTATCCAATCCTTCTGAAAGTTGGCATAGGTAGTAAAATTGTGGAGGAGTATAAACTTGATAAGTGTCATCTACATTAGATCGGAGACAAAGGGTGATTTCCGAAACAGGAGAGCTGCTGCATTCTGAACCAGTTGAAGCTTCTGAACAATTACCAAGGGCAGCCCTATGTAGTGTACATTTCAATAATAGCTTTGAGGTGATGAAAGCATGAATGACGGTGGTCAGATCCAAATCAGAAAGAAAAGGCTGCGGTCTCCTCACCAGATGGAGTTGGTGAAAAGTGCTCCTGGCCACCATTGCCACCTGACAACACAGGCGCAGCAAGGGGTCCAGAAGCACTCCAAGGTTGTGAACTTGATTGATCAGAGGGGCCCGGACACTATCAGTAACAGGAGTCCCAATCTCCTCCAGGTCACAAGGCTGACCAGCAACCATCATCTCAGTCTTACCTGGATTCTGCCTCAATCAGCTCACCCTCATCCAGTTCCCAACAGCAGCCAGCCAATGGGTGAGCACCGAGACTGCACGGCCCGGGTCAGATGAAAAAGTGAGGTAGAGCTGGGTGTCATACTGATGTGACACACTTTACCCCAAACCTCCAAATGACCTCACCCAGTGGCCTCATATACATGTTGAACAGGAGGGGAGACAGGATAGGACCCTGTGGAACCTCATCAGGGAGGTCCTGAGAGGATGATGAGCAATCGCCCATCACCTCTCTCTGGGAGGGAGGGAGAGGAACCACTCAAGGGCGGTCCCACACCCCTCACCAGGTCCTGCAGCTGTGTCAACAACATCTCATCAACTGCATCAAAGGCAGCCAAAGGATCTAACAAGATCAACAGGGTAGAATTCCCCATCAATTTCAAGGTGCAGGTCACCATCGAAGGCCACATGTGCAGTCTCCGTGCCATATCCAGGACAAAAGTGTGGCAAGAGCAATATGGGTGCGCAATTGTGATTGTCAATTAGCATCGTATAGATTACCATCGTCATAAATTCCCAGAGTGTTTGCACCGGAACTATAAGACAAACTTTACACTGGGATCCAATTAGGTCGAATGCACATAACTAGAATTTATGGATAAGGGGCTATGATAGAAGTTTATAAAATCACGAGGGGTGTGGAACGAGCAAATAGGGAGTTGGTGTTTATTCTTTCCAATAGTATTAGAACTAGGGGACACTCCATGAAACTAACTGGCAGCAAATTTAAAACAACAAAAGAACGTATTCCCCTTCCTTCGTTCAATGCACAATTAACTTATGGAACATGTTGCCAGAGGATGTGGTCAAGTCCAACAACACAGCTGGTTTTTAAAAAAAGGCTTGGATAAGTTCTTTGAGGATGGGCTCATTAATGGTATAACTTATTAGCAAAGTAGGTTGGGGGATGTAACCTCTGGGAACTGGCCGTGAATGGCAGGCAATGGGTCACTCCATTATGACCAGTTGGGTACTTCTCTGAAGCAACGAAGAATGGCCACTGTCAGAGACAGGCTAGTTCGATGGACCATTGGTCTGACCCAATATGATACTTCTTATATTGAAGAAATACGTTTTCCCCAGCCCTGGGTCAAAGAAACGTATTGCTTCGTGAGCTGAATATTTTGTACCCTGATAACCCAATTGTTAAAGATGTATAGTGTATGTCTATGCAGCTAAAAATATCAGTAGTTTTTGAGTATATTAATGATTTCTTGGCAACCTGTGATTGAAATACTGCAGTCTACCCCCTCCCCCGCCCCCCTGCTTGCAGTGCAAGGCAGCAGCACTACCACCCCCTGCCTACATTGTAAGCCATACTGCTCAGGTCAACAGCAGGGAAGAGAAGCACGTGTACATTGGAGCAGGCAGGTTTAGAGAATGCCATGTTGGAGAACTAGGGGGAAGAGAGGGGAAGCAACAGGAGGAGAGTGGGAAGGCTGAGAGGAAATAAGGTGCAATGTGTATGTGTGCGGTGGTGGGGAGGAGCCTCCACTAACACAGCAGGAGAGGGGGCACAGCTTAAGGTTTGAGAAACACTGCCCTTTCTGTACCCATGTGTGAATTCTTCTTCCAGTCTCTCTTGTTCTTGTTCCTATGTACACAGAGTACTATGTAAACTGCTGTTCGACACAGAGTATGGTCAGTTGCTGATCTCAGACACAGTGTTGTTTCAGTCTCTGCTCTCATGCAGAGGAGCCTGTTTGTGTGCACACAGAGTGCTGTGTCAATGAGTTATTGTTGGAGTACAATGATGAGACCCAGGCTGATGCCTAGAGCCTTGTTGCTTTGGGCACAGCTTTCTGTGTGTCTGTGGCCCGAATGCACTGATTTTTAGTGTGGCGAGCCTGCACAAAATTTTTGGGGTGCAACAGCGTGGATGGAGAAACCATTCCCCTGACTGAGTCCAAACCACGAGCATTGGCAAGTCACTGGAGTCCAACGCAAAAGGGGGAAGACTTCTTCTGGCACTCAAGGAAGTTTGATAGTGGATGTGCTGAATCTTCTCCAGTCCCATATCGTCCCTCCATGTTAAGAAGTGGGAAGTCTAGCGAGAGGAATACTGTAGCTACACCCATGACAGTGTGTTTTCAGAATCTTGCCCCTAGCACCAGAGCCACTCTGATTTATGCTCGTGAGAGCCAATGTAGCCTAGCGGATAAGGCAAATGACTCGCACCTAGAAGGCTAGGGTTGAAATTAGGACTGAAACTTGATCTCGATTTTCTCTCGATTCTCGCCAAGAATCACGGTTCTCAAGTTGTTTTCAGGAGAATTGATAACTGAGAAGACCCCGGTTCTCGACACCTTCTTGATCGAGAATTTTTCTTGATTTAATGTTTACCAAGATTTACCACGTACCATATACCAATTTGCCGTGTTCATTCTGGCAATCTGCATGCACAAAATGGCTGCCCTTTTCCAAAATGGCAGTGATGTTGCTAGTGCCATCTTGGAAGAGGGCTGTGCATGCGCCGAACAGCTGCAGTGGCCATTTTGTTCATGCACATTACCGTGATGAATGTGGTACATGGTCAATTGTGGTAAAAGGTAAACAGTAAATCTCGGTAAATCGAGAAATTCTCGACCAGGATCTCAAGCCATTACCAAGATCATTCAGAGAACTTGGTACTAATGATTCTCGATTCTCGTGTGATTTTCACAAGAAACAAATTGATTGTTTCATTCCTAGTTCAAATCTTGTCTTAGTTAGACTCGCAAGGTGACTTTGGACAACCTGCAATTTTTTGCCCTGTGTGTGTATGTCTATATACATACACACATACACATGAGTATATATACATGTATGTATATATCAGTCAGGCTTAACCTAGCTCCTAAGTTTCGTAAGAGCCCTCTTATCCCCTGTAACTAAACTAAGCATGTGCACCTACGACTTCTCAACTTCGTGAATGTATCTATGACTATGTTCCCCTGTCCCTTGTCTCCCTTCCCTTGTCAATCCTTGATTTTAAGCCTTGTGCGGTAGCAACCCATCTCCAATTAGTGATTGTTCAGTGGCATGTAGATTGCTGGTGCTATATAAATCATCAAAATGTATCTGTGCCAATGAACAGAAAATTATTTGCCTGGGAAACCACAGCCGCTTCCAATGGCCTTTGCTTGTGAGGGATTAAAACTGAGTTGTTGGAGGTTAGGAAAAGGATCACCTCATTATGGTCTGTTCTGCACTTTTTCTGAAACAGCCCAAGTTGGCCACTGTTGGAGACAGCAACGAGGTTAGCTGGACCATTGGTCTGAGCCAGTATGGTGCTTCTCATCATTTTATGAGTTGATTCGTGATCTGCTGTCTCCTTTGGTAGCACCAGCAGCAGTTTGCAGTGTGTTTGGGGTGAGTCTTCATCAGAGGACAGGGGGACTCACCTGAATCTGCTTGGAGTAAGGCAGGCATTGGCACATTGTGCGCACTCCCAAACTGGCTTCACACACCCAAGTACCACCTGGACTGGGTCCTGCAAGGTGACAAAGCCTTCTAGCCTCGTCCAGAAAAACCCTTGAATATGGGTTTTTTCCTCCCTCTACTTACCCAAAATTGTGAGATTGACTTAAAAATCATGATTATTATTTTCTTTTAAGTGAAAAGTTTGTGGATTTCTTTTTTTTTTTTTTAAACTGTCATCTCATGTGATCTCCTGGAATTTGGGGGAGGAGGGATCAAAGCTTGTGGTAACCTTGACAAGGAGGTGAGAGGACAGTCTATTTGCACAAAGTATCCTGGAAAGGAAGCACCAACAGCGTTCATGGTCTCCGGAACCAGATGATAAACTGTTATTCAAAGATTTTTATTTTTATGAAAAAATATAAAATTTCATATCTTACACTACAAAAAACATGTACACAAACAAAATGCACACAAAGCAAAAGGAAATAAATACAGCAATGCTAAGCCTTCTAGGAGTTAAAACTCAAGTGCAGGAGATTTAAGCCCGCAATCCAAAAACCACTCACTCCGGAATAGCCCCACAGGACTTCAGTGGCCCTACTCTGGAATAAGAGATTCGTGGCTTGTGGCTAGAGATTCCTAATGCAGATTGTGGCATCATTTAACACGCGAGATCTCAGTCTGTCTGGCCCCAACGGGTCCAGAGGAACATATTAATAAAGGCCTGAAACTCTAGGTTATTTCTCTGACTGCTACGTATGTATTTTCACACACTTCTTAATTAATTACTAATTGTAAAACTACAGCAGCCTAAGGAACCAAAATTTCTTGACCACTGGGACTTCTACCGTTTTATATTCAACACTGAGTAAACACTACTTTTTTTCACCTTCATATTTTTTTTCCATTAACATTTAGAGAAATAAATAAATGTTACACCTGATTTCCTTTTTCAACCAGTCGTCCTTTAAAGGTGAGATTCAGTCAAATAATAAATGGGGGATCGTTCTAAACGAGAACTGAGCATCGACAAACTTCGTCTTTCAGAGATGAAAAAAGAAGGTTATGAAAAGAATCTACAGTCCCTTTGAAAAGGTTTGTTATAATTAGCAGTAAAATTTGACTGAATGTTATGTGACTAGCTGTGCTGCTGAGTTAGAAAGACTTACCCCCTAAGCATAAAATCAAGTATAGCGAACGGTTTAATTCCGGTTATCGACCATCATCTTAATGTAGCTAACATTTGCATTTTTTTTAAGGTATCAACCTCTGGAGGAAACACAGCCACGACAATTATAATGGTTCATTTAAACCATTATAATTATAATGGTTACCATTTAATTCTCTCTCCCCCACTCTACACTTAAAATATTTTTGTGACCTCAGTCTACTTTCTTATGGTATCATCCATCTCCTATCTAATACCTGGTTTGACCCTATAGACTTTAGTCTATCCTTCTCTTAGTCTAACAAAAAATTAAAATAAAAACCCTTCCAAAGGCAAACTTCTCTGCTTGTGCTTTCTTTTCGATTCTGTCTCATCTGGGGGAAATACAGCCATACTGGCCTGGAGTTTTCGCCTGTGAGTTTGGAAGGGAGCTAAGAGGAGCATGGGCCCAGTTCCATTGCAAGCCAATGAGACTTGCATGTTGAAATCCCTTAATGTTCCTTTCAGAATTTCCGCTGTAAAATGAGGGACCATGGATTCTCATTCCCTCTGACACAGGTGCTCATTGTACTGTCCCTTGCCCTGTCTCCAGTGGTGGTACCAAGCTCAGGACTGGCATTACAGGGAAGGAGTGGGCAGCGGATGAGTAGAAAGAGTAGGGGTAGGGCAGGAATGGTCTAAGGAATAATTACAGGGGAAGCCACTCACCACGAGGGTGGAGAGCGGGACTGGGGCAAGCAGGAAGCTGCCTCAGTCAGCCATGCCTCTTTGGCAGTTGGCCCCCTCAATGAGGACGGCAGTGTAAGCATCTGACTAAATGGCGTGACTGTCCAAAGCAGTGCGCTCCCATCAGTCCACACTCATTTTAAGATGAGTCCTCTCGATGTCAGGTGTTTTAGAAAATGAGACCGAGTAAACAGAGATGTAGGGGCCTAACTTTAGACAGCTAGTTTTGAACATCTTGACTCATGTTTGCCACTCGCACAGTAGTGTAGCAAGGTGGTGGCGGGCCCAGGTTTATGCCCCCAATGACGGGCCTCCCTAAGGACAAGGAGGTGTGTGTGGGGGGGGGGGGAGAGAAATCTTACCTTGGTGGGGTGAATGCCTCAATTTCAAGGTGCCACCACTCTGGAGGGGCCGAAACTGGGAGCCTCACCGCAAACTGCCAACACACACACGCACAAACAGCCTCAGTGCCGCTACAACATTTTCAGAATACAGGGGATGGAGCAGAGCCAGCACTCCGCCCCCAACGACTCTGAAAATGTCCAAACGAGGCTCACACCATTTTCAAAGGGTTCCCTTCACAGACCGGGGCCTGCGCTCACCTGAGCCTGCTCGCTCCGTGGTAGCTACGCCCTCGCGTTCATAGGCAGAGGCCACGATCCGCAAACCTCTTGCTCTTTCACAGCCCCATTATGGAGTGCTGTTTTTTTGGTGGATCGTGACCCGAGTGTGTTATAAGCAGATTGATAACAATCTAAGTGCTTGCATGAAATATAAAGAGATTTAAAAAAAAACAAAAAAACACAAACCGACAAGAAGGTACTTCAAGGATTAGGACTATTTATTTACAGATGCTTAAGGTGTGTCTTTACCATGAGTTAATCTTAAACGAGTCTGAGGGCTGTTACAACAGCCCAGGAGCACAGCTAGCTACCATGGAGCAAGGGGGCTCAGTTAAGGCTGGGCTCCGGACTCTAGAGCCCCCCCCTCTGTTAGCAGCCTGAGCACTACTAGGAGATTTTCAGAGTAGGGAGCAGGGGCTAAGACTCTGCCCTCACCCGCTCTGAACCCGCCGACCTGGTGGGGGTGGCTGCCACTCTGGGGGGCCTCACCGGGAGCCAGGGCAGCACCACAAGCTTTGCAGGGGGAGGCTGAAGCTGGTCAAGAGCCTTGGAGGAGGGCCGCCACTTAAGACGACTCCTTGCCCTTGAGGGGAAGAGGGGTGGGGGTCACGAGGCTGGGCCAACTAGTCCCTTGCTAAATTCAACGGGCAACACATTTATTAATCTTAACAGAGGATCCTCCTCACCGTAAGGCCGTGAATCCCATGCCACTTGTGCAACTGAGGAGCTCCAAGAGGAATTGGTTGTTTAAGTTTAGGGGGAAAACACAACAACAGAACAAATTTCCTTTCCTCCTTAAGTAATAGTGCGCTCCAGGAATGTAAACAGTGAATGAAGACATAGGGAGAAAAAACAGCCAGGGTAAAAAAACCAAAACTCTCTGAGTCAAGAGGATTGATGCAAGTTGTTTCTGTACAATTTCTCCAGAACAAGCAAGCTGTTGTTTCCGCAGTTCAGTGGATTATTTTACAAACTATTGTAGGCAGGAAGATAGAAATAATCCCAGGATGGCTCTGCTGGCAGCTTGAATAATGTCATTTATTATTGGACAAATCTCCTTTATGTGCTGAAATTGCTCTATCTTGGTTCTCTCTCCCCATCCCACCTCGCTCTGTGGTCCAGTGGCTGACAAAACGAAACAATAAGATGAGGAAACACATAGTCGAGATTTGTCACGCCTTGGTTGGCTGCCTCCGTGGCACCTCATGAAAGCAGCCAGCCAAAGCTGCCTCTACCTCCGCCCCCATTTCTCACGTTTACAGATGAGCTTGGCACCTTTCCAAGCAGCGACATGTCCAGGGGAGAATGGACGTGTGAGGAAAAGCACTTGCACCTTCTCTTCCCACAGACATCTCGACTTGTGATAAAGGTCTTCCTTTTCCAGGTCGTGACTCCATCTGTCTCACTGGGAAGCAAGCTGACAGTTTCAAACAGAAAGAGGTTTTGGAGGTGGATGTTTTGCGGAGAACATTTTCAAAAGGGCCTCAGAGCATATAGAAACACAAGTGCCTTCAAAAGCCAGAGCTCCCAAATTGTCTATGCATTTGGAAAAAGAACTCCCTTTTTTGTCATTAGAAGATGCTATTTTAATAACGGAGCTTTGGGGAAGTGCAAAAGGTTAAGAACCAAGCATTCTCAGTACAGGAGGTGAAAGGGGGCGGGGAGGGACTTGAAGGACACTTTTGTTGGAGGTACCTTCTCCCTTACTTTAGCCTCCTCTTTTTTCCCACGAGGAAGCAAGGTTAATTTTACTCAGTGGAAGGTGTTCTTCTGTGTGGAAAGATGTTAATTACTTCTACCCCCCTTCTTCTCCAGAATCCGTCATACTTGCCTTTGTGTTCCTCTGGCAGTGTTTCTGCCTAACTTTCTGCTTGCTGTTTGCATTCCCCCTGCTGGCGGAGATCAGGGGAACAGCTATTTAACCCTTGCTTTGGGAGACAGAAGTGGAGGGAGGTTTTTCCTCCAGACAACATGTCAGGAGTAGCTACCCTTGCTTGTGAGAACAAGCCCTGATTCAGGAAATGCATGCGACTACTTCCTTGTGGATCTTTATTGCACATGCTAAAAAGGGGAGAGGATCGAAAGGAAAACAGAAATGTCTATCACTTCCAAGGAAAAGCAGTGCTGCATGCCATCCAAAAATATAAACCTCCCCCTAATACTAAGTGTTTCAAATATCTGCCATTAATTGAGAGTGGTTTTTATCATTATCAGAGCTATTTCTGAAATATTATGTGATGTGCATAGGGAATTATGTATCTAGCGAAGCAGAATTTAAGTCCCTAATTGTTTCAGGCTGGGATTGCCAAAGGGATTCCTGTGCCTGATTCTAATTGAAACTGCTTACAGTCGGGTGGCCTAACACCCCTATGCTCTTGTGAGCGTCCCTGTCTCCACAAACTTAAATCTGTTACACTCAAGTATTTACAACAGCAAAGTCCCTCTGTAGGCGAATGTCCTCGTTACAGAGGAATCCTCGGTGGTGATCAAATTCAGCATACCTCTGCTATCGTTCTTGACTGCACACAACACAGACTTTCTTTCCTACTGGAGATTTTCAGCTCTGACTGGATGGGATGCTCTAGCTTTATCAATACAGGGTAAAATTCTCAAAAACATCTAAGCGACTGAGGAGCCCAAGTCCAATTTTCAAAAGCAATTAGGGTAGTAAAATGGCCAAATCAGGAGTGGGGAACCTTTGTTCAGGGGCTGAATTTGTGCCCCCACAAAGCTCTGCAGGCCAGAGTGTCCTGTGGTGGACATGGCCTCCTACAGAGAGGGCATGGTTAGTTACCACCCTTGAAGCGCTTTGTGGCTATACAGTGGGTGGCGAGTCACTGGTGGTTTACAGAGCATGGTCCAGTGAGGCTTGGTAAACGGGGGTGAGAGGAAGCTGTTGGAGGTCAGAGGGGAAGCACTAGGGCTGAAAAGGAACAGCCCATACATTTTTTTGGAAAACAGAATGGCTGCCAGTTTCGATTGGAATTCTGATCGATCAAAATTTTCAAGTGGAATTCTGATTGGCCATTTTGTGCACTCACAAAATGACAGCAGCCATCACAGCACGACTATTTGGCTTACAGGCACTGCCATTTTGCACACATGCAGAGTGGTTGGGCACCATTTTGCATACGCCAAAACGGTCAATCCCCCCCCCCCCATCCGTTCTGATGAACAATAATCAAAATAATCCAATTGGCATTCGGAACAATTGAACTGATCAGATCTGTTGGAAATGTTATCTGGTTGGAAATGGACTCTCGCCTCTAATAGGCGCCTGTGATCCACAAACGGTGTGGTGGCCAGAAATTCCCCCCTCTTGGTCTTGCTCATAAAAAAATAATCATCCCCTTATCTCTAGTTGGCCACAGAGTAACCTTCTATGGGATTTCACTGAACTACCTTGTTTTTTCTAGTGAATTTGCATTACAGCTGTTACTTTGCCACCGACTCCATGTGACTTGGTTCAGGGGTTACCATCGACTATATTTAAGGACAGAGCTACCCTAGAATGTGAGAGTTCCTCAGGGAAATGCTCATGCTTATATGAATGTAGCTTACATTGCACTGAAAGTTAACAGGCCATAAGCTTCTTGGTTAAAAACAAAAATGGAATTCCGAGTCCTAAATCACTTAGGAAGGCTTGAAAATTTTACCTACAACATTTCAGCTCTTGCATCTCTAGCATTTACAAAAAGAAATGGAATATTTTCATGAATCCCAGAGACAGAATGTTCTCAAATTAAATATAATTCGGGGTGCGGTCCAGCTTCCTTTCAGCAAGGGGCATACTCAGATCTAGTGCTAAGCGTACGAGCGATCCTACTGGCTGCTATGGGAGGAGACAGGGAATAGCACTTTGTTGCCTTGCAGAACTGGTGACTTCACCACCACCAGTCTCGAGAAGAGAAAACACACAGAGAACAAGAGGAAAATCCTGGCCCGTGTGAGTCTTCTTCCTGGGCTGCCACTGCGTCAAAGAAATGCTGGAGAAAGAATTAGCATGCAGGGCTAAAATCGCAATGCCAGGGAATGAGAATGTTACAACGATAATGTGAAATAGCTCAGTTAGACCCCAGCTGAAAATACCCCTTTTGTTGAATTTTTCTACAGGGTATCTTCTGGGGAAGGTGAGTTTCAGAGTCAGGTCAAGGGCTACAAGCATTGCACTGCCATAAATATTTCTAAACAGCAACACCACTCAGACCTGTTCCTATGTATCTAAAAGGGGGGGATTTCTTGGGGGAGGGGAGGGATTTTCAAAGTCACAAAGGGTAGGCAGGTGTGTCACCCGTGTGCGTCTTTGATCATCTTTCCCTTAACGTTCTTAGCCAGTCCAGAAAAAGGAAGAATTTTTAATTGAGATGCTTTCTTTCTTCATCATCTTTTGCAACTGAAACTCTTGAAAGTTTCTCTCTCTAGGGTGTTTGAACTAAAACAGCAGCAGAAAAATAAAATAAAAGCAGTGACAGCTTGAAAAGAGAAAACAAAGTCCTGTACCTGAGTGTGTAGTAAACTGTACAGTATATACATATTCATCTCACAGAAAAGCAAACTAAAAGGGACATTATAACACAGAAGGAAAAAACAAAATATACACCCTATATTGTAATTGCCATTGACCATGAAATGTTTATACACTAAGTCTCTATAACTCAATGCTGTGTCACAGCAGCCTCCCTTCCCAATTTACAAAACAAGATATCTATCAAGAAATAGTCTAATATTGCTCTTCAATACACTTCTGTAGACAATTAAGACTTGAAGTAAACTTCGGTAAACTGCAGCGTTTGTTAGCCCGCCAACGGCTAGAAAACATTTCCATTCAAGTAAGTCCTCGGAAGCAGTGACGTGTGCTGCTAATCATTCGGGAGAGAAAGGTGCTCTCTCTCTCTCTAATTCCATGTACCAAGTGTGGTGGACAAGCTGAAGCGTTAGGAGATGGTGAGGCTCATGGACAGTAGATCCATTTCCATGCACATTACACTACCTTGATGGAAATGAAGATAGTATCAAAGAGGAAGGAAAGAAAGACTCTATAACACTGATTATAAATTATATGGCAGAAGCCAAGCTTGTCCTTTTCAGGTAGAGAAATCACTGAATTCCCACTCCCCCCCCCTTTTTTTCTTTTCTTCCCTCTCTTTTTGTTAAAATAAATCTCAGGGCTAGTTTACAAAGTGCACAGTTGCTCACTTGAAGAAGTGATATTAAAAAAACAAAAAAACAACAAAAAAAACCAAGCTACAATGGCACCATCCCATTCACCAGCTGGACCTTCATCTCTTGAAGGCTGTTCATTATCTTCTTCTGGTGCCCAACAAGTGTCACGCCGAGCCGCCTCAAATCCCTGCATGAAAAAAGCACACGTTGGTCGCATAGATTGATTCAGGGACCCCGCTCTAGTCAACTGCTTCACTTATGGCAAACTAATACCCGGTTCTTTCATTGGCACTCAAAGCAACGCTCAGTAAGTATTGTTCTCCCAATTGCTTACAGATGGGGAAAAAAATCAGGCTCAGGAAAGCAACATGCTTAGCCTAAAGTCATCTTAGAGATGAGAGAGAAGCACAGAACCCAAGTGCCCGGTGTCCCTGTATGGAGTACTGTCCTTTAAATTATGCTGCTGCTGGAATTTCTTTTGCGCAGAGTCCAGTCGTTAGACTTCCCACGACACGTGAAGCCTTCTAACTCAAGAGAAGATCGGCTTAAAGAAAAATTCCTTGTTGACAAGCACAATGGCTGCAGTATCGTTTCTCACCCTACAGTACAGGCTCTCTCGTTGGATGGGGAAAGTAGGACATAGGACAAAACTCCCTTCACTTGTTATCTATTGTTCCTTGGACTTCTACATCAATGATTTTTAACCTCATTGTTTCTAAATGTCTAACATCTCTGTTTCCTCCCCTGCCCCCCCAAGACCTGAAATGAGTACACGCAAAAAAAAAAGACCCATCAAAATTGTGGCTCCCAACCTGACCTGGTAACATTGAGCACTAACTGGTAGCCGAGGTACTGAAATACCATTTTTCCTCCCAATATTCTCACTCTTCATACCAATTTTTCAACTTCTCATGCCAATTTCTTTTCTGATTTATGGTAAATCAGTAATGGCAATAATGGGTATGTTCAAGTATTCGGGTACCCAATCGGTACTCAGGTAGCCCATTGGGCATTCGAAATGGCACTCAAAAATAGGGTTTTACCAACAAGTAGCAAATGAGCTACCCATTTCAGCTCTACCTATCCCACCCTCCCAATTTTTTTTCTTATCCCCTTCTTCCTAAGTTGCTGCCACCTTATATACACCTGTCCTGCATATGCTCCATCTGTATAGTTCTGACTTGTTCCAGGCCCGAGGAAGGACCCTGTGTGGCCTGAAAGCTTGCATGCTCTCACGAGCAGAAGCTGGACCAATAAAAGGGAGAGAGAGTGAGTGATTTGGCTTTAATGGTACAGCAGCCATCCGGCCGTATTGCGCCAAAGAAAATGTGATGAACAAAGGTGTAACCAATAAATAGAAATCATCTGAACTATTTTGCCTCCACCTCTTGCATTTGCGACCAACATGGCAACCACACCTTCTCTCTAGAAAACACATTCTCATAATATTTAGATTAATTAATGGCAGTGGTTCTGAAAATTGATTGACCCTTTTGTTGTTCTTGCTCATTGTGCTTGGTACCCCATAGACACCCCCCACGCATCCCCTTGCTACTCTTCCTTGGATCCCTTCCAACCCTAGATTCTCTCCTCTTCCCCCACTTTTCCTACAGTGCTCCTCTGCCAACAACCTCTCTTGCTAAGCCTGCTGCTCTTGACTCTTCCCTAGCTTAGAGTGGCAAAATAGAACCTCTCTCTGAAATGGGGCTGACTTGTCAACTTCTGGAGCAAGGAATTTGATTGGTGGTGGTAGGACCAATCAGAATTCATGTTACAAATGTGGGTAGAGCCACTACCATTTTGGAAATTCCTCTTCACTAAGCTGAAGTGGAGCTAAGGGCTTGGCAGCTGCACCCCATTCTCATGCCCCCTCCCAGTATGCATTCTGCCATCCCCTTCCCTCAACTGAGGAGCACGCAGTTAAGAGCAGTAAGGGTTCTGGAGCCAAATGTTCAGCTTCTGTTTTTGATAGGCTTGTCTCTAACCAATTGTTACTGCTGAAGTTTCTAATTAATGTTCAGGATGATGGCACACACGGTGGCTTTAAATTTTCACCTCAGAATGGAGAGCCAAAGATTTACCCATTTTATTAAATAACCTATAGAAATGTCTGGCTGCAGTGAGAGTGCAGAAAAATGGCCTTGCTCTGATAATCACGTCCTTAGATGAATGCATTAGTTGAAACCAAAGCAGACTCATTTGTCCCACTGATGTTATGCAGCAAATCTAATGTAAGATCAGACTTCCTGGTCCTTGAATGAAATGGCCTGATTTTTCAAGAGCAAGGGAGTTGCAGGGAGCGGCAATCAGAGCAGTTATTTAAATGCCTAAGTAAGTTGGGAGCAGAACAGTTTGGATAATCTGTCCTGTCAGGAATCTGGGTGACTGAAATAATTTTTAGAGATGAATAAGGCAAAGTAAACCGGCAAAGCTAACCAGAACGAGTTCTCGGGTGAGAAAATAAAATAATGATAATAAATCATTACACGTGCACAAAATTGCCTCTGGCCTGTTTTGCAGATGCACAAAACAATCAATTTTCGCCATTTTGTGCATGCACAATGAATCCCCCTGTGCTTGCTTGAAAACTCACTCTGGGACCGAAATCTCATGAGAGCTCAGTCCCAGTCCTCATAATTGCGAGTTTCCTCATGAGGAAAAGTTTTTGTTTCTCGCTAAGCCCTACAAAAAAGACAGAGAAATGGGAACAGGTACAGAGAAAGGCAACAAAAATGATCCCAAAGCATAGGGTGGCTTCCGTATGAGGACAAGCTCAATGGATTAAGGCTCTCCAGCTTGGAGAAGAGATGGCAGAGGGAACATGATTGCAGTTTAAAAGATCCCAAAAGGTATGGAACAGGCAAATAGGGAGCTGCTATTTACCCTTTCTAAAAAATAACAGAATAAGGGGGTCACTTCATGAAGGGAGCAGATTTAAAACAAATAAAAGGAAGTACTTTCCCACCCAACATACAATAAAATTGTGGAACTCATTGTTGGAGGATGCTGTCCAGGCCAGGAGCGTAGAGGGACTGGATGAATTTTGAAAGCCAGGTCCATAAGGCCAATTGTTGGGTTGGTCAGGGGGATACAAGACCCTTGACTGTCAGAAGCTGGGGGGAGGATGGCAGGAAATGGATCACTCCATCGTAACCTGCTGCAGACTCCTCCAAGGTGACTGAGGCCGTTTTTAGACGAGTGTGGCAGCGCCCGCGCTTCTTTTCAAAAGAGCCGGCAGTCCGTTCTACATGTGACGCTGCCGCCGAATACGCACATGCACGGGCGATGCGCATCCATTTCCGGCTGCGTATGACCGGCTTCGATCGCCGACCCGGTCAGTTTGCGGCCGGAAATGGATGTGCATCGCCCGTCGCATGCGCGTATTCGGCGGCAGCGTCACGTGTAGAACGGACTGCCGGGACTTTTGAAAAACTAGCGCGGGCGCCGCCGCGCTCGTCTAAAAATGGCCTGAGGCTGGCCACCGTCGGAGACAGAATGCCGGGCTAGAGGGACCATTGGTCTGATCTAGTAAATGGCCCTTATATTCTTAAACAATTTCCTGCCATCATGTTTTACAGAGGCAGTTAACTCTTCTTGAATCGGACAGCTGTTCCTTAGGCGGCAGTTGAATTAACTGCTGTTTCTTTTCTTTGCCTGTAGGTTGCAGAGTAAACTGAGTGTAGAAGAAAATGGAAATAAAGTATAGTTTAGGCGGTATCTTTTATTGGAGCAACTTCTGTTTGTGAGCGTATGCCAGCTAGTTCTGACTTGCCTATCGCCCAATGAAGAGTCCTGTGTGGCTTGAAAGCTTACATGACCCTCACCAACAAACACTGGGCACATAAAAGATACAAAATCCTGTCGCAAGATGGTCTCAAGCTTTTATTTAGGCCAATGTTTTAGGACAGGGGTAGCGGTGCAGCAAGGCTGAGGAGGGTCCAGGCTCACCAGCCTGCAATTATGGCCCCACCCCCAAGGGCAACCCAGAAGTAAAATAAATAAATCGAAAACAAAACACAGTGTATAGAGCAGTTAACACCCCTGCACAGTGGTGCGTGCACACAGAGATATACACACACACGGACCCCTGCACACTTGTCACACACATGCACCTCCCTGTACAGTCACACACACACACACACGCATGCGCACTCCTCCCTGCACACTGCAGTGACACACATACATGCACACAGGTCCAGGTTGGGGGGTTCATGCTTCCCAGGGCAGGGAGAGGGCCCAAACAGTCCCCAACCTGCCGGGGGGCTCATATGGGGACGGGATGCTCTCAGAGGGGTCAGGCCCTGCCTCACCCAACTATGCATGCAATGCCCTGTCTCCCTGGCTGCCGAGTGGGGTGCAAGGCAGGGGACTGCTGCAACTTAACAAAACAAAATTCAAACTCCCCCCTACCTTGTCTCGATGGTCTCTACTCTCTGAAGCCTGACCTGGCCGGGTGGGTGGTGGGGTGCATCCACACTTCTTGACCTCTGCCCTAAGCCCTTCTAGAGGCTCTGCTGTGCGCAGCTGCCTCCCTAGCCCTGTGGCAGCAGCTCGCAGCCGCTCTCGCAGCCAGCTCCTCCGCAAGGGCGAGCTCAGCTGAGCCGAATCCGACAGACTCCCTAAGGCAGCTGAGCCCTACACCCTCTCTCTCACAGACCAGCGAGGGGTCACGCCAAGGGACTCGGTGTCTGATGCAAAGCAAGCCGAGGAAGCCAGGCTGGCTCAGCAGAGCTGTGCGCCTCCCTCCTCTCAGGACAGGGGGAGGAGTTGAGCACGCAGCTGCCCACAGGTCTGGAGAACAGGTCGCAGGCTTGCAGCACTGCAGCAGCAGGAAAGGAGCCACTCGGAGCCAGCCCAGCAATAGGGAGGTGAAGGTTGGTGTGGCGCACCTGCTGCATTGCAGGCCAGGCACGTTTTCCCATTGCTATTGCTGCCAGTGGTGCCGACTTGGTTTAGCATGTCCGTGCCCGGCCTGTGTGCACCGTGTGCCCTGTCATCAGGCTGGGCAGAGCCCCGAGAGCCCTGGATGGACCTCAACCCAGGCGGTGGCCAGTGGAAGCACCAGTGTGCGCCTACTGCCTTAACTTTTTTTTAAAAAAAACTATTGCGGCCAGCTCCAAGTCCCCGGCACTGACACAACTGACCCCCTCCCCCCAAAAGCCCCAATAGCTATGCCACTAAGGGGGAACCTCAGGCCCAGGGGATAAATGCAGACCGTGGCTGTTTTTTCTTTGGTTCTTTTCAAGTTCCTGAATCTCCCCCCCCCACACCCCCAATCCAGTTCCTACTCCCAAGCTTGAAAGAGTGAGCTTTCGGGAAGGGAGCAGAGAGGAGGGCCTGCAGACAAGGATTGGGGGACAGTTCCATGGCACAGATCCACGATCTGGACCCTCCTCTTCCCGAGCGCAGTACTTAGACACCCCCAGCCCCAACTTCTATGTGGCCCTGGGTGCTTGTACTAATTTTGAAACTAGCGTCCGGGAGAGAAAAGGTTCCCCACCCCTATTTTAAGAGGAAGAGATAGATCAGGTGTTTTTCTGTTCCTGACAGTGAGATTTCTTGGGATGTTCATTAATGAATGAGAAGGGTCTAACTCCCTTCAGAGAGCTCTGAACCACCACAAGCAAAGTGGTCTTCAAACCAGGCCTGATCAGAGGGGTAACTTGAGGGCTTCTCTGCTTTCTTTTTTGTGTGCTCATCATGGCAGTGGGAGTCTGGTTCGCCGGGAAACCAGATTATCTAAAAACGTCCCACTCCCAACTTACTTTGCCATATAAATAACCGTTCTGCTTGCGGCACCCAGCAACTCTCTTACTCTTGGAAAGTCTGGCCACTTCACTGAAAGGTTTAAACAGAAGCTGTGGAACGTGGTTCCTAAGGAACTCTGCCAGTATCTAGAGAGCACAATCTCTTGGATGCAACAGAGCAATTGATTGCACACACGAATTGATTGCACACACACACCCTAAGGTTGTGCCAGTCGAAAATTCCACAAGAGTCAAACACGAATTTGGGAACCATGGCGTTGTTTGCAAAGAAACCAAGTAAAAATTATTCATCTCCTCTTGGCAACTGTTTTATTTATGAAAATGGATCCATTGCAGATATTGGTACATTAGTCTGTAGCCTGGCCTCCGGGAAGGCCAGATCTATCCCCATGACAGAGTCGCATTCATAGCCCACTTTGCAGCTATTGGCAAAGGGCTCTCTTTTTCTGCTTGGAGGGAAAGGCGTGATGGAAAACACATGGAGCCAAGGAGGTTAGGATGCTGATTACACAGAATGTTGGACCTTTAATAGCTCCAAAACTCGCTAGGTTTTTATGGGTCTAATCTTTCATTCCTGATTCCGCTGAAAGGTATTGTGAGAAATGTTAACAAAAACAACATGACAATCTTCTTCTCTTCTTTACACTCTATCCTTGGGACAAAAAAGTCAATGGTTCTTGCAGCTTCCAGTATAACCTGAATGCTGATGATACTCAACTCTGTCTCTCCATTCCCATGTGCTCCTCCTCCAACCAGTTTTGCATCAATGACTCTCTCTCTGATAGCTCTACTTGGATGTCCCACTGTCTACTCAAGCTTATCATCAAGACTGAACGCCGCATTTCCCTGCCTAAGCCTCCCTCTTCCCTCTCAATTTCCAATGATGGTGTCACCATCCAGTCAGTCCTCAGGCATGTAGTTGGAGGTTCCCCTTTGACTCCTCTCTGCTTTGCACCTCTGATCCAGTCGATTGCTCAGGGCTATTGTTTCTCTCTGCATGACATTCCTAAGATCCAGTTCTTTCGTACTGCTTCCACTGTCAAAACCCTAGTCCGTGCTCTCGTCATCTCTCGCGTTGACTAGTGCAACCTCTTTTTTTACTGACCTCCCGCACTCTCACCGTGACCCTCTCAGTTCCGTCACACTCCGCTGCCAAGGTCATCCACCTCACCTTCCACTTTGGTCATGTCCAGCCCCTCCTCTCCTGCACCTCACTGGCTCCCTCTTCCCTTTCACATTCAGCACAAGCCGCTTGCCTTTACCTTCAAGGCCTTGCATCCCTCCTATCTTTCTGCATTCTTTTCCATTACATTCCCAGTCAGGAACTTCACTCCTCCCGTGCCACCACCCTTACCCACTGCAGAACCTTCCATTCTCTGAAACACCTCTGCCCCTCTCTCTCTTGCAACCAAGCCATGACAATCTCTGAAGATTCTGGGGTGTTCCGTTAACATCTTTGCCCCCTTTCTCTCTTGCAACAAGTGCCTAGACCTGCGACTTCTCAACTTCGTGAATGTATCCCTGCCTCTCCTTATGTTCCATTCTCCCTTGTCTCCCATAGACTGTAAGCCCCTTGGGGCAGAAACTTTTCTCTAATTAATGACTGTACAGTGCCAGGTCTGGGGGTCCTTCCCTGGCTGGGGTGTTTGGGTGGGCCTCATTGCACTGAATATAGACCTGAAGCAACAATGCCAGCACCTATTGGCTAGCTCCAAGTGCCGGCATTCCACTGGCTAGCCCACAGTGCTCCTGTCAGGCTGGAATGTTGTGCCGACAGAGGCTATTCCTGCATCAATTCAAATGCAAAATTATGGAGAAATGGCTACAAGTACAGCCGGGCAGAATTCACAGGATCTTGACCCTTCCTCATTCATAACTAAGAGTAAAAATCAACCAGAAGGCTCACCGAGGGAGAGACCAGCCAGCCAGGGTGGAAGAATTGAATCTTTACTTACAAAGGATCTTTGCAGGAAACCAACGCCTTTACTTCTCTAAAGCGTTCATCTGCTCTCGTTGTTTATCTCCAGCCTACCAGAACGTGACATCAGAATTCGTTCCGCACACGACGTCAGAATTAGTTTCTTTAAGCCACAGTTTCTTCATTAGGGCTTTGGTTCAGGAATAAAAAACCGGAGCAGATGAATTCCTGAAGTTTCAACCATTTAATATGGGTGGTTTCTCTCTCTCTCTTTTTTTTTTTAATAAATAAAAGTTTCATTTTTATTTTAAAAGAAAAAATAATTACAATACAACACAAAACACACACACATTATTGGTACAACTATTCAGAGCTGTTAGACTGATAACAAGCAACAGGGCATCCTGAGATTCAGTGAGCACGTAGCTTTCAGAGAGAGAGAGGCGACGTTGTCCACACATGGTTAGCAATAAAGTCCAGTCAAGGGTGAGATTGAGAGTCAAAGACATGGTCTAGCTATTCTTGAGTGTTGTCTTGGTAAAGTCATTCTTGCTGGATAATGAAAGCACCGGAGTCACTAGAGGTTGTCCGCGAGTTTGTTTTTTTTAATTTTATTTTTTTAAAGCAGGCATTCTCCTGTGGAAAAGTCTGAAATCCAAACAGCAGCAGCGGAGAAGAGGGAGGAGGACCTTGTTCCATATGGTAGTGGGCTCCCTGCTAAATTCAGAACTCCAGGGAGAAACGACTGGAGTTGCATATGGTTTTTCTGGTCTTGAGCACGGGACTTGGGGCAATAGTCATCTCGGGCCTTGTAGGTATGTTACGACAGCACTGCCAGGGCACTGCCAGTTAGGATTTTGATTCAGAATCTTAGAATTGTAGGGTTGCGAGGGATCTTATCTAATCCAAAAATAATCTAAACCTTATTTTAAGGTTGTCTAATCCAACCCCCTGCTCCAAGGCAGGATATCATCTGCCTACAGCACTGCAGACAGTAGCTTTGACTGCTGAGAAGACAGAGACATATTTCCAAGGCCATGGCCTACAAATACCACTTTCTCCAGAGTAGCCCCATTGAATAGAGCCATAAGTGACTATTATTCAAGTTGGTTGGGGGATATAACCTCTGATTGTCAGGAGCTGGGTGTAAATCGTAGGAAATGCATCACTCCAAGATGACCTGTTGGGCACTTCTTGGAAGCAACTGAAGGTGGTCGTTGTTGGAGCAGATGGACCATTGGTCTGACGAAGTATGGCGCTTGTTATATGCTTATGCTCTGGAGTAAGTGGGTTGTGGATCGCAGCCTAAATCATTTCAGGTTTCTTAGTTTTTAACCCTCAGACAAATGGAAAATGCACTATATTAATCCAGAACTGGGGGTCAAATATTTATTTATTATTTATTTGTTCCCTTTTTACCCTGCTCCTCTCGCAAAGTGACTCGGGGTGGCTTACAAATAGACCCCAAATAAGTCATCATTGGGGAAAAATAAATGTGATTTGAAAATGACTCCAGTTTAACACAAAAAGTTTACTAAGAGTTTTCGTTTATAGTACAGAAACAAGACTAACACAAAGGTATTTGGGGTCAATAGTACCCCAACGTTCCCAAAATTACGGTACTGAGGGCTGGATTGACTAGGGGTTGAACTGAATGTCTGGGGTATCCCCCCCAAGTTCCTTAGGTATGTCATGCTTTCATTTTCCCATTCATTACAATTAGGGTTAAATTTACCCCCAATACCATTTTAATGAAATTCTCAATTAGTTTTTTTTAAAATAAATTACAATGTGGAGTGAGATGAACCAACACAGGATAATTGACCCCATTACTGTTGAGGATTAGATGGCGTATGAAGTGGTTCAGGTTTGCTAAAAAGTTTTAACTATTTTTTTTGTACCCTGATTTACCCCCAAATCCATTTGAGGGTTAAATGAGCAACCCTAGAAAAATCAGGGCTTTGGAAGTTCTCCTGAGTTGGGTTCTCAGAAGTGGGGACACCCGAAAAATACACCATATGCTTTTAAAAAAACCTTGGTCTACGTTGTATATCATTGCTGCCTAATCATTTCAGCAGATGGTAGATTAGTTGCCAATGTTTCAACCTGAGGGATGTCCGTCTGTCTTCTCAGGAAAGAATTATCTAACTAGTATTTCCGCTTTATGTGGAATTTCTGAATCTTTCTTCCAGGCAGGCTGAATTCTCAGAATGGGAAACAGGATGGTTTTGGAAGTGATCTCATGAAATTTAGACAGTGTTTTCTAAGTGTAATTTGGAGGATGAAAAATATTTTGAGATGTTGAAGCCTTGTTTTCACCTGAGTCCCCAAGTCCCAGCTCTGGAAAATGTGACTCAATTGCCAGGGCTGTAATGACATGTAAACATTTAAACTGAACCCTTGTCTGCATTCTACAGAATATTTCATTTCCCCCTTTTATAAAACAAATTGTTAACCATGCAAGAACTTCATGTGCTGAACTTTTATTTCCCTCTTCCCAACCACAATAAAGGTTTTAAAGATCCCCAAGTGAATTGGGTAGATTCACATTAACATCCAGATAAGTCTTCACCCTTTGTTCCACAAACAGTAACTCAGTTCCATAATGGGCATCAACGATCTGTCCCAGTGTTGTTAATTGTCTGCAGCCCAATCCACAAAGCACTAGACTGGAGCAAGTCCCATTGCAGTGAATAGGACTCACAATGACACAGCAGTTTGAGGCTCAGAACCATGACCATCATTTTTAGAGATGTGGAGAAAGGGTGGGAGGGGGACAGCTTTTGGCTGATGTAACACAGCATAGCCACACTGAAGTCATTCAAAGACTTCTGATTTACGTTAGCTGAAGATCCTGTCCATTTATTTTTAGGAGACCATCTAAGACATGAAAGCGCTTTCCTTAATTAACCTGTTATATATATATATTTTCCAAGAGCACCACCAGTGACCTTTACGCAGAGAGTCTGATCAAACAAGACAATGCGACAAGAGGGGTTGGCTTGAAACCCAGCCTCCCATGTTCAAATGGGCTATGTTTGAAGGCATGCTCGTTTTTCTGGATTTCCTTTGCTAGAAAAATGAATTCTAAAGAGTCTGGAAGGCAGCCAGATCTGCTCAGGTGGAATCCCTTCCTACTGAACCAGTTTGTGTGTCTTTTTGTGTGTGTAGGGCAGGGGTGGGGACTCTCAGGCCCCGGGGCTAAATGTGGACTGCGGCTAGTTTTTATTTGACCCTTTTTCCAGCTCCCAGACCTGTCCCCCTGGATCTAGTTCCTGCCCCCAATCCCTGAACGAGTCAAATCAGGGTAAGGAATCAAGAGATGAGGGCATGCACATGATGGTAGGGCGCAGACTGATAATCTGTTCCCTCCTCTTCCTGAACCACACTTCCTGAAGCATCCCTGCTCCCAACTTCTATGCAGCCCTCAGAGCTTGGACGCATTTTTAAAGTGGTCCTTGGGAGGAAAACAAGCTCCCCACTTCTGGCGCAGGAGCATGTTGGGTGGGGATGGAGAAGGGATGGCCTTTGGATCCTTTAAATACTCTTGCAAGCTGGCAAAATGTAGACCAGTTCCTAGTGGCTATAAATTACGTAAGAACTGGTGTCAAGACGGGTGCCGAATGAGAGACAACCAGCTTTGTGGCATGGTGTAGGGCTGTTTTTTTGTTTTGTTTTGTTTTAAACTGTTCTGTTTTTGTGAAACAGTTTGGCAACAATGGAACGGCTACTGAAATTTCAGTTGGAATGCCAATAAAAAGTGTTTGCGATCGGAATTCCGAATGAAATGTTTCTGTCCATTTGTGCATGTGTAAAACAGATGCTGCCATACTGTGTATTCGCAAAATGATGCTGGTCACACTAAAAATGGTGTTGACGTCACGCCACTGTTATTTTGAATGTGTCCGGTGCCATTTTGCGCATGTACAATGGACAATGTTTTTTGTTGTTGTTCCGATTGGAATTTTGAGCCAAATTTCGTTTGATCCAAATTCTGATCAGAAAGATCCAAACACCTGGTTCCGTCGAAAACAGAAACTGGGCAGAATTTTTGTTTAATCCTTCATGTGCAGGAGGGCAGTATGCCCAAAGGCACTGCTTGCATTTAAAAGGCAGGAGTTTTCCAAGACTCATCAAAAAATTTTACTAAGGGGCTGGACAGGGTTGGTTTGCCTGGTATGTCTGATTTCCTGGCTTGCTTTCCTGCACCCTGCTGTTCTGCTCCATAAACTACCAAACAGAAATGAAATTAACAGGTGTCTACCAGATCAATGACGCAACAGTGTCCATCGATCTTGTTAATTCCATGTGGCTCCTCCACTTGTGGAAGCGGAGAGGACAGAGGAGATGGAGGAACTGCTGGAGGGGCAGACTGGGGAAAGAAGAAAGGATGAGTAGAGGAAAGCAAGGATGAAACAGGTATAGTAGTATGAGGTGGCAGGAAAGGAAGAGAAGGGGGTAACCACAGAGCCAGAGAGAAGCAGCCAATTTTTTGACTGCCATCTTTCATATGTACTTTATGGCCACCCCATTTTGCACACATGCAAATCATTCAACTGAAATTTCAATTGCTGTTCCGGTTTCACAGAAAATTTCTGCGGTACCAGAACGGCCAATTGGATCCAGCCCTACCTCGTTTCTGGTCTCCTCGCCTTGAGCTCACTCTTTCAGTGCTCAAAGAAAGAATTGTATGCAAGGGCCAGAGTTAGAAACTGGAAAGGGGACTAAATAAACAAGCTGGGGGCCAAAGGGTTCTCCATTCCCCGAATATAAAAGATTTCTTAAAATACCACCCCATAAAGATGCAAATACTGGCAACTCAGTTCAATGTCGTCTGAGACAGAACTCGTAAAATGTTATTTTGAGGTTGTAGCATGGAAAGCAGGGAATGCTGGGATTGTGTGTGCTCTTGGGCATGCTATGACATGGTGGATGCAAGGAGAGCGAGTGCGGTGAAAGTGCGTGCTACTGTATTGCCAACCGCAAGGGTTCAAAATGGTAAGTTACCACCCTCCCCTCCCCCCCATTTAAAAATGGTAAATTTGGGCATTTTTTTCCTTACCTGTCGTGTTCCAAGTCTTTAGATTACACTTGGCTCATGTTTTCAAAACTTTTCTCTAAAACAAGGAGGGCCGGAATTATTTTTTCTTTAAAAATCAATAAATCTGAGAATCTAATGAAATGACAAGAGTTTAATATCTGGGAACTTTAAGAACAAAAGGGAACACTGCAAAACTGGTGATTACATGGCAATAGTTGGCAACAATGGTTTGGTGAATAAGGGGCTCTCTGATCCTGCCAATACCAACCCACGTACTGGGAATGGACGCCATTGGCTTCAGTGGCCCCACAGAACATGTGAGTAAATCTTAGCAGGACTGTGGTCTTGGGCTGCTTGGGGCAAGTGAAGGAAGTTGGCATCTGGGCATGGTATGTAGGGCTTGAAAACAGGATGATGTATTTCTCCCCACCCCTTCCTCCATTTGACATTTGTTCCATAGCGGTATTGTGGCACTGTAACATTTTACTTAGGCTTCAGAAGATCCTGCACTGAAGGTTTAATTCTGTTTGAGAACACTAAATTCCTGAAACAAAAGACCCTCTTGTTCCTGCAGGGCAGCCAGATTTACGTCTCTGGGCCATGTTGAACATGCCATCTACATCCTGGCCAGCTGGATTCCAATGCATTTGATATCTCTTTGTTTGGGCCCTTTGATCAAAGTGTTGCGAAGGTTGTGTCATGTTCTTTTACATTCTAATTCAGCCCTTGTGATGATCTTGGCTTTAGCCCACCTAGGCGCCACGGTCCAGTTTAATAAACGACAGGAGTAAAGCACAGCACAGATTACATCGCCATCCACAAATTATTTAGAGAAATGCAAAAAGCCAAGAGACTTAAGGCATTTTACCACGTTGTTTTGAGTGTTGTGTAATCAACGATGACTGGATCAAACTGAGCATCGAGGTGCATGCAAAAAAAAAGGACGTATTTGGTCCAAAAGAGGACTCCTCCATGTATGCAAGTCCTGAGCTGTCAAGCTCCTCCAGCTCTCATACGGCACAGCCAGCACCTCGTGTTAAAAAATCATGAGTCAGATTCCCACTCCTCAACAGCAAATTCATGAGATTGTTTCTTTTAAATTTGATTTTGAAAGCAACAGAGGTGGGACTCCAGGGGGAATATTGGATTTGGATTTTTCGGATTTGGTTCTTTAGGAATTTTGGATTTAAATTTGAATTAGGATTTTTTGCATGCATTTCCCGCAGTTGAAATCACTGAGAACAAACTGCAATGCAAAAAAATCAGAATTTAAGACATCCATGTTAAAGATCGGAATCGTCCAAAACCGAAAAAGATCAGAATTTTCGGATAGAACCCAATATGTTTAGACCATTAATTGTCTTCTAGTTTTTTGGGCTTTAAGGGTCTCTCAAGCTTCTTTTTCCAACAACCACATGAGGACTAGAAACTTGTTTGGTCTAAGATGAAAGCTTGAGATTCTCTCAGAATCCTGGGATTCCAGGAATGGGCGCTTCAAGAAGAACATCAGATGTCTTTAAGACTTGTGATGACTGGTGACAATACCCATGGGAGCTAAGGGAGGTCAGCATATCAACACTGGGGAGGTACCAAGGAGGAACCAAGGTGTCTTTGCAAAACTGTACTGTATCATCTAAGAGTAGAAACAATTACAAACAGATCCAATTTCTCTCGTAGCGGCTCCATTTTCAGTTGGATGGCATTCCTGATTGTCATTTTCACTAGGCATTTTAACACTCTGGCAGTGTAAGTGGCGGACTGAGTTTAAGGTTGCACTTCTTGTTTATAAAGCCCTTAACAGTTTAGAACCTGGATATCTTTCACACCCACTCCTTGAGTCTTACCCTGATGGGTATCTGCATTGAAAACCACCCACTGTATGGGAATCCCACCATCGTGCCCGGGGTTGATAGGCAACTGGGCTTTTCTCTGAGGTGGGTCCCACTGTGGAATTTCCTCCCTCTTGATATCCAAATTTATTTTTCCCTTTCTAAATTTTAAGAAACTCCTCGGGATGTTTTTATCCAAGGTGCTTTTTAAGAATGTCACCGCTTTCCCTGCTCCCTTTCGCCCCACTGTTTTGTTTGTTGTATATAGTTTTAACTCTATCTTAATTGCACTGATATAGTTGTATTTTCATTTTTGTTCCGTAGCCAAGTTTCTTTAGCTTTATAAATAAAATTCTTATTATGAAGTGTAGCGTATGCTTGAAGGCCTTGTACACTGCCAGGATTCAGGACCAATGATTCCGGCCTCAGAAATTGTTACACACAAGTTGAAGTTCATTGTTTATTTTTTACAAGGTCACCCATACATATTTTCCCCTCCATTTATTTGCTCTTTTGCAAATCAATTTGTAGACCATTTGTGTCACTGACTGGGCCCAGTCCTCCCTCGCCACTGCTCCAGTTTGGAAAGAACATCACTCATGTCCACACAGTTGCTCCAGCGCAAGAGGAAAACCAAGCCCTGGTTTGTTGATGCACACAAGAACCGTACCTAGCACAGAACACTCTTGTTTCAAACAAGAAAAAATAATCCTGCTGCTGTTTTGCCAGAGAAGCGTTTGTCGGATGTTCAAATTCAAGTGTTAATCTGTTTTGAATTAAAGGTAGCCAGTGAGCCGGCAATAAGTGTAGGTGACCGCCAGTTCTGCTCTCTCGTGCGTTTGTTAGCATCTGCACGGACTATAAAAGATGAGGCTTCCTTGGAAGTTGCCGATTGTGGGCAAAAGGGAACCGTTTCCATTCTCCCCCGTCCCAATCTCTCCATTAGTTTTTAAACCAACTTGTCTTCTCCCCATTTCAACTAATTAGGTGAAAATGATCAGAAAGCTACTCACTCCAAGGTCACCTGAGCCACAGCGTCCATTGAACTGTATCCGTTTTCCATGAAAATCTCTGTATACCTTCCCATTTTGATGGCTTCCAGCCATTCGCCTACTGATCTGTAGACGCCGTTCCCCACTGGGCTATGTTCTACCAATAAATTTGACACTCTAGAAGGAAAATAAAAGGATAAGCTTTAGGATATTCTTAATACAAATCAGTCACTCCAACTACTATTAAAAAAACCACACATTAGTTATGCTTTTGTAGGCATCTGGTTACGGAGGGCCTGAACCAGCTACCCTTATACTCACTGTACATGTAGTCCGCGAGTCAACAGCTGTTTGTATAAATTTCACTTACTACAGCCACAGTTCGGAAGCCACTTAGCAGTCAACGGCACTATTCAGTGAACTATTGAAAAATACGAATATCATCCACAAATACAAAAACCTCCCTATTTCAGCTTTAATTCTGATCTGAAACACCAATGTGAAATTTGAAAAAGAGGTGTTCGGAATCACCCTGAACTGTAAGAGTGCGAAAATGTCAATGAAGTGCTTAGTAACTATAAAAGAGGTTGTCTATTTTCAATTTTTCTGGTACATTTGGTACAACAATGTATGATCCGTGCCACAGAATGCTCTCATAACAAATGCTCCAGATGAACAACGCTGGTAGAATTACACTTAGGGGCAGAAACTCCCTTCGACATGCCCCTTTCTCAAGTGTCACGACATCGCAATGCTTGGAAAGGAGGTGTGGCCACCTCGGAAGGGGGTGGGGCAAAGCCCCTTTCCCCAGCATCATTACATCACAATGCTCAGGCGGGGCGAAGCCAGATAGGAGTCAGGGACTCCGAGTGCAAGTGCACCCCCTCTTACATCCACCTCCTGGCGTCCACGCTTCAGATGCAATGCAAAAGAGAAGCATTTCACCTTTTATGCTCTCTTCAACCCTTTATGCAGATTTGCTAGGAGTGACATTACAACTAATTGCTACTAAGATTCATTCTTCAGTTTGCTGCTTCATAAAGTTAACGAGGCAAGGAAAACAGCCTCATTCCTGTTTTGTATTTAAAAATGCCATTTACCCTGGTAAACAAATGTTGACTCAAATCTAGCTTAAAGGCTCACCCAACCTTTCCTAACAACTGCTGCTCATTCCACGACTTGTGATGAAGTGCTATCAGTCTAAATATTTTGGAGAATTCTTAGCTCTGAGGAACACCCAACTGTCATAAATCTAAGGCTATGGTCTCAGCTATTTCTGCAGAGCCTTACACCAGATGAGAATTTGGCCTTCTACTATGTACAGGAGGTGATACAATTACCCAAAAGATTATAATGCATTAGATGTTCACAGTAAGTAAAATGTTAATCTTTACAGGGCTTCAGAACTATCAAAAAAAGGTCATCTAGGATTACTATTAAACAGGAACTCTACATACCGATTTCATTAAATTTCTCTACCTTAAACTGCATGCTCGCATATTTCATGTCTGTGGCTAATGTACCTTTTTTAAAAAAAAAAATGTGTGTATCATTTTTGGAAAACCACAAAGGTTTGTTAATGTTTTCAGAGTTGGCCCAAAATGGAGGTGAATTTTAAGAGAGTTCAAAATGACCATAACAGAGAAGATATTTTATTTTAGTAGGGTTTTTTAAAAAAAATAATATTTTTTTTTTACCTTTAAAAAAAAAAAATTTTTTTTTTTACTACTTTTCAAAATTTTCCTTCCAAGGGGCACTTGCACTCAGATTACCAGAATAAAGTGAGGAGGGGGGGAAATGAATCTGAATGATATTTATATGTACGTTGCAGCAGAGATGAAATCTGCTTCCAACCAGGTAACGTTTTCAATGGATCTGGTAGGTTTAATCGGTCTGAACATAAATCAGAATGATCATTCCAATTGTCGTTCGCTGGAATGATCGAAAACATTTCAGCAAAATGGTGTTGGCCGTATGCAAAACAGTGGCACAGTTATGTTGGCCAGCATTTGCACATGGGCAAAACCATCAGTTGGAATTCCAATAGATAGGAATTCTGATCAAAATTCTGACAGCCGTTCTGGCTTCCTGGAATTGCTGTATGAAAATGGAAAGGAAATGGAAGGCCTGTTTTCTTGCAGCTCTACTTTGCAGGACAAATTCTGCTCTCATGTAAAGCAGAGAACACACTATTGCAGAGAAGGGGTTGACAAAGTTTACACAGAGAAGCAAAGATAACACTCAAGTACTAGAAGTTATTTAATTAGGGATTTGCTGATTTTGCAATTTACCCTCCCCACCCCCAAATCATGCAACCAGAATTCTGCAAATTAACTAGGGTTAATGATGCAAATTTTAAATTGAAAATGAATTTTCCAGCATGCTACCGCATCAATTTTGAACATTTCATGTTTTTTCAAAAAAGAATAAGAAAGAACTTTTGGAACAGAATTTCCATAAAGAAATTTCTTTCTGGTAAAGAATTTCCGAAACAATTTGGCCAAATGCAAAATTCTGCCAAAACGGCTGTGATCTCAGTAGTTCGGGATTCACAGGGTCTTGGCCCTGAGCTTACGTGCTGCAGTATGGACCCATTCAAAAAGGGATTCAAAGGTGCTAATTAAAACAAAAAGGCATTGATTTTAATGAATGGTGTGATTAACGTCCACAGACGGAAATGATCAGAGCTCTTCCAACTGGAGGATATTAAGACTTGAATTTGGCCAAGAGAAATTTCTCTGGCCCAGAATTGTACCTGCTTGATGCATTAACCAGTGTCTTCAAGCTGCTTGGGTTACGGATGAGCTTGTCCAGCATGCTGACAATTTCGTCAAACTTCGGCCTGCTGTTTCGGTCTTTCTGCCAGCAATCCAGCATTAGCTGGTAAAGGGCAGCGGGGCAGTCCATGGGACTTGGCAAGCGATAGCCCTCTTCCACCGCTTTAATCACCTAGAGGAGAGAAAACAGATTCCTTCCTTTCATCCTTCCCAAATGCACATTGGTTTTAACCAGAGCTCTTTGCAGCTGGAATCTCATGCATTATCGACTCTTCTTAGGAACAACCAAACAAGTCACTTCTGCGCCTGGGAAGTTTGCCCTTTCCCTGCCACCACTCTTGCCTACCCAGAGTCTCTGGCTTTCAAAACCCTCTCCAACCGTTCACCCATCCTGCTTTCTACACCTGGAACTGCCTCCCCAAACAAACATATTCTTCTCCCTCCCTTCAAATCCCTCCTAAAAACCTGCTTCTCTTTCCCTAGGTTTGAACCCCCCAACTGCTCCCTGATACTCCTTTTACTGGGTCTACCATTCAGGGTTCCCTTCACTAACTAAGCCAGGGGTGCTCAACTTGATTCGTCCTGAGGGATGGAATATTTGGTTTGGTCCCGGCACTGGGCCACGTTACCCCGCCACCAATTTGCATGGCCCCACCTCTAATTTGCATGGATCCATCCCTAATTTGCATAACTTGTGTGAATGTAAAAAGCCAACCTAAATAAGGTTCGATTTCAAGCCTGCATCTGACTGTGAAAGAATCCACACATCAGAGACTACGCTGGGAAGGAGCATCAGGACTACTCCAAGGTTGTACAAATAAATGTTCAGTAACAATAAAATGCAATTCAATTTCTTTATTTAATAAAAACGAAGTTTATTTTAACACACAAGTCCTGTGCTCCAAAGTTTTTGTAGTTCAGGGATGAGGGCAGCAACCTGTGAGAAGCAGCTTTAACAAGGCACACTGCATTTCTTCTGGGATGCCATTTTTGGGATAGCTGATGTTATTTATTTTTACACATAAATCCTCTGCTAATCTAACACACAAGTCCTGTGCACCAAAGAATTTCAGCTATGAGCTTGTCTAATAGGGATGGACGAACGTGGTTCGGATGTTCGGAGCGAACTCGGTCTCTTTGGACGTCCGCACCGAACGTCCGAACCGAACTCTCGAATGACTGAACAGTTCGGTTGTGTTTGGATGAGTTCGGATGAGTTTGGGGGCAGGAAAAACGTCTTTTCAGGGGGGAAAAAATAGTAATAAAATAAAATAAAATAATAATAACAAAAAAATAAAATAATCTAAGTTTCAGTTTAGGTTTCAGTTACGGTTTTGTTTCAGTTTCGATAGTGCTATTTTTGACTGTTCGACCAAGTTTGGTCAATCCAAACTCGGCTGAACCAAACCATCGAACCCGAACTCGGGTTTCGAACCGAACAACCGAACATCCAAGCCGCGTTCTGTTTGCCCATCCCTACTGTCTAAACCGTACTTCAGAGATGACAGTGAAAAGCTGGCGCACACACAGCCCAACATAAAAACGCAGAATGTGCAGAAGCAAACCTGGCAAGGCAAAGCTCTCTCTCTCTCTCACACACACACACAAATACAGTGTGTGGTGGGGAACAGAACCTCAAGCCACATGCAGGACAATGCTGACATCCCTTCCCCAGCCAAACAAACATGGAGAGTGTGCAGGGACAAACCAAGCACCAACCCCTGGTCCTCTGCACCCTCACTGGGTGAAGCAGGCCTGTGCCGCAGCCAGTTCCCCCAATCCAGCCCCACCACCCCTTGGTTCTGGGCTCTCGCTGTCACCTGCAATCCACTGCCGGCACCATTGCTGCTGCTGTGCTCCCTCAGAGCCAGCCAGCAAGTGCGGCATTGGCCCCAGCGTTGCCCAGCAACAGCTTGCAGAGTGGGTAGGTGTCCTGGCTGTGGCCCTGCACTGCCTGCACTCAGCGTGCCTGCTCCTGCTCAGCTGCTGAGGAGCCTCTTTTGGACCAGCGAGAGCAGGGCCAGGCACACGCGGACCAACAGCATCGAGAGCACCCGCATCCAGGCTGACCCAGGGAGGGGCAGCAGCCCGGCCCCCAGCAAAGCAGCTGCTGCTGGCTCCTTTCGCCGGCGCATCACAAAGCCTCCACTATGGGCCCGAGCGGAGGCAGTAACAGTCAGACAGCTCCACGGGCCGCACACAATGAACAGAGGCCCATTTGAAAGCGGGCCTAAAAAAAAAATGTATAGGCCCGGGGGCCGTATGTTGTGCAGCTCTGAACTAAGCTAAACGCACGTGCTTGTGACTTCTCAACTTCTTATGTTCTTAGGTCCGTTAGCAGCTATTAGCTAGGTATGTTTGGGGAATGTAACCTCTTACTGTCAGGAGCCGGGAGCGAACAGCAGGGAATGGAGCGCCCCATTGTGACCTGTTGGGTACTTCTCCAAGTGACTGAGATTGGCCACCATTGGAGACAGGTGCTGGGTTCAATGGACCATTGACCTGACCCAGTATGGCTCTACATAAGTTCTTAATGAACGTACCCCTGTCTCTCCTGATGTTCCCCTTTCTTTTGTCTCCCCTCCCCTCCCTGGTCCATCCTAGATTGTGGCACTTGTTGCCTGAGGGTTCAAGGCCAGTAGCACAGCTGGGTATGAAAAAAGATTGGGTAAGTTCTTGGAGAGAAGATCTATTAATGGCTATAAGCCAAGTAGGTTGTGATTGTGTAACCTCCGATTGTTTGGAGTTGGGAATTAACAGGAGGGAATGGATCCCTACATTATGACTTCTTGGGTTCCCCTCAGAAGTGACCGAGAATGGCGTCTCTCAGAGACAGGATTCAGGGCTCAATGGACTATTGGTCTGACCTGGTTATAGCAGTGACTATGTTCTTACATTCTTATTTCTTATTGCAAGACCATGAGGGGAGGAAAAGGTCTCTAATCCATAATTGTTCAGTGCTAGACACATTGCTTCTGCAATAGCAAAGAACAGAAAACAATAATACTATAAAAAGATGGGCTGAAAAAATAATTTCCGTCAAGTTATAATTTGGTTTAGAGAAGAATTTGGAAGATACTTTGGCGCGGATCCATTGAAATCAGTAAGTCAGAACTCAGATGGTGCGATGCAAATTTGTGGAACCATTGTGCTGGCATAACTCATTCTCAGCTGTAGAACCAAGGTGCGGAAGCACTGTGCATTTCTGTTAGAATCAATGGGCCAGGTTCTTGGCCAGCATCAATGAGGGCATCATCAACGACCCCCAGGTAATTGCTCATTGAAGTTAGCAAAGTTGTGCTGATTTACAGCGGTTGAGAATCTGGCCCTTAATGCAGACGGGTTTAGAACAGAAACTGCTTGTAAAAGTATCATCATGTGTTTGGAGTTGGATACCACATTTATTTTACAATAATAGATGTTAGACTTTAAGAATCAGCTCAAAGGAGGACCCGCTAAAATCAGGTATGCCCGACGAGTTTTGGGTACTAATCAGTACCTGATTAGTGCCTAAACAGGGTACCCAATGTCCTGATATCTCAACTTCTGTCTCAGAATACCGACTTCTAGTCCTGATTTTTCAAGTCTCTGTCCCAATTTTTCATGTTTCCATCCTGATTTACCCATTCATAACTGACTGGCAAACTAACCATGGTTATTATACATTTTCCACATAATCAGGTACCCGATTGGCATTGGGAAGCCCAACGTGGTACTCAAAAGTGCAGGCATTACCCCATAGGCACTAAACCAGGTACATCTTTCAGCTCTACTTAGAATCAGTCACTCAGAATCGGATTTTAATGTCCTTAAATTGAGAATTTTGAAGAGGGCTAGATGGGAGCAGTGGCCCACACAACGAGAATGCATAGGGATGGGGACCACAGAAGGAATTTCAGTTTCAGTTGTTTTGGTTTCGGCCTTTATGAATTTCGGATCTCATTTCGGTTTTAGATGTTTCAGTTTGGGATCTTTTTCTACCACTGAAGTCAATGGGAACAAGCCGCAATGAAAATAAACCAAAACCGGTGCAATGAAAAAATGGAAACATCAATGTAAAAGAAACAAAATGCCTGAACCAAAAAAATCTAAAAAATTTGGATTAATCTGAAATGGCCATTTTTGGGCAATTTTGGTTTTAGCCGAATCTGAAGTTCCCATCGCTATGCAACAGTATGTCATCGAAGTAGCACCACCAAAAATATCCAGAACAGGTGATAAAGTCATAAAAGTGGCTGGCGTGATAGCAAAAAGAAATATCAATACTCCTTTGCTGGAAAAACACAGTATTTGGAAAACAAAGTAATGAAGCTAAGCTTCGACTGCAAACTCTTCTAGATCAGTGAAAAATTCAAATGACATTGAGCCAGGTGATTGTGAGAAAAAAACTGGGGAAAACAGGGAAAGAAAGAGTAAGTGACAGACGCGTGTATCTTCACGGAAACCCAAGCAATATTTCATGGAAGTTAGTAAAGCTGCACTGATTTACAGCAGTTGAGAATCTGGCTTTGAATGCAGGTTTACTTTGAATAGAAACTGCTTTTAATGGATATAATGGCACGTCTGAAGACTGAAACTAAATCAGTCCTTCTGGAGATTATCCAGGGATAAAGATTGGTGTCTGAAGATCCAATGGGATCTCTGGACACCAATCTGAATTGGTTGCTAACTGAGCGCAAAATGGCTGGATGGCAGAGAGAATCCACAGAGGAGGAGAAATGGCTGCAGTAACGTTACTGCCAGAGAGGCTACGTGAACTATAAAACTCACTTGGTGTGAAGGCCAAACACCTGAGGAAAGTGCTGTCACAGAACTGGGACGTATAGATTGGCAGGACAAGGGTTTAACACTGGCCTATGAGAGAGGTTATTGTATGGATAATGTGAGCTTTTTAACATTTATTTTTATTTTTAAAAAGTGTTGGTCTCATAGTACATTTAATTTGCGTGTGGGTAGTTTTCTCAATAAAACTAATGGCTTTAGTCATATCCGGGCCACGGCACCACCTATTTGAAACACCATCTTTCTCACCGTGCTCCGCTGCCGTCCCTGCAGCCGGGAAGGAACACTCACTTGCGGGTACCACTTCCTAGCCCAATTAATATGATGAGAGTGCGCCGCGCAAAGAGGTGTTCTAGGTTGTTGCCCTGGTGTTATGAAACTCCTTTCCCCAGGAGGTTCATGAGAGCCTAACCCTGAGCATATTCATATGAAAGACTATACTTTTTGACTGAGCATTTGGCAGGCGGGGATAAGGGCTGGGTGAGGCGGGTTTTAGGGGGTGGGGTTGTAAGGGGATTTATATATATATATTAACCTATTTTTATATATTGTAAGACACCCTGAGCTTTAGGGGAAAGGTCAGGTATAAATTTGAACAAACAAACATACATCAGCCACCTTACGCTTTAGGGGAATGGTGGAGCATACATTTAAACAAATATATACATATGCAAATCCTGTTCCACGTTATCCCATATTTTGAGAGTCACTCTCCCTCATTTCAGTGTAAAGGAGTTAAGAAGTCTGCTCTTACCTTTTACAGCAAAGTCTATTTTTTGTACAAAGACATTCTCATCCACAAGTGAGGCTCGCTCAGTAGGCAATGGGTGTTTTTAGACAGACAAGAGCCCCGCCTCTGCTCCGCCTCATCCCCGGACGGCGCATCCATCTAAAGGTGGACTGCCAGATGTGTAGGCAGAGCAAGCTGTCCCTGCTCTGGGGCAGTCCCACCAGCAGTGCTCCGGATTATCCTGGAGTGCCGCTGGGAGAGCAGGCTGGCCAAACCTGGGGCAGCGGCCTGAGGTGGAGCTGTGGCCCGTCTAGTCAGCTGATGGCCACTGCAGCTCCACTCTCAGCGGGGGGTTGCCCTGGGAAACACCATAGAGTTTCTGGTGGCAGCCTAGAGCATTGCGTAATCTGCCCACAACTCTATGGTGTGCAGGAGAGGGGCACCGTGAAGGATGCAGCAGCCGCCGGGTCCCTGCATCCAGTCCCTAGGAAGGACTGGATGCAGGCGGACGCAGGGGTGCACCCGTAGAGCACATTTTTGGGGGTGGCCAGTCTCGCCTCTGTCTGAAGACACCCAATGTGTTCAACTGCCAACTGTCAACAAACTGATGATGTCTGGATGTGTCAATGCTATTGTTTTACTTATATAGCCTCTCAAAGTATTGCTTCAATTGCTTGTTTCATTTCTGTTGGATCTGGATTGGTGGTATCACGTGGTGCTAATGCTGTTGCTTGTCCTGCTTAGTTTCACTTTGAGCCATTTGACCAAAAGCTTTCCTGCTTTGCCTGCACAAATTTTGTTTCAATATGAATTTAAACTCAGTTTGACTCAAGTTGCATTCATTGTGTGTTAAGGAGAGAACTAGGACCTGCTCAAAACAGCCATTCGGCTTTCACAGAAAAATTCTGTACAGTTGGGAATGTCTGTCAAAATGCCAGCTGGAATTCCAGTCAAAATAATATTTTCGTTCAAAATTCCGAAATGGAATTCACAAAATGGCAGCTGTGGTGTCTACACATGTGCAAATTGGTGGTGGCCATTCTGCACATGTGCAAAATGACCACTGCCTTGTTGTACGGCAGCAGACATTTTGTGCATTAACTCAATAAAATCCAATATATATATACTCCCCCCCCCCCCCAATGCAGTTACAGTGGGACTACTCTGAGTAAGTCTACGCTATGGGCTTCCAGTGGTGCTTTCCTCACCACTTGCAGCTTGTTCAGAATGCAGCAGTGTGGCTACTTGCTAGTTTAGGTAGCTGTGATCGTATTAGGCCTGACTTGCATTCTTTGCACTGGCTGCCTGTAGAACAACAGACTGAATTTAAGACTGTGGCTGGTTTTCAGGGCCCTCGATGCTGGAAGCCCTGGCCATATTCAAGACCTCCTCCACAGCCTCAGCCTCATGATTTATTGGTGCTCGGAAACCACCCACTTTGCTGTGGCAGGTCCCATAGTATGGATCTTGCTCCTCCAGATGTCCATCTCAGTCCATCCCTCTGCACCGTTAACAAGCATGTGATGACCTATATACCCCCAGGTGCTTTTAGGATCCACTTCTGGTTCTCCTAAATAGGTTTTCTCCTCCTCCTTTAACTTCCCCTTTTAAATGGTTTTTAAATGGATTTTATATTGTATTTTGTGGTCTGTGAAGCACTTCAAGTGCCATTTGGTGGGGGGTGGGAGGCAGAGATAGGCAAACGTGGTTCGGATGTTCGGACCGAACTCTCGAATGACCGAACAGTGGGGTCATGTTCGGATGAGTTCGGCGGCATAAAAAACATCTTTCCGGGGCCGAAAACTAGGTTTCAGTATTTTTGAATGTTTGGCCAAGTTCGGCCAAACCGAACTCGGCTGAACCGAACCATCGAACCCGGGTTTCGAACCGAACGACCGAACCGTGTTCTGTTCACCCATCCCTAGTGGGAGGCTGTATTATAAAACTAACTAAATAATAATAATAATAATACTATTATAGTTTGAGGATTGCAGTCTTGATGGGAGAAGACTTGGTGGCCCCCTTCTTGTCCTAGGATATTGCCAACTACTTATGGGGCATTGCCATCCATGTCTTCATGGATGGCATCTGAATTTGGCTCCTGCTGTGAAGACAGGAGGCTTATCCGTCCTCATCTTCAACTTTATAACTGCCCATGCTGTGTGTATTTGCCCTAGACACGGATGAAAGGAACGGGATTTGAGTTTACTGTAACAACTTTGCTCACCACTGACTGTATTTACAAGTAATACACCACATCAAATGGCTGTAATTATAAATCACAGAGAACATAAAGATGAGAGGATCTCTTTAAAAATCTGTGGATCAGAGCATTGCAACTTAACACAAAACATTCACCATCAGCAACAGCAACTTCTGGCTCTTTTTGCCAAGAGGGGTGGAAGATTAGTTCATAGAAGACTCTTTGTGAACACACTACAATGGGAAATGTCGCTGAGTGGAATCCCCTTAGTTACTAAATCCATGTTGCTGCCAAGTATGTTTGATAGGTCTTGACATAATGAGAGCAGAACCTGGACAGGGGCCAATGGTGATTTCAAGGGCTAAAATTCTTGCAGTTCCATAATCTGTATCTTTAAAGAGCCAGATCACTTATTCCACCCCAAACCCCAAGATATGTTTATGAAATGTACTCTCTCTCTGTCCAAAATGAATCCCCTGTCTCTCCCCCTCCCCCTGCCCACATAAGGAGTGTCATTTACAGTCATCAGGAGTGCCATTTACTGGATAAGACCAATGGTCCATGCAGCCCAGCAACCTGTCTCCAAAAGTGGTACCCAACAGGCCATAACAGAGTAATCCATTTCCTGTTGTTTCCTCCCAGCTGATAATCAGAAGTTGCACCCCTAACCTACTTGCCTATTAGCCATTTATGGAACTATCTGCCCAAACTGAAGGATCCTTTTCAATGAAGGAGAGACTCTTGAGGAAATTAAATAGTCATGGGATAAGAGGTAGTCCTATCAGTAATTGATAAAAGATAGGAAGCAAAGAGTAAGATTAAATGGTCAGTTTTCCCAATGAAGAAAGGTAAATAGTGGAATCCCCCAAGAAATCTGTACTGGAACTGGTGTTGTTTAATATATTGATTAATGATCTGGAAAGGGGAATAAAAAGTGAGGTGATAAAATTTGCGGATAACACAAAGGGTGAAAACACATGCACCTTAACTTTGCTTCAACATTTCTTATGCATGTTGCAGGGCTGCATAGGGCATCAATACAGTCCTGAAACATGCATAAGAAATGTTAAAGCAGTGTTAAAGTGGAGTTACGTGCATGTCTTTTTTCACCCAAAGTTGTTCAAGCTAGTTAAAACCTGAGTGGAATGTGAAGAATTGCAGGAGGATCTTGCAAGACTGGGTGACTAGGCATCTAAATGTCAGATGAAATTTAATGCTGACAAATGCAAAGTGAGGGACGTAGGGAAAAACAATACAAGTCCCCTCCACGTTCATCGCGGTGGGGGTTTAGCAGCACCCCCTCCCCCCGTGGAAAGAAGAAGGTGAGGACTGTGTGTGTGTGTAGTAAGGCCGCTGGCTGTGGGGAGTTCCGGGAGAGATGGAGGGGTTGCCGCGCAACCGATGATGGTCGCTTGGGACTCTCGCGAGAGCCGGGACTCCCAGGCGCCATCTTAGTTTCCCTGCTAACGCGCCTCACTTGTGGCTGGGCGTGGAGCAGGGAAGGACATGCACCCACCCACCCCTTTCCAGGTCACCACTCTGAGTAATACTGGTCACCACTTAGGACCGGAAAGGAATTTTCCCTGAGCCCAGTTGGCTAAATAGCGGTGACGGGTTTTTTGCCTTTCCTGGAGTGACTTTGCTGATTTGACCTAAGGGGTGAGGGCGCTAATTGCTGGTGGTAGGCTGTAATTGTCGCGCTCTTTGGCGGTGGACTGAGTTAAGGCCAATTGTTTAATAAATTGTTTAATAAATTGTTTAATACATTTAAGTAGATAGCATAGCATGATTAGGAACATCTCCTTAAGAGATGGGCAAGGCCAGGCATAGCCGCACAGTGCGGCCCACTGTATGGCCAGCCCAAGGGTGAGAGGCGAACGGCCGAACCCGCTGGGCGGACCATGTGCCAAACAGGCGGTTATGGTGTTCTCACCCTTGCTGGTTAACATCCCATCCTCCGAGGGGGTAGGTACGAACAACCTGCTCCGGCCCGGGGAAACCCGGTGATCGGGGCAGGGTGTTAGTTAAAGAAGTTTACAAGGTAGGGCACAGGAGGATTCCCCTCGGGCTTAACCTGAGAACATGGTGAAGAAGGGCGCCGGATGGATAGGACAGCACCTGGTAGGGATGGCGGGAACCTCCTGTGGCTGGGAAATCAGTTAGGAACAGTTAGAAAAGGGAGGACCCCAGTTAAAAGGGGGAAGCAGGAGGGTACCCCTTCCCCCTTTTGAAACCATTAATAAAAAGTGCGGCCGTTAAAACCCACGGATATGTCCTCGTTTTCTTTGGGGGGTGCATCGGCTAACTATATGTACACAATGATGGGTTCTAAATTAGGGGTTGCCACTAAGGAAAAGGACCTTGGAGTCATTGTCTTGTTATCCGCTAGCTTGTGATGTATCTATGTATAATTGTTTATTGACTGCGAGCATTTTGTTGTTTTTATAGTTGGCTTTTGCTGTTAATAAAATTCATTCATTCATGCTGTATGCAGTTCTGGTTGTCCCATCTCAAATAAGATATAGTAGAACTGGAAAAGGCACAGAAAAGGGCAACAAAAATGATCAAGGGTATGGATTGGTTCCTGTATGAAGAGAGGTTTGATAGGTTAGGGCTTTTCATCTTGGAGAAGAGACGACAGAGAGGGGATATGATAGAACTAAGTTTATAAAACCATGAGTGGTGTGGAATGAGTAAATAGGGAACAATTATTTACCCTAGAGGACAGTCCATGAAACTAACTGGTAGCAGATTTAAAACAAAGTATTTGTTTACACAACACACAATTAACTTGTGGAATTTGTTGCCAGAGGACATGTTGCCTTGTTGCCTTGACATGGCCTAGGACCACAAGGGTATACACACACACAAACGTATGCATCCAGAAATCTCTTCTACTTCATGACTGGCTGGTGTATCTCTTCTACTTCTGGGGTCCCCAGCTGCTGAGATTCTGAGGAGCAGTTGAGGTTTAAGCTGCCTGATTTTAGGGTCCAAAGAGGTAAGACGTAGGACCATTAAGGCAGCCAGTACCCAGGAGCAGCACTTGAACAGAGCCAAGAGCAGCACTTAAACTGCCAAAAAGTTGCATGTGGCTTCCAAGCCATAGCTTGGCCACTTTTGTAACAGTCCATGTGTCACCTCCAATGCACAGGCCTGATGAATGGAAGGAAGAGGGGTACAATTGTATTATTATTATTATTGCACCTAGCATTGAACAATCATTAAATAAGGGACAGGCCCCTGACTTTAGTGGTACAACTGTGTTAGTCTTAAGATGGGGCAAGGGATGTCTTCCTCCCGGTCACCTCCCCGATTCCCTAGAACACATACTTTCTGTCCCTCGGCACACTCCTCCAGGCACGGCTTACTTTCTGTGTACTGTGGGAAAGCGATAGAGTATGTGAGGCATGAGATAGGGCTGGAACAAAAACGGCCGTCTGTTTTTTGCAGAACCTTTCTGCGTTCTTGGAACAGCAATCAAAATTCCAGTCAGATGATTTTGCCACCTAGTGGGCATTAACAAAACGGTGGTGCCATGTAGGTCGCTAACATTTCGTACTTACGCACTAGGTGGCAAACACATTCCAAATCAATCTGGGGAAATGGGAATTGGAACACATTCCAGTGTGTGGTTGACTGGATTGATTGAAACGACTGGATTGTGTCAAAAACGGAAAACAGCTGAAAATAGAATTCCAGCTTGGCTGTTACCATGAGGTGTTGGTGACTTGCCTGCAGGATCTAGCTGGGCTAGACAGGACCATTTTACAGTGGTTCCCATCTTTCCTTACTAACAGATCTCAGCGGGTGGTACTGGGGCACTGTTTATCTCCCCCCAGGGGTCTCATGTGTGGGGTCCCGCAGGGTTCCATTCTGTCCCCTTTCCTGTTCAGTGTATATATGCAGATGCTGGGAGAGGTTGTGGTGCCATCCTTATGCTGATGACACCAGTTATCTCTCTCCTTTTCATCTGACCCAGGTCCTGCAGTCTTGGTGCTTTCCCGGTGTTCGGCAGCTGTGGGGATTGGATGAGGTCGAGCTGATTGAAGCTTAATCCCGATAAGACAGAGGTGATGCTTTTTAGCAGGGTCGGGGATCTGGGGGAATGGAGGGCACCCATCATTGATGGGGTTTGTCCCTTGCTGGCCTACCAGGTGCAGAGCCTAGGCGTACTCCTCGATTCTCAGCTGCACCTGGATATCCAGGTGTTGGCTGTGACCAGGAGTGCCTTCCACCAATTACATCTGGTGAGAAGGCTCCGCCTTATATTTCAGATTCCGACCTTGCCACTGTCATCCATGTATTTGTCACCTTGAGGCTAGACTATTGTAATGCGCTCTACGTGAGGGTGCCCATGGTGACGGTCCGGAGACTGCAGCTAGTGCAGAATGTGGCAGCCCGCCTGCTAACGGGAACGGGTCTCCGTGAGCATATTATGCCAGTGCTCCATGCTGTGCACTGGCTGTCTATAGTATTTCAGGCCCGATTCAAGGTGCTGGTCTTAACCTATAAAGCCCTAAACGGCCTGGGCCCTAACTACCTGTGGGATCACCTCACTCCTTGGCCCTGGGGGCGGCTCATGCGGTCATTGGGGGATGCTCTCCTGGAGGTCCCATGTTGTTGGTGGCCACAGAAAGGAGGGCGTTCTTGGCAGCCGCACTGGTGCTGTGGAATTCACTCCTGGTGGGTATCTGTGTCAGCCCAGATCTTCTCATCTTCCGGCAGCAGTGTAAGGCCTGGCTCTTCTGCCAGGCATTTGGTGGAGGGGAAGGGTAGGGGGTTGGAGGGCGGCGTCTTTGGTTAGTTGACTATATTATTTATTTATTATTAAAATTTATATGCCGTCCCCTCCTGCTATAAGCATCTCAGGGCAGCTAACATTTTAAAACACATAATTAAAATACAATTAAAACAACCTAAAACCCCCAGATTAAAATAACCCATACCCAAACCCTCCCTAACCCAACCCAACACCCCACCCACTACTCGTCTCCCCCACCCCTAGCCACTCGCTCCCCTGAAGGCCTGGACAAACAGCCAGGTCTTACAGGCCTGGCGGAAGGCCAGCAGACTTGGGGCCAGTCGAGCTTCCTCCGGGAGGGAGTTCCACAGCTGTGGTGCGACCACCAAGAATGCCCTCTCCATTGGGGCACCCTGGCTAACCCGGGGGACCTCCAAGAAGGTGCCCTCGGCGGACCGCAAGGATCACCCCAGGATCTGAGGAGTGAGGCGGTCTCTCAGATAGGACGGGCCCAAGAGGTGTAGGGCTTTAAAGGTTAAAACCAGCACCTTGAATCGGGCTTGGGACGCTATAGGCAACCAGTGCAGAGCTCGGAGCACTGGTGTTTTGTGCTCCCTACAGCCCGTAGCAGTGCACTCTTGTTTTTTTTTCTTTCTTGTTTTAATTCAATATATTTGGATTTTATTGTATTTCTTTTTGTGAGCCACTCCAAGCTGCCGGAGGTAGGAGGGATGAGATAGAAATAATAACAACTTAATACTCAGGAGATGGTGGAATGTGGTGCCATGGACAGTTGTCCCCTGCTTATGCCTCACATCCAATTCTTCCTTTTCCTGTGGCCCCCAACCACCACCTCTGGCAAATAAAGAGTCTTGTGTGGATGGAGCAAGGGTAGGCATCCTGTCTAGGGGTTGTGGAATGAAGCTGAGGGAGGCAGAGGTTCAGGAATATCCTCTGATCATACCCCTGGCTTCCCAATCTAAGCAGGCAGGACACATGCTTGATGGGATGGGGAAAGAGAGGTGCAGAAATGTGATGTGACTGCTCCAAGGTCCGAGGGCAGCACTAGGGAGAGATACCAGGTTGGCTGGTCCCCAGCCCTGTGCCCTCCTCAATAGACACACTGCCTCCCTTCCTTCCCAAAGGAATCCTGCCTTTATTAATATGCATGACCCAGAAAGAGTAAGCTGTACGAACCGGTGAATTGTAGAATTAAGATGTGATGTATCAGCACTCGTCCTTTGATACAACTTCATCCTTAAAAATAACAGGGGTGGACAATGAATTAAACCCCACTAACGGAGCTGCCCATAGGGCCTGTCTTGGCCTCATTATTTCTCTTTGTGCAAAGCGTGTTTTCAGCTGAGGAGTAAAAGGGCACGGAAGAAAAGGAATTTCAGGGAGAAAATGAGATCCTTTCCCTGGGCTTTTGAAAACAAATATCTTTACAAACCAAGGACGCTGCACCAGTTCTCTCACTCTGAATGCAGAGAGATCTCGCCAAGCACCGAGGATGGGAAATACTTACATCCTGATTGGTCATCTCCCAGTAAGGCCTCTCCCCGTAAGACACCACTTCCCACATCACGATTCCATAGCTCCAGACGTCGCTGGCTGAGGTGAACTTGCGGAAGGCAATGGCTTCTGGCGCCGTCCACCGGATAGGAATTTTCCCTCCCTAGGATCAAACGCCAAAATATATATTTTTTTTAAATTAAACCCGAAAGAACAGCAGCATTTCTCAGTGTCAGGGGATATCGTCTGCACCCTTGAAAGATGAAGGAAAGAGATGTAGAATTTTAATGTAAATCTGCTTGACAGCATGGGGCGCCTTTCAGCATTATCCCGGCCTATAAGCATGCATCATCTGACTACTAATTGGCTGTCCTGAAGGTTTGCTGTTCAAATCCTGTTTGAATGCTGGGACACGTCTAGAATTCACATCTCAATTAGGTCAGGCTGGAGTGGAGGGGAGAAATCCAAGCTGACAAGCAATCAATGAGTGGAACTCTCTGGAGTCTCCAAAAGCAGAGAAGGGGATGAGCTTCTAAAATCTCCAGGTCACTTCTGTATATTGGAAGTGTCACGCGGAGCCTGAGGGTAGGGATTTTAATGGCCCCCAGGCTCTGATCCTGCATTCAGGTCTAGGCAGGTGGATCTTTGAAATGAAAGAAGTTTCAGACAGTGCAAGGTTCAGGCAGCCTAGAGCTCTGCTTGAGCTGAAAAGTTTGGCCGGAGCTAGGCTGCAGGGGGCCCCAATCTAGCAAGGTTCTTCTTAACCCAGGCCTGATGTATCTGTAAGTGGCCCTGCCTCCGTGGAGTGTTACAATGGGTGTAAGCAGATGGAATGCCTCGGAGCTGCTCTAGGGGTGCACCCCCACGTCTGACCGCTTGCACCGCACCTAGGCCTGCTTTAGACACACCCAGCCATTTCCCCAGCCTGTAATATGGCTGCGTGGCATGTCACCCCTCCCCCCCTCACACACACCATAGAGTTGCGGGCGATTGCCCGACATTCTAAGCTGGCACCTGCAACTCTATGGTGCTGTCAGGAGTAATGGTTGGTCTGCGTGGCTCCACCCAGCAGACAGACAGCAGCTCTGCTTCAGGCCACTGCCCTGGATTCGACTGGCCCGCTCTGTGGGTGCTGCTGCTGGATGTTCTGGAGCACTCAGCCTGTTTCACTTCTACATCTGGCGGTGCACTTTGAAACAGATTGGCCAGTCCAAGGGTGAAGTGGGCTGGCATGGGCAGGCCCAGGGCTGCGGTCCATCTAAAAGCACCCAATGTCACCATGCTCTGTGTAGGTAGGGCCATACTGGGAAGGGATGGGGAAAACACCTTAACTCTGCCCCTTTTCTGACACAACCCCGCCTGTTATGGAATGCTGCGACATCACAGCACTCTGTGGGGTTGAGCCCCCCCCCAAATCAATGGGTACTGTGACCTGGCCCAAGACGCTTGGGCCGAGGGGGAGTCTGCCCAACCGAGAGACTGATGGGTTGGGATGCAGACCTCTAAGATATTCCCCGCTGAACTGGATGCAAATTCACTGCATGGAAGAGAGGGACACTCACAGGCTGCATAAATGGCAACGTCATCACTGATGCCTTTCTAGGAAAATCCAAAAAGAGATGGTTACTGTCTTAGGAACCTGCTAGGAGGTGTAAAGAGTGTATGTATGTGCGTAACTTGCATTATTCCCATTATTTGTTCAATTCTCTGATCCCGGCGATGCCAGCTACGTTCTTCTTACCCTTGTTGTGTACGCTGCTTCAGGATCATCTTCTAAGACTCTTGAAAGCCCAAAGTCAGACACCTTGCAGACTAAGTTGCTGTTGATTAGGATATTTCGGGCTGCAAGGTCTCTATGTACATAGCCCATGTCAGATAGGTACTTCATTCCAGATGCAATCCCTCTCAGCATCCCAACCAGCTGGATGACCGTGAACTGCCCATCGTTCTTCTGCAAAGAGAACCGATCATTTCAGCCAAAGCTTAGTGGTCTTCCTACACATAGTTATACATGCTATAAGGTTCTAGCTCAGGGGCTATGCACACACGTTATAAGGTTCAAGATCAGGGGTTCTCAACCCTTTTCCAGTCATGAGCACTGGAACGACGTGACTACTTGGGAGCACTGCATAATTTGCATGGATAATTTGCATAAATAGGCTACTCTCGGCAATTCAATTGCATTCATTTCAATGGAAATTGAGATAATTAATCAATTCATCCTTTAATGGATGAAGGACTGTTTCAAAGTGCTCCCAAACACTCCTGACAGCTGGCTTGGGGATCACTTTCACACACTGCCCGAGCACTCTGGTGCTCCTGAGCACCAGGTTGAGGCTCCTGAGCACCAGGTTGAGAATCGCTATTCTAGGTTCACGGGGGAATGTGATTTCCATGATGTTGTTACTGAAGGAGGGATTCCATTCAGAATTCTTGTCTCTAGAGTCAAAGCTCAGGCAATCGGCTACCTCTCTCTTTTGAGCAAGGCATTAGGTGCTTCTGATGTTGACGACCCAAATTACTGCTCAGGGACTCCTTGCAGCTTAGTAGAGCTGAATCATATATATATATATATATATATATATATATATATATAAAAAAAAACCAAACAAGCCCATCAAATTTACCTTACCCAAACTGGTTCAGAAAGGCCATTCCAACAGGAATTCCTCCCAAAATATAGTGTTTTTTAGTTGGAATTCCGAGCGGGCCATTTTGCGCATCTTGTTTTTTTGTTCACTCTGAGTTCTGATTGGACCAATTGAAACACCCCATTCTGATCAGAACTCAAAAGGAGTGAAATTCTGGCTTCAGCTTTACTGAATATAGCAACGCAGATCACAGCCACTACCAGTTTTCCATTCTGTCGGGTTTTTGTTTTGGTTATTTCAGGTTGGGCGGGTTTTTTTAAAGTCATTTTAGTTTTACGGTCATGTTGGTATTTTGGTTATATCATTTTGGCAATATTAGCACTACTGAAATGTAAAAGTATTTTTGGCAATACGTTTTGGTTGTCAACAACAGAAAAAAAATATGTCCAAACGTTGGCGCTAAAGATCAAAAAGATTCACTTTTGACAAGCAAGAAGATTTGGAATGTGTCACTGGGGCCAGTTCAAGGTCCACATGTGTGCCCCACACTAGAACTGAAACTGAATCTTGTATATCTCAAAAACATTGAGAATCAGCCATTCGCAACATTGTTCTTGCGAGATTCTTGAAAAAATTCAAAAACGCTCTGCACATGAGAAGGCTGGACCCTGTGACTGTATTGTGCATGCACAACCTTTTTCCAAGATGGCACGGGCCTCGTTGGTGCCATTTTTGAAAAGGGCAGCTGTTTCTATGCCTATGGAGACCCTTTCCAAAATGGCACTGATGCAGCCCGCACCATCTTGGAAAAAGGTCCGCATTCACAGAACAGCCATGGTGGCCACTAGGGCTGATGTGGCAGCAGCTGTTACCGCACCACAATTCCATTCCGCTATTTCGGAATTGCCCGCACCACACCGCGGCTTTTCTGCGGACATTCCGCTAATTCTGCCGGCATTCTGCAAATTGCGGAATTGTGTAAAAATTGCGGAAACTTTTGGAAAACTGCTGTTCCGCTATTTTGTGGCACTGGCGGAATGGCGGAAGTAGCAAAAATGTCATGTTTCCGCTATTTTGCGAAGCCTGTGGAAGTAGCGGAATGAAATTAGCAGAACTGCGGAAGTAGCGGAATGAAACTAGCGGAATGAAAGCCTCTGCCATGCCGTGCCACTAATTGCGGAAACGCTGTTTCTGGTGGAAATAGCTACTGCTGCGACATTCCGCTACAGCCCTAGTGGCCACTTTGCGCATGCACAGTGTTTAGATTTTTTTTCAAGAATCTCATGAGATCTCGAATTGCTAGCAAGATCTTCATGAGATCTCGCTGCTGGTTCTCGATTCTCACAGAAATCACTTTTATTCTCCACTCAACTTCGTGGTGGGCAGTTTGGTGGGTTTTTTGCAGTTGGGAAAAGGGGAAGTGCTAGGATCATAGTCACAGTATCCAAAATGGTGGTGTGTGTGTTTTGTCCACATGGTCTAATTTAGAGATGTCCAGGCTCAGTGCACAGAATACACTTGATTCAGGGGTCAATCTCAGAAGATCTACCAGAACCTCTGCTGGCTCCCAGCTCAAGGCCACCTTAGCAACCAGTCTCAGAAGTGGAGAAGCCCATTCTGCTCAAAGAAACCGTTCTCTGCTGTGCTCTAAGCAGTATCCAAGCCCCTCTCCTCCCTAGGGTGCCGATTCCATTATCCTCCCTAGAGGGATCTCCAAGGGCCTGGTCTGTCTTCTTTGGTTGTGATCTTCTAGAGACTAACTCATGATCCCCCAGTGGATCGTGATCTACCTTTTGGCCACCCCTGGTCTAATCTCTAAGGGCATTTTCACATGGACAGTTAGTCTGCACTAACTGAATCTAGTGTGGACTAGTTTGTCCATCTGAACACTGTCAACGACACTTATTAGTACAGACTAAGATATAAGTACAGTTCTTATAAAACCCCAACCACATAAGAACCGTACTTAAAGTAGTGCACACTAATGTCTTGTTTGGTAGGTTACAATTACTTTCTGTGTCATTAGTCCGCACTACGTTGTCTGTCTAAGCCATCGCTATGTTAGTGTGGACTAAAACACCATATGCAGCCGGGGGTCTTCCCAGGGCCACACAGGGGTCTCACTCAGGGAATTAGCTCACCCCACTGCCACACCGATTCAGCCCGAGCCTCAGCTGAATCCCCCTTTGAGGAAGGGGGGTAGCCTCCTATAGGACCCAGCACCACATCACTCCAGAGGGTATCACATCCTAGTCTTTATTAGACACAGTGTCCACAATCCCTGGGGCTACCGGCTCAGTCGCCTCCACCCTGCAGGCCCAGGTCAGTCTCTCACAGGCTCAGGAGCAACACATCATCATCAACCCCCAAAGTCCATCCAGCCAGACCTCAAAGCCCCAGGCTCTGGCCAAGCCTTGCTCAGGCATGAGGCTCCCTCCTGGGCACAGCCTCTCCCAGGACCTGGTTCTCCTTCTCTTCAGCACCCTGGAGAGCGTAGAGTGGGAAGGCCTTGTTAGGGAGATGTGGTCCCTTCAGCTCCCAGGCAGAGATTGCCTTCCTCTCTGCCTAGCTTTCTCTTTTGCAGCCAGAGTGGGCGTGGCCCACTGCACAGCACTACTGCCCTTAAAGGGCCAGTGTCCTGCCTACTCCGGCACCTCACTCCTTAGCCTGTTTCCTTCTCAGGCAGGTCTCAGGTTCTGGACTGGCTACCCCAGACCCATACACATGTGCACAGCCCTCTGGCTGGCCCACACAGCACCCTTCTTAAAGGGATAGCAACCCCGCAGGACTGCTCCCTGCTACACCATACTTATTTCAAACTAGTGCGCATTACTTTGACCGTCTGAAAATGCCCTAAATCAAGAAAGTGCCTTTGAGTGACGTGCAAATCTTTACTGCAATGCGCTGTTGGGGAGATTTTGTGCCAAAATGCAAATGTGTGCATCCATTCAGAAAGAGGACATCAAAACACACCTTCAATGCAGACCTCCTCAAATAAACAACAGACACGGCATGTTTCATATCCATGTTTACTGACGACAAATCTAATTATTATATTTTATTTGCTTTTCCCTTCTGCTTATTCTGCACTGCCTGTTTTATCCATCTGTTCTCTTCTCTTGTATTTAGTTGGCAAGTTCTTTATAGTTGGGACCATAAGGGGCTACTGGCATGACCAGTGCCTTCCACAAATGAGCCCCGCAATGGGGCTCTGATCAGGGGCGTACGTGGAGAGAAGGGGCTCAACTGAGTCTGGGCCCTGGGCCCTTTAGAAGTGACCTGAGCATCACTAGGAAATTTTCAGTCTGGGCAGGAAAGGCAATGGAGTCAGCACTCTGCCTCCACCCACTCTGAAAAATTTCCCACTGGTACTCTGGACACTTGCAAAGGATTCTGCCAAGAGAGAGTTAAGAATCAGTAGGTGGGGAAAGTGCTGACCCCACCTTTGTTGCAAGATTGCTGCTGCTCTGGAGGGTCTGCTGGGAGCCTTCATGGGGAAGCTCTACCTCCCTGCCCTGGAGGTCCTCCCTCCCTCTGACTCTGGGAGGCCCTTTGCCCATAAGAGGCCCCATGATTGGGACAGGAGCCCGGGACCATCACAACCTTGCTACAGCACTGGATCATCTGGTTGACTGGTTCCCATGTTATTTTGAAAAATTGTAATTACAGTATTTGAGCACAATGCACGAACCACGTACTCTTGAAAAGCAAGATTAATCTGGAGTAAAGCCATTTGTGGATTGTGACCTTTATTTCCAGCAGCTGAAGGTGAAAGGTTTATTTGTTTTTTTCCTTATATTTTCACATTTCCATGAAAAACAAACCAAAACAATTACAAAAAAAGAAATTTGGCAATACATTTTGGTTCTCAAAAACAAAAAAAACCCCTCTTTTTCAGGGGTAGAGAGAGTTCATTTTGGGGTAAGAAAAAGTTTTTGAAATTCTCTCTAGAAATTCCAGAATAAATGGTTGGAATCAATTTTTAAACATTCCTAGATCGTCTACCGGGTAGAGTTCCATCAGAATTATTGATCCATCCATTATTGGACAAAAGATCTGAGACATCACAAGCAGTGATGTGGTTTTTGCTTTTTGCCTTCCAGGAAAGGGAAAAATTCCTTTCCTTTAAATCGGATTGACAAATGACTGTAAATTTTTCCCAAGGGCTAGCCGTTATGATGATAAATTATTAATTATTATTATTATTATTATTATTTACTGTTATCTCTCATTATTATTATTATTATTAATAATGTATGCATTGACTTTTGTTTAAGGATGCCATGCTTGGCGTTTTTCAATTGTGTTACATAGTTATTTTTCGACTATGGCTTTTGCTACGTTAATAAACTAAACTGAAACTGATTAAGAAAAATTATTATTATTTATTAAATCTGCTAATGTTTGCCCGAGTTTGTTTTCATGAAAAAAAAAATACGGATCAGTTGTACCCTGACTCCTGATTGGGGCTCTAAACACCATGGGGTAAAACATATAAAGCTAGATGTTAGATGCTTAAAGTGACATTGCTAACTTTTGAAAATGTAGTCCAAACAATTAGTAACAAGGGCTCCCCTCTGATCCAGGGTCCATGCATGCTTGTTGGGTGCTAGAGATGCACGCAGCATGACACTGGGAAAGTTCCCTGCCTTTTGATGCCGCTCCCACCCGGGGATGGGAAGGCGGGGCTGAAAGGGCTGCCAGGCAGGGTGGCCATACCTCCCCTTTAAAAGAGAACACTTATGAAACATACATGCTTGTTTTATTGTCTTTGTATGCTGCCCCCTCATGCCTTTGTTCCAGTGCAGCCCTGAACCATGTATTTTTCATAAATGTCCTCTTTTAAAAGGGAGATATGGCCACCCTACTGCCAAGGTGGACTTGGGGCTGGGAGGCAGGGGACTTTCTCGGAGCCACCCTGTAACAGGGCAGAGACCCTGAGTGCTGCTAGTCCTTTAAGGGAGTGCAGTTAGCACTGGCTGGGGGGAGTAGGGTAGCTGGGCTGCAGGCGCTAGTGGAAATATAGGACAGCGCCTAACTGAGGACCAGCTGGAAATGGGCGTGACAGAAGTCAGCCTAGGGATAAGAATGAGCTAGGAGCGCAGTCAAGAGGGAGCTGTTGAAGAGGCAAGAGCTCGGATAATGGCTGGTAAACTGGAGATAGAGGGGCTAAGAGTGGAGGTCTGGCTCCTCCAGACAAAGCCCAGATGCTGTTATTGGTCTGGAAGGCTTGCTGAGGAGTAAAGGAAGAAGGTCTGACCCAGAAGCCCAAGGGGCTTTTACCTGATTGAAAGAGACTTTGTAAGCCAGCGGGTAGTACCTGGCCAAAGGGATTAAGCCAACCAGAGGCAGGAGCCTGGCTGAGACAGCGTTAGAGATTGTGGTTTACTGGAGGGCTGTTTCCCAGCATTAGAGGAGGATAAAGAGACTATGTCTATGGTGAAGAGCTCCGCCTCCTACTAATATGAAATAAAGTGACTTTAAAGCTAATTCCCAGAATAGACTATAATTTGTGGGGCTGATCCTGTAAAGACTTACTTCAGGAACGCTTGTCCCTGCCACACACCCTATGCACATGCACAGTGTGCCTGTGCGCAAATCTAGTTTTGATCCATGGACACCCGACGGACACGGACACGGACACGGACAGACAGACAGAGACAGACACAGACACACACACAGGATACATGGATCAGGGCCTAGGGGCACAATGCACATTTCTCCACAAGTAGTAATGCACATGCAAAAGTTCCCTTTGATGCAGGCAGGGAAGACAGATTAGCAGTCGGTGAAAAGATTCCCCTACCCATGGGAATACCATATGAGGCTTGCATTGCCTAGGAGGGAAGGGTGTTTGCTTTCAAAAATGTTTCAGTTGTGCACCTGGGCATTTTACGTGTGTTCTGTGTCATAAAATGATCTCAGCTCCTGAACACCAGCGGACTCTACACACGCAAAACTTGTTTGGAAAGCAACAGCCCTCCCTGCCTGAAAACTGCAGTGCTGGGGTCATTCTGCCTGAGGGGGCATCCCCTTAGATGGGAATCTTTTCTAAACTGCTCATCTGTCTGCCTGCCCACATCAAGGGAAGCTCTGCATGTACATTAGTGCCACTGGATGAATGAAGATTGTGCCCTATGATATTACAATTTTTTATTTTTTTTTAAATGATCTTTTAAAAAAATTAAAAAAGTTATTGGGATTCTGGGGAAAGGCTATGCTCCAGGACTATGAGGGAGCTAAGAGTCAGAGTTGGTAGCTCCAGCAGCCTTCTGCAAACTTACCCAGCAAGAATGGCCTTTAAAGGAGGACATCTAAATGCATTTCAAGTCTTACCTTTAAGAATGTATCAAGAGAACCATTCTCCATGTATTCTGTGATGATCATCACTGGTTTACCTAAGCAAAGACAACCACAAATTTATAGGTTGCAAAATAACAAAACACACACACATTTTTCAACAATCTTGGGTGTCTGCATAGTCAGTCAAGGGAGCCCTTTATAGCAGAGCTCCTATTCATTGGGGGGGGGGGGGGGGAGGGGAGCGGACCTCAGGCCCAGGCGCCTATAGTGGCCCATGGCAAGTTTTTATTTGGCCCGACCTCTAAAGCACTAAAAGACTGAGCGAAGGGGAAGGGGAAGGAGATGAGGGCATGCACATAAGGAAAGGGGAAAGATCCATATTTTTTAAAATGCCTTTTATGGACTCCTGCTTTGGTTTTATTGAACTTTTAAATATTTTTATATTTTTTGTAATTTAATGCATTTATTTATTTATTAAACAAATTGAGTACCACACCGCTCCTGCACAGCGGCTCGGCATGGCTTGCAACAATAATAAAACTTTTAAAACATAAAAACATCAAATAGGAGGATTAAAACATATCCTATCCCCTAACCAGCCCCACCCTATCCATCTTCCCCACCAAAGGCCAGGCGGAACAGCCAGGTTCTACAACTACGTCAAAAGGAGGGGAGACCCAGGGCCAAACGGGCCTCTATTGGCAGGGAGTTCCACAGCCGCGGAGCGGCCAGCGAGAATGTCCTCCCTATTGTGGCCCCCTGGAAGCCTCGGGGCACCTCAAGGAGGGCACCTCCCGATGACCGGAGGGGCCGATCCAGGACTCGAGGGATGAGGCGGTCCCGCAGATAGGTCGGGCCTAGACCGTTTAGGGCTTTATAGGCAGCCAGTGCAGCAATCGAAGAACTGGTGTAATATGTTCCCGGCAGCCCAGTCCCACCAGGAGACAGGCCGCCATGTTCTGTACCAGCTGCAGTCTCCGAACCATCACCACGGGTAGCCATGGTTATTTATTAGAATGTTTTTATAGTTATTGTTTTGTTGTGATTCGTCCCGACCTGCCAGAGGCAGGAGGGGGCAGCACAGAAATTAAAGTATAAATAAATAAATAAAAAATAAATATACTACTACCCATTTCTATAGCGCTACTAGGTGTACACAGCACTTTACAGTCACCGAGTTTCTAAGGCAGGTCCCTGCCCGGTGGGCTTGCAATCTAAGATGGACACGGGTGAGGCGAACACAGAGGCAGACACAAACGCACATTCCCACTTTACAGATGGGGAACTAAGGCGGAGAGGTTGGGACTTGCCCAAAGCCACCCAGTGAGTTCATGGCTAGGGCAGGATTTGAACCCTGGCTTCCCAGGACCAAGTCCAGCGCCTTAACCACGACACCACACTGGTAGAGCAAAAGAGAGTCTTCTCTGTTAGACCCCTTTCTTCTTTTGCATTTATTCATGTCATCTCATTGCTTGCTAATGACATATGACGTTTCAATTAGCAAACGTTATATTTTCTGAAGATGCCTCCAAGCAATCAATCTTTTGTCTATTTTGTATAGTTTAAAACTCAATAAAAGGTGAATCTCAAAAAACGGGGGGAGGGATGTATGCTTGCCCTCTTCCTTCTAAGCGTAATCCTCATTCATCCAGTTTTCAAGGGGGTTCTGAAGTGCCGGACTAGCCTTGGCTTGATGCACAGTCCTCATTGTCAATGAGAGGTGTCATTGTCCATCCCCACCCCCCACTCCTCATCCACGCTCTGCCCCCCCCCCAAATCCAGCAGAGCCCCTCCTCATGGTCAACATCATGAACATAATTATAGAGGGGAGATGCATCCCATTCAACTTCTAGAGCAAGGGGGGATATGAATCCCCCACACGGGAGTAATTATAGTGGGGGATGTGTCCCTCACCAATTTCTTCCCCCTCATTATTCTAGAGTTATGGGGGCAGGCCTAAAGTTGATATGGTAGCCTGATTTGGAACCCGCAGATAATACCCACATTTTCAGGTAAATTGTGACAAAAATCAGTATTTTGGTATACCGGCTGTCAATATTGCAATAATCTGGTGGTTGGTATTTCAGTAGTTTGGTATTTCTGGTACCCAATTGAGAATCAGTTCAGGTACCGGAAAGTACCAGAAATATTCGGTTTGAATTCGAGCACCAGAAATTTGACGGCTATACCCATTTTTGTGGTAGGCATGACTTGTGCGTGTCAGTGTTGGGAGCTGAAACAAGTACCCCTCCAACACAAGTATACCCATTGAGCATGCCCTACCCGATCCACCATTGGGTGAGTACTGATTTTGGATTCAAAAAGGGGGGGGGAGGGGGATGAAACTGAGTGTGTGTGCAAGTGCCCGCTAGTTTTATAAGCCGGATCCTAGAAAGGGGCTTGGGTGGGCCAGCAGAGGGCAGCGTGGAACCCAAGGGCAGTTTCAAACCCGCAGAAAAGGATCGTTAGGAAACTGGCATAGCAGATGTGCATGCAAAGTAGCTGCGTCTTTGATGAAGCACGAATATCGACAGCGGGTGATTTCCTCTGATATGCATCTTTACAATGATGATCGACTGAGCTGAACTTTGCTGCCCTAAGACCCTGGGCACAGCTGCCCTAAAGGGGAGCAGCTGAGCAAAACCAGAAGGGCTCTAAGGCATTAAGGTGTCAAGGGAGGTGTCTACAGTGCCCTTGTCATGGACGGATCATTATCTCTTCGGGGCCGGTATCCTGGCGCATGTCAGCCCCCGGGAGGGTGTGGAACCAGTTAGGTTGGTTTGCCCCCAAAGGTTTATGGAACCAGAAGGGTTCCAGACCACTCTACGACCTCGACGACCTCGTGACCATGTGGAATTCCGTGTTGGTGGAGGCCATCGACCATGTGGCTCCCAGGCATCCACTCCCGAATTGCCAACACAGGTCCCTGTGGTATATGGAGAATCTGCGGTGGATGAAGTGGGAAGGGTGGCGGTTAGAGCGATGGTGGCATCACTCACGTACTGAAGTTGACCGATTGCGGCATACAGTCTGGTTACATACCTATGCCATTGCAGTGCGGACAGCAAAGAAGATTTTCTTTACTGCCCCCATTGTGTCCGCTAAGTTCCGCCCAGTGGAGCTTTTCCAGGTGGTGAGGGGGCTGGTCAGTCTGGCCTCCCTCCACCTGTATTTAGAGTCATCAAATGCCCGCTGTGATTTGTTTGTGGATTTTTTTGTGGATAAAATCTCTCAAATCCACCACAGTTTTGATGCAACATTTTTAGCAGTAGGTGAGCCAGAGGCAGTAGAACCCGACTTGTCCTGTTTTGTGGGATGAATTTCAGGATGTGTCACCCTCGGATGCGGGCGATGCTCTTGGGACTGTCCGAGCCACTTATTGTGAATTAGGTCCATGCCCGTCCTGGCTGGTTAAGGCTAGCCGGGAGACACTAGGGTAGTTGCTTGCTGGGATAGTCAACACCTCCCTTGGGGAGGGCAGGGTCTAAAGGAGGCTGTGGTGCGGCCCCTGCTCAAGGAACTATCATTGGATGTTGGCGTCCTGGCCAGCTATTGGCCAGCCTCTAACCTTCCCTTTTTAGGGGGAGCCTTTGGGGGAGGTTGTCAGGGAGTTTGGTGTAAGGTGTCATCAATATGCTGATGACACCCAGCTATAGCTCTCATTTTCATCTGACCCAGGTCCAGCAGTCTTGGTGCTTACCCGGTGTCTGTCAGCTGTGGGGGATTGGATGAGAGCGAGCCGCCTGAAGTTAAATCCTGACAAGACAGAGGTGATGGTTGTGGAGAAAGCCAGGGGAGTGATGGCCCTCATCATTGATGGGGGTCTGTCCTACCCTGGTATCTCAGGTCCATAGTCTGGGGGTACTCCTGGATCCACAGCTCCACCTGAATGTCCAGGTGGTGGCTGTGTCGATGGGGGCATTCCACCAGTTACATCTGGTACGTTGGCTTAGGCCATATATCTCGGACTCGGATCTGGCCACAATCGTCCATGCTTTTATTACTTGAGACAGGACTACTGTAACGCACTCTACGTGGAGCTACCCTTGGAGTTGGTTCAGAGGCTGCAGCTGGTGCAGAATGCAGTGGCCCATAGGGATGGGCGAACAGATCGCGGTTCGGGTTCGGTTTGGCTGCGTTCGGTTCGGCTGTGTTCGGTTTGTTCGTTTGGTTCACTCGTCGAGTTCGGGTTCAGCTGTTCGGTTCATTCGTCCGAACAGGCTGTTCGGTTAGGCTGTTCGGCTCGGCCGTTCGGGAAGTGTTGTTATGGTGTTTTTTTTGTTCTTTATATGTTTTTTGGTTTTTTATTGGGTTTTCTTTTGTTCTATTTGTTTTTTTGGTTTTTATATGGGGTTTTCTTATTTTTTTAATCTAATATTATATATATCTGTCTACACTAAATCTAACCGCTATTAACTATTCTAAATGCTATGAAGTAAATGGATTATCTAATAAGTACACAGACCTACTCCTACAAACACTAAAACTAAATC
>QEPC01001301.1:581388-670438 GCA_003113815.1 Sphenodon punctatus
CAAGCCTCTCCACCCCTGGTGCCTGGAAGTCTGCTCCTCAGTGAATGACACCTCCCTGTCATGTTTGATCTTCCAGTGAACCTTTTTTTGCCACCCGAACTCATCTGAACGCAATCCGAACTGACCAAACTGTTCGTCCATTTCGCCGTTCGGTGTTCGTTTTATTCGGTATGTTCGCGTTCGAGTTCGGTCATCCGAACAGTTCGAGTTCGGGCCGAACTCCAAACTTCCGAACCGCATTCGCCCATCCCTAGTGGCCCATCTCCTGAAGGGGACGGGCCGACACAAGCATATTACACCAGTGCTTCACTCTCTGCATTGGCTGATGATAGTCTTCCGGGCCCAATTCAAGGTGTTGGTGCTGACCTTTAAAGCCCTAAACTGCCTGGCCCCACCTACCTGCAGGACCACCTCACCCTCCGGATTCTGGGTTGGCCGGGGGAGCCCTCCTCGAGGTTCCCTGGGTTTCCTGGGTGTCAACCATGAGGAGGGCATTTTCTGTGGCTGTGCTGAGGCACTCCCTCCCGTTGGAGGTCTGCTCGACCACCGACCTCCCCTCTTTCCGTAGACAGTGTAAGACCTGGCTGTTCCGCCAGGCCTTTACCGAGGGATATGGGGTGGGTGGGTTGCTTTAGGGAGGCTTTGGGTATGGGTTATTTTAATATGGGGATTTTATGTTGTTTTTATTGTACTTTAGTTATGTATTTTTAAATGTTGTTAGCCGTCCCGAGATGCTTATAGCAGGACGGGGCGGCATATAAAGGTTAATAATAAATAAATAAATTAATTAACTATAATCTCTTTAGACGGTCAATCTGAATTGTCCATTCCTATGGCCAAAGTAGCTAGAGGGAGCCTGAAGTTGTTCTGGTAGCAATGCTGGTAGAGCTTGGAAAGAGGAAGAATGGTGGTTCAAGGGTGCTAGAGGCAAAGAAACTGTAGGGAAAAAGCAGAGAATTCACTACACAAAGAGGGGAGAAAAATCTTTGGAGAAATTCTGGGAATTAAAAAAAAGGCAATCAGAAAAAGAAAGGGTTCCTAGACAAAATCTGGCCTCTCATTGTTGACAAGAATAATAATGTTTTTCCAAATCTGTTTGATTAATCTCCATGCCCAAGTCATTTTAATGGTAATTATATATAGTTTTTGCTCCCTTCTTCAATCTCATTTCTCGCTAGCTTGCCAAGATGACATAGCAATAATTAATGTGGCCTGCTCCAGCCCTTGTAAATTCAATAAAATCTTATAAGAACATGCAAATCATATTTTAGTTAAATCAATTTTCATTAGCTAGCAATGCAGTGAAGACAAAAATAACCCCAAACTGTCAATTATTTTTAAGGGCATTCTGAGTTTCTTGTATAGATTGGCAGTAGCCGAGCTATGATGTAACAGTGGTATTACAGTAAATGATCCCAAAACCTTCTCATTTCTCACTAATTGAGTTGATCTTCGTATTTGTTTTTCCGTCGCATTAGCTGTTTGACTAATCTGTGATATGATATTCTATGTAGTAAACTCACTTGTGGCTTTCTCAGTCAGAGGATTGATCACTGCATAGCTGCTCTCTTAAGGCATTGTAAGCTTGCACTCATGTCATTCTCTTAAAGAAGCAGTGTAGTTATACTTGTATGAATGAAAAAACTTGGAATCAATACATCTATCAGTGACCTATTAGTGGCCAGAGACTTGCATACGCTGCACCAAAAATCCTAAATTCTGCTGCCTGGGAGTTCACAGCGAGAACAATATTTGCATAATCATCTCAATTGCCTAATAATAGCACTGGAACTCCCTTTCCCTGGAGGTTTGCCCCAGCCTGAATGTTCCCCAGAGGCAGTGTAAGACCGATTTATTTGGCCAGGCATTTTGCAAGCGAGGATAGGGGTCAGGATGCTGTTTTTAAACAGGAATCTTTATATACAGTTCCAGTTTAAAATTGGTTTAATCTTATTCCTGTTTTTATATATACCATTGCCTGCCTGGAAGGGGAAGGGTGGACCATAAAATCAATCAATCAAACAAACAAACAAAGCTATCTGATGTCGATCTTCGAGCAGAGCAGAGAAAAATATCTGCTCATTTTCTTGGAAGCGGCCAAATTCGATAGAAATCTGTATCCGATATTTGTTTCACCTCTACCGAGGGAGAAGAAAGGCTTGCAGGTCTGAGCCCTCATGGCAGGGAGAAAGCAGATTAGACTTGGGGCCTGGTTAATTGCCCGCAAGCTTAGGGTGCGCTGCTATCCTGTCCCTAGTCACGGAAGGATGTTGTTTTTTCTATATGAAGAGTTTGCCTTTTAGACAAAGGGACAGAGAGAGAGCGTGAACTTGTGCACGCAAGGCTCCCCGGTGCCATGTATCAGTCACTGCGCTGGGGCTTGCGTGCGTACGCTTCAGCAAGGTTGCCACATGCATCACAAATGAGCAATTTAAGGCAAGAGCGTTGCTCTTTAGTCATTTGTCATAAAACTCTCTGCAGACGGGGCAGGTATTTGCAACGCACCCAGTTCCGCGGCAGATCGCAAGTTGATTATCAAGCGGGGTTCCTTATCTCTGGCACTTAGCTGCAACGCTACTGGAAGGAAGGCATCTCGGTATGAAACCTTCCCCCTTGGAGGGCTACTTCTGACTCCCCTTCTGCTGCTTCAATCACATACAAAAAAAGAAGAAAAAAAAGAACTCCAGAAGATTTTTCCTTTCCCTTACGTTTCATTATCTGTGTGCTGCAGGTTGAGAGTAATTGTTGAATAAATTAGCATCACATTAGAACAAATGTAGCTGAGGCTACAGAGTGAGTTTCAACAAGCAAAATTAAAATCAAGTTGCTGCCTCCGGAGCGAGTTTCATTATGGACTTCTAACTATTCACAGATTTACGGTTGCATGATTAGCATTATTATTTACTGCTCTTATAGTGCCGGCAACCTGCCTGGTAATGAACAGTCCTGATTAGAGACTGGTCCCTGCCCCAAGGGGATTACCATCTAGGATGGAAAGGGAGGAGACAAGAGACAAAGGGAGGAGCACATAGTGACGGACAGAAGGTGCAGCCACACGACAGTCTGGGAAGGCTGCCACGCCTTGGGTAAGCCTTAACCCAGTCTGAGCAGCCGGACCATGTGATGCAGTGCATCATGTGACATGCTGCTGCTAGATGTTCCCCCTGCCCCATAGCAAGGGGGAGCAGCTGGCTGCTATGTGCTGCACCGTCAGGAAAAGTCAGAGGACGTGTCGCGTAGCAGTCGTACCCCAAACGGGGCAAGGCTGCCCAAGGAGTGACCGCCCGTGTGTCGGGGGTCCCTTCTGCCCCACTGCGTGGCAGGGCTTTGAGCAGCAGGTGTTGTCACCTGCCAGGTCACGGCCGGGGCGGGAATTTGGTCAGGCGTGGGAGGGCGGCGGGGCAGGACCAAGCGTCCGCTTGTGCAACTGGTGCCTCGGCCTACCCCAGCCATGGCGGGATCTGCGACAGCGGCTCGGCTTCACTGTGAGGGGTGCATGCGCGCTCATCTACCCTGCTCCCAACAATGGCCCCGCAATTTGGCGGCTGTGCTTGGCTGCCTCGGGGCCGTGTGGACCCCAACAGCTCATGTGGCGACAATTCAGAGATACATTCTTGAAACGGAGAAGATGCAGGTGTAGGTGCACATGCTTGCCTTAGCATGCTTGCACACGTTACCTGGGGGGGGGAGGGGGGCTTCTGTGGGGGGCAATCACGGCTCTGTTGTCCCAGAAATTAGCGCACACAGGAACGCACTATTCTGCTTTGCTCCTGTGAAAACCCCTGGGATTGTAATAGCTACATCGGGGGACCTGGTCACGCGCAAGTGTTTTAACGGGAGAAAAGTGGAATAGCAGATTCCTACGTGCGCTAATTCCTGTGACAATAGAGCCGTGATCACCATCATGGACATTTCCGCCCCCTCGCAGGTAACGTGTTTTAGCGCCCTTACTTACGGAGGGAGGAAGGAGATCCTGGAGGATAAAATGGCATAGGGAGAAGCATTAGTTATCCTACATTGGAAACCCCATGGGGCAGAGACCCATCTCTAATCACTCAGTTGGGCAAGCATCTGTCTATGATGCTGTAGGGTTGGGAAACCTCCGATCAAGGCAGGGGTACAAGCTATAATAGGTGCAGTAGGTGCAACTGTACCTGGGGGCCGATGATCGATGTGGAATGTCTGCACATCTTGTGTGGGAGCAAAGGTAGGAACAGGACGAGGGCGGCCCATTCCACCTCCTGCACCAGGGCCCATTCCAATCTAGCTACACCTCATGGCCAGTTTTTCTTTCTTCAACTCCCTTCCTCCTTCTATCCAGACTGGTCTGGTTAGGAGGCAATGTGACCCGGTAAGCAGTAATATGGTAATAGCCGGCATTCCGGTTTGGCAGTTAACCTCCGTGGTTCCCAGATTGTTACCGAGTAACCAGCAAGTAGAGCTGAAAGGAGCACCTGGCAAATCTATGGTGTCCAACGCGGCAGGATTCGGGCGTCATAAGTTACCCTCAGGGCACCCCGAATTCTGCTTGTTTTAGCTCTAGAAAAATAAAATAACTGAGGGCACAAATTCCAGCCGTCATTTCCTAAAAGCCAGGGTCAGCGATATAAGGCGGAGGCAGCGGGACGTCCAGGCGGTGGGTGTCTCCATGCCGTCCGGCTTGAGTTTCTTTTTTCCCTGGCCCCATGGCACCCTTCCTGCCTGTGAAAATGGTGGCTGACTTGTGGCTTCTGGGAGTTGTAGTTCCCACAAAAACCTCATTAGTCTTTTCCTAAAGGTCAGGGAGCATCTTAGGTCCTACGCCCAGGCACTGATCCTGGCTTTTAGGAAATGGTTAACGGGGGGTTGCCTGAGAACTACATCTCCCCAAAGCCCCAAATCAGCAACCATTTCCACAGGCAGGGAGGGGGCCATGGCAGTCAGGGAGAAAAGAAGATGAAGCCGGCCAGCATTGGAGACCCCCACCCCCCCAAGACCTCCCACTACCTCCACTGCATGAAGTCCCACCCACATGCCTCTCTCTCCAGCATCAGGAGCCCCCACACCTTCCAGGGCTCCTCCTTCCCCACCACAGGGATTTATTTTTTACTTTAGCTCCTCCTTAACCACCACAATTTTGGGCAGCCCTTCAGGCAATGAATGCTTGTTGGGAGCCTGACAGGCTGCCTGAAACTGTGGGTATTACTCGGGAGTAGTATGTTAGCTACTTCTTGCAGCTCTACCAAGCTATCTGGAATACCATGTATTAATCGTGGAGAGTGATTCCGTCCGTCCGTCCATCCTTCCTTCCTCTCTAGACATGGCTGAAGGTAGAAGCTTGGTGAGACTCAAGAGGGACTGAGCACAGAGACATAGCTAGGAGGAAGTGGACCATGGTGTGAGAGATGGAACTGGGCACCCTTCCCATCCTTCAGATAGCAGGGGACACCGCGGAGTCAGGAAGAGTGGGGCTTGTGATGGCTCCTGGGTTTGTAAGCCCCAGTGTAGCTGGTTGGGCATCTTTATGAATGACAGGAATTTTCATAGTTATATATTTTTTTGAATTGACAGAGGGATATTATGAAACTGCTCAAGTTTCAGGGCTAACGTCAACTAGGGTGGGATGTGTCCTCCATGGGTCCCAGTTATGCTTGGGTAGAAGTCCCTTCCTAGGCAGTGGCCATTGCCCACCATCAAGGACAGATTCTGTTTCCTATTGTGATCAAAAACCATCCGTGCTTTGCTTAACGTAAAGAAAGCCAGAATGCAGAGAAGCAAAAAGAAGAGAAGTGGCTGAGGCTTGTCTTTTAAGGCTGCTACTTTGCATGCAGCTGGCAAGATACCTCAAGTGGTTGTAAAAAAAATATTATAAAATCTTCACAAATGACTTTTAAGACCCACTTTTGGTGGGGGAGAAGACTCCTTTGAACTTGGTTGCATTGTTAACGATGTTAGCATTGAAATGAAGTTAACATCTCATTAAGGTGAACGGAGGTGAGCGGGGAGACTCAAGTTCATGTCTTTGAAGTGGATATTTCTCGGCTGTAGCGTGTCTTCTGCAAGGCTGAATGCAGAGAAAATGGGTGAATATTGTCAAAGCTGATTGCAACAAAAATAAATTTCTTTACTTAATGATGCTTGGGTTGTGTTTTTTTTGTTTGTTTTTTGCTGGAGAATGGTGGGGGGGAGGGAATACTCCAAAAGACGGCCATTGGCACAATTTCCCAATATCCCTGGTGGTGCCTAAGCCTCGGCTCACCAATAACCAGAGGTAAAATGGGTAACGCCCTTGTGACCTTTTCAAATTCGATCTTGGGTACTTGGAATGGCTACCTGATTACCAATTGCGTACACAGATAACCGAAAAAGCAGTAATTTCCAGTACTGGAAATTGGGACAGAAAACAAAAAAAAATCAAGGTGGAAAAAAATAAATAGATCGGGACTGGAAGTTGATATTCCAGGACCAAAAGTGGACGTTCTGGAACATTGGGTACCCAAATTGGGACAAAATTGGGTAGTATCTGAAATTTTGAGTTGGTTTGGGCACCGGAAATTCGACAAGTATCCCCATTTTTGCTGGCACTTGTTTCAGCTTTACTGATAAGCTAGTTCTACAGCTAGCCACAATCGTTCATTCATTGTAAGCTTTGTGCTCCAGATTCTCCAGTTGGTAGCATCATGCAACCAGTTTGTATCAGCTGAGGAGCTGGGTGAAATTTTCAACCCTCTCTTTCTTTGAACACTTTGTGCTGGCTTGAAATTCTCAGGCTCCAATTTCAGGCAAGATCTTTGATTAATTTTTATTTATAAATATATTTTAGCCGCCCCCTCATGCCAATGGCATCTCGAGGCAGCTTACAACACAATATTCAAAAGCAACTTCATCAATACATTTAAAAAAACAATCCCATATTCACCCCCCAACTACCCAACCCTCCCCTCCGAAGGTCTGGGCGAACAGTCAGATCTTGCAGGCTCGATGAAACGTCAGCAGACCTGGGGCCAGGCGGGCTTCCTCTGGGATGGAGTTCCAGAGTTGCGGCCCGGCCACCGAGAAAGCCCTCTCCATTGTAGCCCCCCGTCTCACCCGAGGAACTTCCAAGAAGGTGCCCCCAGTGGACTGAAGGGATCGCTGTGAGGCACGGAGGGTGAGGCGGTCCCCGAGATATGAGGGGCCCAGACCATGCAGGGGTTATAGATCAATACTAACACCTTGAATCTGGCTCGGTATGCTATAGGCAGCCAGTGCAGAGTACGGAGCACTGGTGTTATGTGCTCCCGTTGCCCAGTCCCCATAAGGAGACAGGCCGCCGAATCCTGCACCAGCGGCAGCTTCCGAACAAGGACTGTAGCGGAATGTCGCAGCGGTAGCTATTTCCGCTGGAAACAGCGTTTCCGCAATTAGTGGTATGGCGTGGCAGAGGCTTTCATTCCGCTAGTTTCATTCCGCTACTTCCGCAGTTCTGCTAATTTCATTCCGCTACTTCCACAGGCCTCGCAAAATAGCGCAAACATGACATTTTTGCTACTTCCGCCATTGCCACAAAATAGCAGAACAGCGGTTTTCTGACAGTTTCTGCAATTTCTCCGCAATTCCGCAATTTTCAGAACGCCGCCGGAATTAGCAGAATGTCCTCAGAAAAGTCGTGATGTGGTGCGGGCAATTGCGAAATGGTGGAATGGAATCGTGGCACGGTAACAGCTGCTGCCGCATCAGCCCTACTCTGAACCAGAAACAAGGGAAGCCCCACATTGCAGTAGTCCAGCCTCGAGGTGATGAAGGCATGGATAAGGGTGGCCAGGTCGGGCCTGGAAATGTATGGGCACAGCCTCCATACCAGATACATCTGGCAGAAGGTGGCCTTAGCCACCGCCTCCACGTACCGATCCAGACGGAGACCCGAGTCCAACACCACCCCCAGACTCCGAACCTGCTGGGCAATAGGACAATGCCCCCCCCCAAGGGGGGCCAGAACCTCCCCTGCCCTCCCCACCACCATCACCTTCGTCTTATCGGAATTTAGTTTCAGTCTGCTCTGCCTCATCCAATCTGCCAACCACCATGGCCTCCAAACATTGGGAAAGCAATGAAAAGGCAGGACCTGGGTCAGTTGAAAACGAGAGGTCAGCTGAGTAACATTAGCATATTGGTGACATCGCACCCCACACCCTCTTACTATCTCCCCCAGGGGCTGCATATACAGATTAAACAATAATGGAGACAGGATCGAACCTTGCAGAACGCCGCAGGATAAGGCCCGGCACCAGCTGCTGGCTACTTCCCAAGAAGAATGAACGGAACCACCCAAGGACAGTCCCGTCCAGACCTCCCAGGTCTCACAACCGTCTCAACAGCAGCCCATGGTCCACGGTGTCAAAAGCGGCCAAGAGGTCTAGCAGGATCAGAGATGTTGAACATCCACCATCCATCTCCTGGCGGGTATCGTCCACCAAGATTGAAAAGCGTCAAGGAAACCGATGTTAGCCAAATGTGCCTGGAGCTGCAGTGTCACTGCCTGTTCAATAACCTTCCCTAAAAAGGGAAGATTAGAGACAGGTTGGTAGCTGGTGAGTGCGTCCACATCCAAAGATGGCTTCTTCAGCAGGGGGCGCACCACAGCTTCCTTGAGACTGGGTGACAGCCTCCCCTGCCGAAGGGATGCGTTGACTACCCTCGCCAGCACCGTCCTCAAAGTCTCCCTGGAGGCCTTCACCAACCAGGATGGGCATGGAGATAATTCACAACTAGTGGCCCTAACAGACCCCAGGACGTTCACTGCATCGGTTGCCATCACTTCCTGAAACTCATCCCAGAAAGATCGACTGGATGGTACCTTCATAACCTCACGTTCCTCGCCTACTGCTTCCAATCTGGTGTGAAAGTTACTCTGGATCTGAGCGGTCTTGTCTGCGAAGTAGGTGGCAAACTCCTCACAGTGGGCCTAGGACAGGTCCCCGTCCAGGCGGAGGGAGGCTGGACTGTCCAGTCCCCGCACCACCCGGAACAGCTCCGCTGGACACGACTTTGCAGACGCTATGAGGGCAGCAAAGAACTCCTTCTTTGCTGTCCTCACAGCCTCAATATAGGACCGCAAATGGGTCCTATGGAGAAGTTGATCAAATTCAGAGCGAGTCTGATGCCAGCGTCACTCTAGCCTCCTACCTACCTGTTTCATACACCGCAGTCCCTCAGTAAACCAAGGGGCCCTGCGGTGACGAGACGGAGGGAGGAGACGTCTCGGAGCCACCCTGTCAATTGCCTCCCCGAGGAAGGTGTTCCAATGCCGGACAAGCTCATCGACAGAGTGGCCGTCCGGGTCTAAGGTTAACTCCCTCAGAGCCTCCTGGAACCATTGCAGTTCCATCAGCCTCCGAGGGTGGGCCAACCTAACTGTTCCATTCCCTTTCTGGAGGGGGTGCGCTGAGAGACTGGCCTACAGGAGATAATGATCCGTCCATGACAGGGGCGTAACCCTCACATCCCCCACTAACGGATCACTCGCCTCAAGGCCAGAACAGAAGATCAGGTCAAGAATATGCCCCCACCCCACAGGTCGGGCAGTTGACCACTTGGGACAAGTCCATGGTTGCCATGGTGACCATGAACTCACGCTCTGCTCCTACAAGGCCAGCGTCGGGTTGGGCGTTGAAGTCCCCCAGGACCAAAGTCCTGTAGGAACTCAGCACCACCTCAGAGGTCACCTCTGCTAGAGCTGCAAGGGATGCTGCTGGACAGGAAGGGGCCCAGTATACCAGCAGCACCCCAAGCTTGCCCCGAGCCAAATCAAACACCACATGGAAGGCTTCAATACCTGGAATCTTCTGGACTGGATATCTCCTAACTGGCCATCCCTCTCTAAAAACAATAGCTACACCTCCCCCCCGCAGCCCCCTGTGCGGGGCTGGTGCTGCACGGCATACCTGGCCGGAACGAGGTCCGCAAAAACTGGTCCTGCCTCCTCATCCAGCCAGGTCTCCGTAATGCATGCAAGGTCCACAACCTCATCCAGGATCAAGTCCCAGATCACTGGGGCCTTATTCACTACGGACCTTGCGTTCAGCAGCAGCAGTCCTTTACAGGCAGACCTTAGACCCCAATCCTCCCTCACCCTCAGTGGGGGAGGCACCGTGGTCCCCTGGGAGGGCAACTCACCAGTCCCTTCAGACTGTACCGTCCATGCCCCATAACCACCCCTATAGCCGCTCCCCCCCCTCCTGTCTGCACCATCCTGACCCCCACCTTTTGGCTGTTCGCCCTTCCTCTGGAGAGTCCCCCCCCTTTTCAAACCTCTCCCCTGCCCACTCCCACTTACTCCTCTCCCCTCCCCTTAGCCGAGCCTCCTGCTGCCACCAGGGGCCGGCTTCGGATATCTTACCCTTCCCCCCCAATCTCCCCCTGCCACTGGGAGTTGTGAAAAAAACCCCACCTCCCACCACCACATGAACCCTCCCCCAGCACACACACAGACACACCCTGCTGCCACCAGGGAACGGTGCCGGGGAAACCTTCCTCCTCTCCCGCCCCCACCATTCAATAGCAAAGAACGCACCTTACCTGCTGCCACGAGGCGATCCTCTCCCCTACACCATCAACAGACATTGCATATATTTCTAAAAGCACATCTCCCATCCTGTTTCAGAGTCACAGGTCAGTAAAACGTATCAAATTTCCAGAAAATTAAACAAACTATTTTTTCTTCTCTGTAGCCTTGACTCCCAAATGGGCTGGTTTTACGAGATCAAATGTCTCATGTGTTCACTCAACCCAACAGCAGGCAGAGACAAAATTATTCCATCCTGGATAGGAGGGGGTTGCTAAGGATTTCACAGTTAACTTTTCCCAACCATTTCTATAGTGATTTCAGTGTTCATACTGCTTTTCAATCCTTATCTAGTCCCCTCTCACAATAACTCTGAGAGATAGGCAAACAGAGGCTGAGAAACAGAACATGCCACAGGCCACCCAGTCAGTTACCGGCGAACACAGGATTTGAACAAGTTCAAAGAGGAATTGGCTGTTTCTGAACTGATGGGGATTTTTCCCTCCCCCGAAGATAACTTGCTGAATTTTTATGTTCAGAACTAGATGCGACCAATTACCAATTTCTGTATTTCTGGCCAGCAAACTATTATCACTTTGATAATTTTTATCCACATGCCCAAAGTCATACTCAAATAGGAACCTGAATTAATTGTTGCGAAACCGGTATGTTTCTACATCAATAGGAAAGTGGCGAATTGGCCATTTTTCATTAAGATGGTGCAGTAGCGCACAGCTGAATTGGAACACTGGCCCTTTAAGGGACTTAGAGTCAGCAGCAGCGGCAGATGCTACTGGAGGGTCTGGTGCTCCCAGGAGTGGAGGATCACACTTGATGCCTAGCACTTCGGCTGGGCGTGGCTGAGCCAGGGCTCAGTCTGGGAGATACTTGGGAGGAGATGGTAGCTGAGCAGAGTTATGATGTTGAGAAGATATTGATATAGATAGTTAATGAAATGTATATGAGTAATACTGATGTAGTTGAAAATGATGTATTACAATAGTAAGACATTGTATGCTGTACAGTAGTGAAATGGTTAATTTTAACTAATTCGCCTTAACTATGAATTTAAAAGTGAAGGTTTTTAGATGTTGGAATATATTATGATTGAGACACACTTGGTGAAGATGGTAACAGGGAATTAGAAAATTCCATGGATTGACAGAATCAAGTCGCCCAAGAGTTTTCTTTGACACAAGAGCTAACGTTTATGATCTTTTTATTTATTTTAATATGTTATAAAACATTCCAAGCACCATTTGGAAGGGAGGTGTGTTTTTTTGTTTAATTATTATTATTATTATTAACATGAATAACAACAACAATAACAATAACAATATTTACTTATTATCATGAACCAGTGTTCCACAAGCAAGTTTTAAAGCAGTAGGTACCTACTTTTTGTGATGACACCTTCCAAGTGAATGATGTTGGGATGATCAAACTGTCCCATAATGCTTGCTTCCCCCAGGAAATCTCTTCGTTGCTTTTCAGTGTAGCCCACTTTCAAGGTTTTAATGGCTACAGGAAACTCTCGTTTTCCAGGAACTTTCAAACGGCCACTGCATACTTCACCAAATTCACCTTATGAGAACAAAAGAGCAGAGACACGACCATTATCCTATATCCCAAAGAACTCAGCACTGTAATCTTGATTCTAATACGAGACCAATCTTATCTCATTTTTTATGGTAGAGGAACTACTTTAGTGGATATGGGGAATGCTGGGGTCATAATATATCTCGATTTCAACAAAGTGTTTGAAAACCTTTTGCATGAGATCCTCACTGACAAGCTTGCACAGTGTGGATTCCAACAAGGGGGATTCACAGCTGGTTGAAGAACTGTACTCAAAGAGTGATCATCAATTGCTCATTATCAAACTGGAGGAAGTACTGAGTGGGGTACCACAGGGTTCTGTCCCGGGTCTGGTGCTATTCAATATCCTTATCAATGACTTGGGTGGAGGGAATATATACAGGTGACACAAAACTGGGAGGGGTACTAACCCCTTAGAATATAAAACTAGAATTAAAGAAAGCAAACAAAATTTATAGATTGGAAGTGGGGGCAGAAATGAATAAAATGAAATTAAAACCAAGATAAATATAAATGTCTGCATTCAGGAAAGAAAAACCAAATGCACCAGGATAAGACGCGGGATGCCTGGCTTGGCGTCAGTGCAAGTAAAAAGCATCTAGGAATTTAGGTTGATCACAAACTGAACATGAGTCAGCAACATGTGGTGGCTGTAAAAAAGGGAAATGCAATTTTAGGCTGCATTAGTGGAAGCAATAATTCCACTCTATTCAGCACTGGTCAGACTTCACCTGAAGTATTGTGTCCTGTTTTGGGTGCCTCATTGTAAGGACATTGAAAAATTAGGGCAAATTGAGAGTAGGGCAACAAATACGATAAAGAGTCTAAGGGTTTCTTTAGACATAAGAAAGATTGGGTGTCAAAACCCCTAAGCACGTGTTTGGCCATTATGTGTAAGCACCATAACAATCCCAACACCAATTTGGCCACCCATTGAACACACAATGTGAACACCATGGCATCACCAGGACAATTTGTGCGTTCCGGCTGAACACATGGCCAACGTTGTGTCTAATGATATTGCGTGGCATATTAGCAGGTACAACACGGGGAATGAGGTGGCAGCGCTTGTGTGCTGAGATTGGGTTGCAAGCAAAACACTGATTTGCCCCAGGATGGGCTATGTGTCTAAACAGTGCCACATGGTGAACACAGGACCAAACCGGTGTTTGTATCAAGGTCAAAACACGCATTCAGACACCCATTGACATTATGTCTAAAGACACCCTCTGTCTTTTGAGGAACGTCTGGGTGGGTTTAGCTTAGCGAAGAGGAGACTATTGGGAGACATGACAGCAATCAAAAAGGGCTGCTATCAAAAAGATGGCAAGGAACTCTTCTTCATTACGACAAAGGACAGGACTAGAAATAATGGGCTCAAGTTACAGGAAGGTCGATTTCGGTTAAAGAACAAGAAAACCTTCCCAATAGTTAAGAGCTGTGCGGCAATGGGAACAAGTTGTTGAGGGAGGTTGTAAACTCTCCATCGCTGCTGAAGCTTTTCAAAAAGAGGCCGGACCACCATCTGTCAGGGATACTGTAGCTGTAGTCGGCCGGGGGCGCCATCCTTGAGGTCCCCTGGGTGTTGACCAGGAGGAGGGCGTTCCCGGTGGCAGCTCCATGGCTGTGGAACTCCCTCCCGCTGGAGGTCTGCCTGGCTTCAGACCTCCTCTCTTTCTGTAGACAGTGTAGGATCTGGGTGTTCTGCCGAGCCTTTGCTGAGGGAAACGGGCAATGGGTGGGTTGGGTTAGGGTGGGAGTTCTTTTTGGTTGGGAATCTTGGGATATTTTAATGTTGGACTATATTTTATGACTTTATTTTTATAATGTTGTTAGCCATCCTGAGATGCATAAGCAGGATGTGGTGGCATAAAAATGTGATAAAATAAAATAAATAAAATAGTCATCCTGCATCTAAAACCCACGAGGTCACCTTTTAACACTAAGATTCTATGATTCTCATTGGACACAATATTCCACTAGCGGTCTTAAGTTAATGTTACACACTTAAACACCAGACATACATTTTAAACAACAAACACAGCATTCTCTATGCTAAGGGATCAACTATACATCTCTTAACCTAGCTCTTGGGGCATTTTTGTAGTCCGGGTGCACATCTCTTGCAATAATTCACAAGGTAGTGGCTCTCCAACTTTGCCCTTTTAGGACATTGTCACCTGCACACAGGTACACAATATGCCCAAAGGAAACTTGGTTACTGTTAACCATTTTTTATATGTGATCAAAAAGGCCCTGGGGTAGACACCCCCCCCCAAATTATTTTACCATGGAGTTGATTTATATCCTGGCCTGGGGTAGAAAACTACCCCATCACATTTCATGTTAGTTTGCACATTCAAACAATTTAAGTGCCAAAGGAATGGGTTAAAAATCTACTCATAAGCCACGCGATGGTGTATTTTCAAGGGGTAAGTTGAGGGTTAAAGTCAGTAATTTTCTCAATAATCAAGACTGAATCATGAATGATTTCAACTTTGCATGAACACCACAATACTTTGACACGTCATCTGTGAGATTACATGTTAATTAGGTAATCCTTCTCCCATAACGCTAATGAAAAGAGGGGAAAATATTGCTAAACATAGCTCCGTACCCGCTCCAATAACTCTTTCAATAGTTATGCAGGAAGCTTCGATTTCCTTGGCAAATTCATGGACAGCTTGATTGGGGTCCTCATAGGTGTGTGGGTCAATGTAAGTCCTTACTCCGGGCAATTTAACTGTGGACATAAATTAAAATTTAACAAGGTACAACTGGTTTCTTGAAGCCAGACCCACAATGGCTAGAGCTATTTTATTGTGAAAATGAAGGTGTGAACATTACGTCTCATGCCTCAACTCAAGGTAAATAAACGTTGCAGAATACACCTAACTTTCTTGATAGGAGTGGGGAAGAGAACATCTGGTCTGTGGACCACTTTCATCACATGGCGCCGCTCCATCGGGCCTAGAGAGGATCTCTCAAACACAAAGTCGTCGTGGCCCGCCATTCATTTCTCAGCAGGCAAAGAAGGGGGGGAAGCTACTAGGGTCTCAGGGAACGCTCCTCCAAGTTGAGGCCGCGCATCTCTGCAGAGTCCATCCTGCATGAGCTCAACCTGACACAGAATGCTCTGGGCTGGGGCTCTGGATCTGCAGATTGTTCCTAGCATGATCACAGCTTCCTAATAGAGCTCTCAGGGCCACAGACCCCATGAGACGATCTAGCCAGTGACGTTTCAGCCTACTCTGGAGCATGGGAGGGAAGGTTCCCCAACTCTGCTTTTTTATATGCATAAAGACCAGAGCTTGGGTTAGTTGAAGTCTTACAGAATAAACCCATTTAGGCACAACAAATCCACGTGAAACCTGGAAGGCAGGAGATTCTCTCCTGCTGTGCAAAGATCTCCAAAATACCAAATTTCCAAAAGGGCTCATCTCCCACTTAAGGTAACTAACTAGGCTTTCAAAATATTTAGGAAATTTACTTCAGTGGAACTGATATACTAAATTTCTTACATGCTTCTAACTATTTCCCATGTGGTGACAATGGGGGCTTCTGGGTGCTGTACCCTTTGGAAAATCTTGACCAAAGAAACCAAACACACCTTGTGAGGGGAGAGTTGCAAATAATTATGTCCTAGCCAAAGCAAATTTAAAATAGAGTACCAAATGACTGGGCCAACTATCGTTTTGGAATATCACTTTGCAAACCTATATCGACTTTATAGGTTTGCAATTGCACTTCAGGGTACAGTCCTCCAGATGTCTAGCACTGGCAGGAGCCTTGTTAAAATGAATGGGATATGTACTGGCACTAAGGGCTAGGGCTGGCACTGAACAGCTAGAGGAAGTGCACTGCCAGAGATGCACTTCATATATAAAGGTGAATATTAAGGTGAACAATATAAAGGTGAATTTTACATACTGTGGCCATTATGGAAATGCATCTTTTCCTCCTCTGGATCCTGTTTTGCTTTGCTGTAGCCGCAGCGCCTGTAACAGAGTAAGATTCAGTTGATTGTAGCTGGGATCACTTCCCTAGATGAATCACACCTCATATAGAAATCCAGAAGAGCAATGCAAGGAGTCCAAATGGCTGGTTTTTATGTCTGTCTATATCTATATCTAACTGGAATATTGGATATACTATTTGGGTGTGTGTGTGTTACTATCAGTTTCTGGGGTAGCCCTACGTTGGGCTACTTCAGAGTAAGTTGTCGGTGGATCGCGGTGAAGAATAACTTGATCTCAAATATGGCGGTCAGTGGATTGTAGCGTCATTCTGTATTGCTTGGGGAGGATTTTCTAAAAGTACCTGAGGGACATAGGAGCATAAATCCAACTGAAAGTCTGAAGGCTGGTGCTCTTAAGTCCCTTAGGTAATTTTAGGAGTCCCATTCTAACTAGCCCAATCTTGCCCTTCTCAAACATTCAAAAATCACAAGTCAGGCAGCAATAAAGTATTTCATTTCTTTATCCCACTCTATCCCTTAGGTTCAGGGTGGTTTACAATACAATTATACCACTATAATCCCCAATTAATTTATTAACTGTAACATTAGCAATTAACTAATCAACTCAACTCTTAATCCTCACAACAATCCTGTGAGGTAGGTTAGGTTGAGGGATCCGTGACTGGCCCGATGAAACCTGAGTCAGGGGCCTCTCCTGGTCCAAGTACTGCACTCTTAACCACTACACCATACTGGCTCTCATAAGATTGGCATAAATATCATGTTTTTTTCTTTAAATTATAAAAACCATCCAGTGCAAGGGGATACAGCTACAGCTGTACCAAACAGTGCTTCCGAATATTCAGGCCAAATACCAAAGTTCCGAATACTTGACTTGCATGTTTGGTAGCCCTTAGGCCAAGTTCTTGAAGCTTTTGAATTATGAACTTTGGGAAATTTCAGGTACGTTTTTCCCCACCAAAGGAAGTCCAAAGAGGCTTACTATCACTCAACTGTTCCCTCCCATACCCCCTCCTACCAAATATGGCACTAAGTTTCATTTCCAAAAGAAGCTCAACTGTCAACCAGGCCCCACAGTGGGTTTCCGAAGTTTCTTTCCAAATAGTTAACTTGGTCTTTGAAACTTCGGAATTCAGCATTTTCGAACCGAATACCATGATATTCAGTGAACTTCGAAGTTTTCCAAATACTTTGTTTCAGCCCTAGATTATCCCAATTAGGGAGATGAAATGGGTACCCACATTTTTGAGCACTTTGTCATATTCTCCAAGAATTTATCCAATCCTTTTTAAAACCCAGCTGTGCTACTGGCCTCCACCACATCCCTCTGGCATAAAGTTCCAAAAGTTCATGGAGTAAAAAATACTTTCTTTTGTTTGTTTTAAATCTGCTGTCAGGTAGTTTCCTTGAGTGTCTCCTAGTTCTAGTCCTATTTATTAGAGAGGGTAAATAACAGCTCCCTATTTATTTATTTCATGCCACCTGTGACTTTGCAAACTTCTATCCTATCCCTTCACTTAGATATCTCTTCTCCAAGCTGAAGATCTCCAACCTATTGAGCCTCTACAGAATCCATTCCATAACCTTTTAAGGCAAGGTTGCTGGGGACCTCAGCTGGCATGGTTAGGATGAGCATAGTGCATTCCTTTTGCTTATAGTCATCCATCCACCTGCCCGCCTGCTCAGGGTGGTTTTACAATCAATAACTAGGGATGGGCGAATGCGGTTTGGAAGTTCGGCGTTCGGCCCAAACTCGGCCTGTTCGGACGACCAAACCAAACTTCCGAACCGAACGCTCGAACTTCCGAACAGTTCGGAAAAGTTCGGATGGGAAAAATGTGACTTTGGGTGGGAAAAACATGACTGGAAGGGGAAGGCAGCTGAGGAGCAGACTTCCTGGCACCAAGGGCGGACACCGGCCTGGCTTCAGGGCCAAAAATATCGATACTGAAAAAAAATCGGTTTCCGTTTCAGTACTGATAGCACTTTTTTGAATGTTTGGCCGAGTTCGGACAAACTGAACTCCACCGAACCGCCGAACCTGAACTCAGGTTTTGAACCGAACAACTGAACATCTGAACGGCGTTCTGTTCGCCCATCCCTATCAATAACCCCCCCCCCACACTAAAACATAAAACCCCCATTCCCTGCCCAAGAAACCCTACTCCTAACCCCCCCACCCTAAAATATTCCCTAGTTGTGGTTTTAGTTCCCTGCAAGCTCCTAGGTCTTATGCAGAGGGAGAAATTATTGTTTCAAAGGCAACTTGGGGGATGCCAATTTGCATGAGAAGCACTTACGAAAGTGCCTAACACTAACACTAACACACCTTCTCTGTTGTCAGATTTAAACTCCAACATCTGTGAGCCCTCTGCTGATCCTACCCTTCCTGTCAAGGGTCTCCTGAAGATTTACCCATATGGAGATGCCTATTATAAAAGCTGCAATCCCTTGTGCCCAATAGAGATGGGTGAACGCGGTTCGGAAGTTCAGAGTTCGGACCAAACTCGACCAGTTCGGTCGACCGAACCGAATCAGCTCTGTTCGCCCATCCGTAAAGATAATATTCCATTTAGTTCAATGGGGTTTGAATTTCCGGACTTTGTTTGGAAGTTTGGACCGAACTCGAATGTCCAAACTCGGTTCTGTTCGCCCATCCCCAGTGTCCAATGGTTCAATGATACCTTGGTGTACAGTGGTTAATGTTTTATTACAGTGAGTGAAGTTGAGAACACCAGACAAATGAGCCATTTTTGACGACGGCCATTTCTGGTGCTCTGCAGCATGTCACATTACCATAGAATAAGTCCCAAGCTAGGGAACCCCTGAAGTACCATTAAAATCAGACTCAACAAGATACACCAAGTAACCCTGCAGCTGGCATTGACTGGTTCTCTAGCAATGGTTCAGCATCAATAGTTAAAAGTATTGTTGGAAGCTTCCCTATTTAATATTATCTTTTGTAATTCTTCCAGATGCTGTCTTAGCCAACCAGACAGACGGACAATAAATATGCCACGCTGAACATAGACTGCTTTTTTTGCCTTCTGGAACCTAAACAGTTTGCACAAGAAATCAAACAAACTTCGTCTGTGTTTTCCCTGTTTCATTAAAATTAATTTGGAAGTGTTCAATTAAAGAAATATCCAACTTCTGGATAATCAGTCACTTTCCAATATTAATTCTGTCATGGACAATTTTTGTTATTGACTAATAAAGAGTAAAAATCCAAATCTTTGTTTTTAAAAAGGCCTTTTTGTGAGCAAAGAAATGGCCCCATTTTGGGATATGATTTGACTTCAATGTGTTCTTTTTTGTATAGGCAGCATTACATCTGGTAACTCACTATGAACCACTATGGGGGCAAAGCGTTTTTGTTCATTTCCCAGTGTAAGAGAAAGCAAACAGGCCACCTGGATGCTGCTATTGGTGGGCTACTGAGTGGCGATCCATGGGAAACTTAAACCTGTTCAAGCATCAGTGTGAAAACTAGGCTTTGAAAATTCAAAGATCACATCATCCAATTTTTATTTTTTTTAAAAGAAGTTATTTCAGAGCACATCACTTCTCAGATATATTCCCATATTGTTAGGGATAAAGCTTGTCTTGTCTTGTCTATCTATCGTATCACAATTAGAGCTGGACTGGGTACCTAACTGAGTACTCATGGGTAATACCCACATTTTCAAATACCAAGCTGAGAGTTCAACAGGCTACCGCATCACCGATCTGGGTACCCAAATACCCAGTGATTTCTGATACAGATTTACCAATTTTCCAGTTCCGGATTGAAAAATGGAGACAGAAAACCAAAACAATTGGAATTGGAAGTTGATATTCTGGGACACTGAGGGGCACTGGGTACTTGACTCGGGTAGTAATTGGAGACCAATTCGTATTTGATATTTTGAATTGGATTCCGGTAGCAGAAACTCAACAGGTATAGCGTTGGGCCCCATATATCTGCAGGATTGCCTCACTCCCCGTGCTCTGGATCGGCCCCTGTGGTCGACCGGGATCGCCCTTCTCAAAGTCCTCTGGGTATTCCGGGAGGCGACTATGGAGAGGGTGTTCTTGGTGGCTGCGCCGAAGCTGTGGAACTCCCTCCCGGCAGAGGCCCGGGAAGTTCTAGACCTCTCCTGTTTTCAACGGCAATGCAAGACCTGGCTGTTCCACCAAGCCTTTGGCGATTGAGATGGGTGAGGGTGGGTTTTTATTTTGAAGGGTGGGGTATTTTTTTCCTTCCTCCTCTTTTCCTAGGGGGGATGTTTCCCTCCTTTCCCCCCTATTTTAGATGTTTTATATGTTGCTGTTCGTGTATTTGTGTGTGTGTGTTTATACTTTATATACTGTAAGCCGCCCCGAGCTGCCTTTGGCAGGAAGGGGCGGGATATAAAATGCTTTAATAAAAAATAAAATAATAATAAAAGTTGCAGATTCCCTATCTTCCTCCTCACTCATATTGTTCCACAGTATGTGATATTGTTCCTGGATTTGACCTCAGATTGACATGGAAGTTGGCAAGGATGTTTTGGAAAGAAAGCAACAGTATTTTTAGAGACTGGATGGTTTCCTACATTTCTAAGTTGTCACAGGAACAATTAAAAATAATTTAAACAATACATTTTTTCCTCTTCTCCAGGAAACTAACTCGGAGGTAATTTTTTTGGCCTACATAAATCTCTTTATAGAGAATGGCCTGCTTTCATGCAGTGCAGCTTACAGCTTCTGCGTTTTGAAGTCACTTCCTTGACCTCTCCCATCCAGAAGCATAGATTGCTAACTCTATTACTCACTGAACACTGTATCTGATGTACACAGTAGTGGTAAATCCACAGGATTTTCAAGGCAGATATTTGCTTCCCTTCCTCTCTATGGATTCTCTTCTACCTCTTGTATCTTCTTACCCATTGATGTTAAAATAAATCCTTTCGGTAAAGCACTTTTCCCTCAGAATTTTGAAAAGTTTTCAACGTTTATAAACATTTCCAAGGCGGAAAATGGGCTTAGGTGAAGAAAAAAAAAGGAAGAAAAAAGGAAATTTGAATTTTCAATGAAAATTTCTCTCTTTGGCTCTGCTTAAACAAACACGATGGGGCGGGGAAATGGGTCATAGCCAAAACATTTCCTTTTTTCTTGCTTTCATTAAACAATTTGGTCAACTGAATTGAAAATATGTCCGTACATTTTTCAGAAGAGCTGAAAGAAATTTTCCAGACTATTTTTGAGCTGCTCAAACTCAGTTAAGTCATAAAAAATTATGACAACTGAAATTAAACTGTCTACATTCCCCATCACCTATAAGTATTGTTCAGTCACCATACCACACATATGCAGCTTAATTTCAGTTGTCATAATTTTTTAATTAATGAATAAGAACAGAAAAATGTATTGATTGGTCTGATATTTAATAAAGTTGCCTTAACATATAATTTACTGTCATGTTAGCATTTGAATATAATTTGTAATGCTGCCTTAACAAGCTTCTTAAACCAAAGGGTTTTTGGCTAGGTAATTTATTTATGGCTGACTACTTAGAGTTCTTGCACAGGACGGACATCAAAATGGTAAACATCAAGCCCATAACTAGAAAATATTGTGTAGAAAGACATCTGACCTCAATAGAAATACTTTAAGGCAGGGGTGGCCGGACTTACGGTGCACATGATCCACTTGATCCAGGCATCAATGTTCAGGCGATCTACTATGGTACCTCCTACTAGTTTCCAACTTTGGGGCACCTAGCAATTTGTCTCAGGAGTGGAGAGGAGCACTTCCCTGAGACAGTCTTCTCCAGTGTGCTGGAGGAGCTCTCCTAACAAGTCTCTTCCCAATGCACCAGTTCTGCTCTCCTCCCCAGAGGCAATCTCTAAGAGGCTGGTCCCCCACACCATGATCTATGGGAGACCAGCTTGTGATTTGTCAGCAGATCGCAATCTACCTCTTGGCTGTCCCTGCTTTAAGGGATGGAGTAGAAGCCTATGACCCGGCCCAGAGCGGACAATACACATCTGGTGTTGTCACACATGTTATTAAGAACATAAAGAGTGCCATACTGGCTAACACCAATGGTCTATAAAGCTGAGCATCCCATTTCAGACAGTAGCAACTTTGGTTGATTCAGTGAAGTGCCCAGCAGGTCATAATGGAAAGTTCCATTTACTGCTATCCATGCCCATCTTCTGACAGTCCAAGGTCTTATCTCCTCGCCAACTTGACTGACAGCTGTTTATGGACCTATCCTCTAAGAACTTATCTAATTCTCTTTTGAACCCAGTCACACCACTGGCCTTCACGATATTTCCTGGCAATGAACTCCACTGATTATTGTAAAAATATCCTTTTAATTTGTTTTGGACCCGTTGGGTTTGGGCAAGGACAAGCTCCCAAGCCATGGTTGGCCCTGCACTCCAAGGACCGCCATGACAACATGGTGTTCTGTGGGTGGTGTGGCCACATTGGGAAGAGGTGGGAAGAGGTGAGAGAATGCTTTAGTATAAACCTTTTCTGGTTTTGCCTCACCTCTTATAGAGCACTATGATGTCATAGCACACCATGATGTCACATCACAGCACACCATGACAAGAGGAACACCTGGACATGTTGGGACCCAGGCTCAGGAGAGTCTGGCTGCAGCAAGCTGGAGCTCTGCTTGGGCCCAAGGCAGTCAGTCAGTCTTGGGCTGGAGCCTAAATTTCTTTCCCAAGAAGGGTTTAGGATGGAGGAGTATCCTTCCTGGGAAAGCTGCTCTCATGTTTAAAATTCTCTCACCTAAAAACTGGTGTCCTTCACCTGACGTGCTTTCCTCACATCTATGCTTTAGATCATGAAAGTGAGGCACAGTGTGAGGGAAAAGTATAACGGTTTCAAGCTTTTGCTAATTTATTTCTGAATTTAATTCTGTGAGTTTAGTGTTGAAATGAATATCCATGGCAAATAAAGTATTGGTTGATTTTGCCACTTTTGAACCAAAATGGTGAATGATCGCTATTTCGGTTGATCTTCACTAGATGTGTTTGGGGTTTTGGCATTATTTTAACGTTTCTTAGTTGTCTGGATATTTGGTTACTTTATTTTTAGTTATTTGTGCAGTAGCTAAAAAGGAAGTAAATAATAACCAAATATCTGAATAGCCAGACAATTGATTAATGAAGAGCCAAAAAAGTGGATAGGTGAATATCAATTTTTGGCTGTGGATCCCATTTGGATATTCAGATACTTATGCAAAAATAAAAATATTTACAAATACAAAACTCGCTATTAGTTCAGAACTCATCAAAGAGGGACCTTCCTGCCGACTTCTCTTTCAGCGGATGAATACAAAACTTGTTTCTCTTCCTCTATGACACCAATACAAATCAGATTCTGAACAGGCTTTGAAAAATATCCTTCTCTTTTTTTTTAATTTTCAGAACATAAAGGACGGAGGAAACACATAGCAACAGAAGCTGCTGATGCAAATTAGCAAAAGGGCAGACAGAATTTAGTTGCATGTGGTACTGGCATCCGCCTTTCTGTGATATGAAAGACAGGCCTGATGTTGCTTTGGTTGTTGAAGCAGATCATTGCTGGTAGTGGCATGTCATTGGAGACATCAGCATGCATTTTATTTCACTGGCATACATACTACATGCCAGGAAATGCCATAACCTTTACTCTTTTCTTGAGGTAAATAGCCCCTTGGGCAACCATACATTGCTTTTACTGCATACCTGGCATGCAAGTAACATGATATGTGGTTTAGGGATGTGTGAATGCGGTTTGGAAGTTCGGGGTTCGGCCCAAACTTGGGGTGTTCGGCCCAAACCTGGGGTGTTCGGCCCATTCACGAACACCCCAAATCTGAACAGAGCCCCGCCTGAACTGATTGAACAAAGTTAGGGTTCCGAACACGTTCGGGATGGGGGCGGGGGGCAGGGAGGAACCCGGTTTTCCCTCCCCCTCCAGACTGTACGGGTGGAAGGGGTGCTGGGGAACACCTCCCCCCCCCTGCCCAGCCTGTTTTGTTTTTTTTAAACCCCCCCACCCCAGGGATCGCCCTACCTGGTGGTGCCGGGTCTCTGGCCCCGGGTCTGGTGGTGGTAGCGGCAGTGGCGCTCTGGAGTGCTTCAGGCCACTACTAGGCCTTCTGGGTCAAATCGAAAGGCCTAGTAGTGGCCTGAAGTGCTCTGGAGCGCCACCACTGCCAGACCCGGACCTCAACCTACCTGGTGATGCCGGGGCCCTGGGTCCGGTGGCAGCAGCAGCACCGGCGGTGGGTCCAGTGGCAGCGGCGCTCCAGAGAGCTTCAGGCTGCTACTAGGCCTTCCGGTTTGACCCACCACCGCTGCCACCACCAGACCCAGGGCCAGAGCCCCGGCACCACCAGGTAAGGCGAGGTCTGGGTCTGGCAGCAGCGGTGCTGCAGAGCACTGGGTCGGGGTGTGACTCACACAAATATCTGTACTTTGGCCATATCACTCCAAACCTTTAGCCATTCTCTCCTTAACAATGCCAAGAATAGTGAGGTGTCTCCCTGAGTGTGAACCTTTTCACAAACTGTTAATCTGTCTGCCTACACAGATCAAAGGAAGTGTTACCGTCCCTGGAGAAATGAAGACTGCACCCTCTGTTGTCGAACTTATGGAATGTCACACTAGTATAGCACAGAAAATAAAGTTAAAGAGAAAAAGCAAATAATTGGATCAGATCGGCAATTGGTGAAAGTCTGCACCACAGCTCTGTTGCAGTTAATGAAAGTACAACTATTTACACCAGCTGAGGACTTGACCCAGTTGTAGATATAACAAACTACTCCTTGTTTTAAAACTGTATTCTGTTACCTAAAGTTGAGTTCAAGCTAAAATTTAAAACCGTACAGTTTCTCAAAAGTATAAAAAAATTTTTATAACATTTTATAATGTTCTGGAATTGTATTTATGAACTTATTATGTAAGTGACTAGGGGTATACAATAATGGTCTAAAGATCTGCATAACATAGCTTTTTAAACAATAACAAAAAAAAAGAAAAACAAACGAGGATTGTGACAAAATGTCAGACAAACTAATTGGCATGCAATTTATTATATCAGTGTGACTTTATCATGTAGTCATGAGCACGCAACATACGCACGTTTTCTCTCGTCCACCACTCTACCCCAAAAATCCACTCCCCGTCAGCCTTCCTTAGTCACTGCTCCTTTATTTACACATTACCACAACACACACACAGCTTCTGTACACTGTGACCTCCAGTCAGGCCCTGCGCTGCAGTTGAAATGAGTACCTGAAAAAAACAGGTATACCCAACAAAATTGCGGTACTCTATTTGACCCAGTAATTTTGAATATCCTTTGCTACCCAAAAAGTACCACACTGGGTAGCCGATCAAACAAAATACCTTTTTTTATCTGGATTTTTCAACATCTGATCTTGAATTTTCAACTTCCAGTCCTGGATTTTTTATTCCAGTCTCAGATTTTCCATGTTTTTCCCTCAGTTTTTTTTGAGTACAGCGGTTACCTGAATGCTGAAATATCCATTATTTGGGGTGTTTGGGTACTGGAAACAATACCCCCAAATTTGAGTATTACCTACGTGTGGCAACTGAACTACCTGCTTCAGCTCCCACCCTGCATCAGACTCTCAGTATTATTTTATTTTATTTATTTATTTTATTACATTTATTTGCCGCCCCCTCATGGCCATGGCATCTTGGAACGGCTTACAACACCAATAAAAACAATTTAAAACATCAACACAATTTATTAGGCCTGGTCAGCACCCTGAAGAGCTCAATTCATACTTCCAGCTCTGGACTCTGTTAGAGCTAGGTACCAACTGCCAAAGCTCCCACAAATTTGGGATCCTATAGCCCCTCAAGGGAGAGGGGCCTAGTTGATGGACAGGCATCCCTCAAAATGCCCATGCCTGTTCCATCACACATCTCTTTTAGAAACATTTGATAGTATCCCTTTTAAAACTGCCTTTCAGTGGTTTAACAATTAAGGGGATATCACAGAGCTTTGTATTGGTGTAGCTTCCACCAAAAAGTGTTCCCGATACAAAAATCGACCCACAGGATCTTCCTGCCACTGGTTTATTTGAAGCTTGATTTAATAGAGCAGTGGCCTTTCCCCATAAAATCATTCAAGGGCGTGCTGAAGGTGTGTACAATGCCTAATGCCAATGCGAAAGGTGACTGAAGTACCTAGAAAAATAGGCCCTTTTAAAGTACCACAAATAGAGAAAATCATGACTCATGCCATGAAAATCCTCAACACGCTAGGAAGGCGTTATCTAGAAACTGTCTCCGCTCTCCGTTTCCTACGGAAATATCAAGGAAAGGGAACTATTTTAAGCTTTGTCACATACTGCGAAAACTATTTTTTGAGGAAGAAAAACTCAACTGAACGATTGTGACTTTCCACACCACAAATCTTGGCTCCGTGTCTATGGCACAGAGTTTATCAATCCAGAAACTGCCCCAACAATCCAGCGTCTTTGTTTAGAAATGATGCACATATTCATTTAATTAATATTCCAAATCCTACCCACTCTCTGTATTCATGACTTTTGGAAACTTGCCCTCTGCAGCTTTGGGAGCTAATATTTCAAAGTCCAAATCAACTGAGGTCAAGGTTGGATAGCCTATTGTAGAAGACTCTTAACTGCTGAGATTCTGGTACAAAAATGGTCTTTGCTTTTTCTGTGGCAGGCTCATTCTTTGCCAAGGAAGTTGGAAGGAATTTCTATATGCAAGCACTGCAGGCCAAGAAACATATTTCAGTGCTTGAAATGTATTTTTCCTACAGTTGGCAAAGGTCTCTCATGGTTTTGTCACTGTATAGAACACATTCGCAACATAAGCACTAGCTTATTCTAGGTTGGAGTTCTTTTCTCTTTTTTTAAGTGTACAATTTTGACCTAATTCTCCTCTCATTGAAGTCTGTGCGCCTTTAGTATCATCTCATCAGGAGGGGTCAGCTGTTTCGTCAGCCCAGGCATACAAAAAGCACAAGTCAGGCCCTAGAAATCCAAGAGTTCAGCTTAAAAATCATGAGGTTTTTTTAGAAAAATGTTTGGTCTGAATGCATACATCCTGCTCCCTCCCTCTCAAACCCTTCTAAAAAGCTATCTTTTCTATGATGTCTTTTTCAACACTGCATGCTCACAGATTGCCCATTTATGCGTCCCCTACCTTCTCCTTCAGGATCATCCTCCTCCCATCTAACTAAGCTAAGCACCTGCACCTGCAAATTCTCAGCTTCATGAATGCATCCCTTTCTCTCTCTACACGACCCCACCACCCCTTGTCCAGATTGCAAGCTCCTCAGGGCAGAGGCCTGTCTCTAACCGTGAGCCCGATCCAAAACACGTTCTTGAAAATTCCGCATGGTCTGCATGCATACCACCTTTCTTATACACACATCATGAGCACTCAACCTTTTGCGCAGTGCACAGGATTTAGGATTGGGTCCAATGACTACCAATGACAACCAACCATCTTCTAGGGTTTGAGGTTTCAAGGAGTCAGATATTCAAACTTTTCTGAGGGCTATAAAAATACTTTAAAAAAAGAAAAAAAAAGAAAGCAAGATGAGATTCTCAAATAAGGTGGTGAGCCTCAAAAAATCTCCCAGTATTGCAAGAGCCGTTGTAAAAAGCCACCCCCCACAATCTGTTTATTTATAGGGATGGGCATACACACACTCAATTCATTCAGGGTCACTCTATATGTTAGAGGTGGGAACAATTCACAACCCCAAGAACCACGTACCAAAACCTTGTATAACTGAGATCCATGAGACACACATGCACACACGCACGTATGGGCACCCAAACCCCTCGAATGCTTTGTAATTGGCTGGCAGAGCTTGTAGTCCTGGTTACAGAGATACAGAGAAGTAGCTGTGATTCAGCGGCTGAGATTCGAGTGCAATGAAGCAGTAGGACATAGGACCCTTAAGGCAGCGTGGGGGCTGGGACCAGTCCTGGCCAAGAGAGATACTTGAACTGTCCAAGAGCTGCATGCTGCTCCCGAGTCTATCCCTGTTGATACGTACCTAACTCTATGAAATCACAAAGCAACCAGAGTATCAGGCATGTCAATAGTAGGGAAAACTACCTAACTGTAAGTTCAGTGGGAGAATGGAATAAGCTGCCAAGACAAACTTGTGAAATCTCCTCCTCTAGAGGTTTTCAAAAACCCAGCTGGGACAAGCAGCTGTAGACAGGGATATCCTGCCACGTAATAGGGAGCTGGGACTCGATGACCTTTAAGGGGCCCTTGCAACCCTAAAAATCTATGATTCCATGAATAGGAAAACATTATAAGACCTATTTACTTGGCCAGGCCTTTGGCAGGTGGGGATAGGGTTCAGAGAGTGGTTTTAATAGGTATTTTATACAGTTTATATTGTTATAGGTTTTGATTTTATATAATTATATATTTTAGTGTGTGTGTGTTGTAAACCACCCTGGAGAGCCTTTGGGGAAGGGTGGATTACAACATGACAGACGGACAGACAATCTTTCAGTCAGTCAGACAGACTTCACAGAAACACACCTCACGACCAAAAAATATTCCGAGGGTTGTTTCCCAGACCTCAGTAGCTCTGGATTTTGAGAAAAGGAAATTTTGTAAGGGATTTCCCCCCCTCAATTTGTTTGGTAGTTTCAAACTAGGAGAGGGGCTGGGTAATTGATAGGTTTTATCCAGTAGTAAGAATTGATTTTGTTCATCCGCTATATGACCTTGATCACAGGACACATTGTTTACAAAGGAAGTCGCTTTGAGCATTTGCAAGCAAATCAGATTTGAAATGGAGCTGAATTGTTGATGGAGAAGCACATTTAATTTCAAATTCCCAGGGAGTGAGAGCGTCAGGAACACATGGCACAGCCACAGATCGATGCTGGTTCACGGAAATGCCACTGCGGCGAGTATTCATTTGACCTATGGTTTAGGGCCCGCTGCCAATGAGAAGCACCAAGCTGTTATTTACATCAACGAGGAAGAAAAGAGAAACCAAGAAGCTGCAGGAAGGTTAATGAAATAAGGGCAGCAAAGCTCGGATCAGCACAGAAAATCCTTGCAGGCTTGGAAGCAGGGCTGGATAAAAAATTTTGGCCCAGATTCCATCTGTGATGGATCCAGCCATTTCGATCGATCAGGCAAAACGTGGATTGGAAGACGGCACGATCCATGTTTTGCTGGAACAATCGGAATGATTCTGCCTCCTACTGTGCATGAGCAAAATGGCGGCGGCCTTACTGCGCAAAATGGTGGCGTGCTGTATGGTGCCCTCACTTTGCACATGTGCAGTAGAAGGCAGAATCATTCTGTTGGAACTTGGATCGGAATTCTGCCATGGCTTAAATCTGCAGCGGAATTCCAACTGACATTCCGAAAATGCAAAAAAATTTCAAGCACAAATTGTAGGGTTTTTTCAGCTCAGCCCTACGTGGAAGTTCTGTATCCTCCCGGTTTCTGCTACTGTAGAGGCAACTTGGGTCTGCTAAGAGTTACTGAATAAGGGATCTTCAGAGCCCTTTTCTGGAAAATGTCTTCTCCTGGCCTCCTTTAACAACTGAACCATTTAGGAAGGAGTGATTTTCTCCTACTCCGTATTCCAAGATGGTTATTTCAGGTTAATTGTTCGGCCTTGTTGGTGGGGAACCAGGCAGAGGTACTGTACAGGAATGCAGTGAATATATGGAACAAGTATCATACTCAACAATTTCAATTCGATCGGACTATATCTCCTGTAAAAAAGACAAACCCCCAAATAATTGAACAAACCCCCCAGAAACCTGAAAAATACCAGAACAGAGCATGTGGAAAATCAGATATGCGAGTACCCATTTTTGGTTGTGGATATCATGTGGGTACTCAAATGGCTACCCAAAAAGGTGATCTGCAAATACCGAACTCAATACCTGCTTGAGCCCTTATTAGTTTGGTATTATTACCATTATTGTGTACACACAGTAATTGAAAGGAAGTAACCAATAACAAATCTCCAAAACATTTGACTAAGGGTTGCAGAGTGAGGGGCATCTTGAGTCGTGGGCAGATGTGGGTTTTGGGGGCATAGAGGATCAGGTTCAGGACTATGACTCTGGATTTGGGGAGGAAGGCTAAAAAGGAATAAGAGAGGAACAAGGCAGTAAGGAAACAAGACTTGGGACAAGGCTGGAGAGACAAGCAGGAGTCAGAAAGGGCAAGGATAAGCAAAGGGCCTGAAATGAGAGAGTGTGACATTCCACCAGCTTGCCTTATATGCTGGCTGGCAGCCAACCAACCAGGAAGCTGGAAGGCATGACGGGCTGGATACGGCCAGGAGGAAGGGCATGGCTAGGGCAAGGCAGGTCGGTCTCTTGAGGGAGTGATTCAGCCTGGGGCAAGGTGAAGCAGTGGCACTTCCATCCTAGCTACTGCTCCAGGAACCACCAGTAGGTGGATGTGAAGACCCACGTCTTGCAACCTGAGTCCTGAGGAACCTCAGGATTGACGTTGCAAGACCTGGGTCTTCACATCTACCTACCCAATACCGGAATAACTAGACAACCAGAAACAAAAATAGAGAGATATGAATATCTATTTCTGGCGCAGCTATTACTTGGATAGCTATCGGAAAATGTGAATAATATCCACAAACACAAAAGCCACTTTTTTCTTGAGCACAGACCTGCAGCCTCTCCATCTGGAAGTTGCTTGGAAAGAATGGCTGGCGATTGTGCTTATGGGTTCTGCATCATGCTATGAACAGTGGGTATCCGAGCAACGGCCAGGGAACTTGTTTGGCATGGTCTGTCCTAACCTCCGGCGGCTCTCAGCGGTGGATATGGAAGCTTGGTCCCTCACTGGTTCTACTGCAGGGGGTTATTTTCCTGATCAGCCTAAAGCAGGGAAAGGAACGGGGACTTCTGCCCAGCTTGAGTAGCCATGGAGTTCATCACTGGAAAAGGTCCAAATGACAAAACTCTCGATCTCGTTAAAAATAATGACAAGAATAGAGCGGGGTGGGGTGGGGTGGGGTGAGAAAATATAACCCTGTTTGAGCCTCCTGTTGCAACGTGCAAGAGCTCAATAGGAATATATAGGCTCCATAAAAGAGTTGAGGGATTCAGAGCGCGGCTAGGTCATGTCTTGGAATACATTTCCTTATCAAGGTAACAGCACAGCATGAGCAGTGCTCCATGAATGGCCTTGAAGTTCTCTCTGAGACACCAGCGTGATGGAACTATTTCATTGGCATTTATGCCTCTTAAAAAATGAGCAGACTCTTTGCATTCATTTCTAGATTGGCTGCCAACTCAAATTGGTTGGGATCTAAAGCCAAAAGGGGGAAGCTCATTTGCTACCCACAGGTAATACCCGCATCTTCAAGAACTGTCTTGGGTGCTTGACAGGCTACCTGACTACCGAACCTGGATAGTTTTTAAAAAAAAAGAAGAAAAAAAAGGTAATTTCTGATATCTATTTTTTGATTTTCCTGTTACTGATCAGCAAATTGGGATGGAAAACCAAGAAACCTGGACAGAAAAACAAAAAACGCAGGACTAGAAGTTGAAAGATCTGGACCCGAAATAGACATTCTGGGACCCGAATTTGACATTTTGGAACATCAGGTACTCAAATCCGGTCGAAATCAGTAACAATCAGTACTTGATATTTTCAAGCCAATTTGAGTACCAGAAATTTGACGTATATACCATTTTTTTCAGGCACTTGTTTCAGGTCTAGTTGGGGTGTTTATTTGGTGTTGTCAAATGTTTGCTGTGAACATCAGCCAGGAGCGGAGTTCCATCCGGTATCTTCTGAAAAGGGGCTAGTCCCGCCCTCAATCTGGAGACCAACTTGCAATAACCAGCAATTCCCCTCTGCAAGACTGAGCCAAGATTGTGAAAGGTATCTTCGTCTCTATCCTCAACCCCTTCCATCTCTCATCAGCTGTTATAACCATTGTACAGATGGGGAACCGTAGCTCACAGAGTCAAATGCAACTTGCCCAGACGCACACAAGGAGTCTGTTGCGACAGTGGGAAATTGGGCATAGATCTGTGGGAGTCCCTAACAAGCATTCAGCCGCCCTTCCTTGCTCACTAGACTGCTATATGATATAGAGGGCATGCCGTGCTCATCACACTGCCTGGGTAATGTCACGTGTACATTAAAGGGAAAAATTTACTTAATTTTGTTGTATCTATTAGGACACATGCCTGTACTTGCCTCTGAATTTTTTTTTATGGTGCAACCGCAACTCCCTTCAGCCATGTGCTTGACCATAGCAGCTGGTGCTGTCTAGGGTAGAGCTGAAATGGGTACCTGATATGGTACCCTTGAGTAATATCCACATTTTGGGGGTACTGTTTCGGGTATCCAAATTGGTACCCGAAGACTGTTTGAGGAGTTGAAAAACTGAAGTTCTGCTTACCAATTTTTTGTGTACCTGAAATTACTCCCCAAACCAAAATAAAATCCCCCCCGTCCCGCAAATTCATTAAATACATGATGAACCTGGGTGAAATTGGTATTTTGGTGGGCCCGATCAAAAACTGGTTTGGGTACCGAAAAGTACCCCAAATATCCAGTTCGATTCAGGTACTGGAAATTTGATGGGTATAGCCTTTTTTTTGCAGGTGCTTGTTTCACCAAGGGTCATTAAGGCTAGCTGCCTCTCCCCAGACAAGGAAACTCCTATAACTCTTTTCAACTCATCTAGCATCAACATCTCCATCAGAGCTTGGCATTGCCAGGTCTAGAACCTATGTTTCCAGGCCCCCTAGGCATAGCCTGTTCTCTCCAGTCCCCGGGCTAAGGGCAGGTACAGGTACAAGGACTCAGGAGCAAGCCAAGTTCTGCATTATTCCCAGGGGACTTATCAGTCCTTGTCATGACTAGCGGCATGGCTCTGCCTCAGGATTGGCTTGGTCAGGGGCTGGCATTTAGTTTTCAACTTCACACAGGGATGTTGGCTGTAAGACCCGCCAGTCCACACTTCTTCTCACTCCCTTCTGCTTCCTGGACACCGTGCCTGATTATTGCTACTTGCTAAAGCACTGGCAACACTTTTGGGTCTCCCTTGGAATATGGAAGTCCAGGACGTAACCGCAGAGCAGGACACTGGTGGCAGCCCACTCATGCCAGTACCCCATGACTGAGCTCCTAACAGTCACAGATACGGTTGTCACCAGATAAAATAACTCCTCATGATTGGGGTGAAGCAGGGCATGGCATGCAAGGAGGCAAGAATGCAAAGCCAGACCAACCCCTGATAAGACCCTGGGTGAGCTTGTCCACCACTTCACCCTGGCCTGGTCTGACACCCCACATCCTGGCTTCCCACTTCTGTCCAGCCACCATGCACTTTCTCTTGGTTCCCTTCGCATGGTCTGCTTGAGAGGTTGCAGGCCAGACCATTGAAGAAGGTGGGCTGCACTGAATGAGAGCCAGGAGGAAGTGTGGCAGGCCGGACAGAAGTGACCCATAGGCTGGCAGGGGACCACAGCCTGATGGTTCCCACCCGTCTACTATACTGTAATAAACAGAGCCTGGCAGCACTATGCTCAGCCTAACTCTTTGGTACCAAGAACCAAGAGGAGGGATGGTGCTCCAGAACTTCTCACATTTATTTTTTTTAAAACTGCAGATGACATGGCCACTGTCAGTAACTTTGCAAGAAGGTCTCAGAAAGGGTTTGCCAGATGCGATACAGATTGCTCTGAGCTTGTACGGGTGTGCAACGGAAAGATATTTTACCGGTTTTCCGGTTCTCAAAGAACCGGATTTTCAGATTAAATCCAGTATCTGGTACCGGTTTTATTTCATTGATTTCAATGGGGCACTGTGTCCCCATTGAAATCAATGGAATACAATTCCTCCCCCCTCCCCCTCCCAGGCTGCACGGGTGGAAGGGGGGACACCCCCCACCCACCCTGCCCAGCCTGGATTTTTGTTAAAAAAGAGCCCCCCCTCAGCACCAGTGGCTGCGGCGTCCCCGCAGCCGTCGGTAAGTATAGACCCGATCCCTGGAGTGTGTGTGTTTAACACCCCCCCAACCCCCCAGGGATCACCCCTACTACAAGTTGACAGTGCTGTACCTTTGCGGAGCTCCGGGTGCGGCGGCGGCGGCGGGCGGTCCGGCGGCCTCAGCGCCGGCTGTGGCTGCCGGCGTCAGAGACACTCTAGACCTTCCGGGGAAACCGGAGGATGGGTTTTTAAATTGTCTTTTATGCCTCCCTTTTATGTATTTTATGTATATTTTAAAATATTTAAATTTTTGGGAGCTCCGGGTGCGGCGGCGGCGGCGGGCGGTCCGGCGGCCTCAGCGCCGGCTGTGGCTGCCGGCGTCAGAGACACTCTAGACCTTCCGGGGAAACCGGAGGATGGGTTTTTAAATTGTCTTTTATGCCTCCCTTTTATGTATTTTATGTATATTTTAAAATATTTAAATTTTTGTAAGCTGCCTCGAGCTGCCTAGGCAGGAGAGGCGGGATATAAATAGTGGAAATTAATAAATCAGTTTCAGTTTTATTCACTGTATGGCAACAAGCCTTAACAGTGCATCGTAAGCAAAATTAATCACAACATCAAATAAATGCATTCGTCAAATGAGTCACAGCTAGTTACAGTTCATTTGCTGTTACCCATAATAGCAAATAATACTAACATAAAGTAAACCAAATTACAACCCTCCCCCTGTAAACTCCCTGCGCCTACTCATCTTGTAGGGACTCAAGTCTGGAGGTAGACTCATAATTTTCCACATAAAGCGCTCGTATCCTAGCTGCCCTTTTAGCAAAAACAGCAGCATAGAAGGGGCCCCCGCTAACCGCCTTGTGCGTTAGTTCTTCTTCAGGTATGGATCAAGCTTGGTTCATAGGCGGAAGGAATTGGACTGGTAACTCCAATCCAGATTGATCATTTTCTATAGTACTGAATGCGGGGAGTGAGGGTCATTGTGGCCGAGGTGATAGTATGTCGTAATGTACAATCACTCCCCTTAGGATTCACCCAGAAAATTAATTTGGCCTAATTATACTGAGGTCAATAATGAGACCAATTAATTGGCATGTCAGGGTAATGCTAACTAATTCTAATTTGGCTATTCCTAACGAATTCAAGTGGCATTTGGGATCCACCGTTCTCAGTGATAGGTTGATTGGTTCTTAATTGGTTTCTGTTCTTCAACAGGTTATTGTTTGGCTGGTTGTTTAATAAACAGTTGCGGCCCCAGTTCATCCATATTTACATGGTCTGTGTTTTGATTTGAGTATGTGCCTTATTTCCTGTGCGGGGATATTACAATCCCCCAATAAAAAACCCAAATTTTGAATTGGTGGATTATACAAATTTAAACGAGTCTTTAACACCAACCATTGCCTAGGGATAGAATATAATGAACAGGAGAACAGATAGTGTAACAGATCTTCAACCCCAGACCCACATGGACAAATACGATCAGATACCGAGATGCCCCTATACCGTCCTTCTAACATTGCTGACCGCATTGTTTGCCGTCTAAGGCTGGTTAGTGCTTTCCTGAGTGAGACATCAGTCAAGGACTCCAAATAATGAGCCCCTCCACCTCTAGGGATACGATATTTAAAAGAAGGGGTATATTCTAGAGGAGAAGGCAATCATCCTGGCTTCCTGTTGGTTAATATCGAATATACGACTCCGCACCAGTTGCCTGGCCGCCAGTTCCAGATACTGAAGTAAATAAGGTGGTGAAAACCTCAATAAGGACAACCTCCCTATTATTCCTTTCCACCAAAAATCCACACCATAATCCTTAAGAGTATTTTTCTTGTAGGCACAGGCCTGGGAGTGAGGAATCAGCATAGTGGGCAGCCTTTATATATATTTTAAAATATTTTAATTTTTGTAAGCTGCCTCGAGTTGCCTAGGCAGGAGAGGTGGGATATAAATGGTGGAAATTAATAAATAATAAATCCACATTCTCTTATTAATGTCTTCCGTTGTCTTACATCAGGAGTGGGGAACCTTTTCCCTCCCAGGCAAGGTTCACTCTGAAAGCTAGTACAAGCTACGAGGGGCTGGAGTTGCTTAAAGAGTGCCCTCAGGAAAAGGAGGGTCCAGATCATCGTTATGTGCCACGGACTTGCCCCCTTTCCTTGTGTGCCTGCCCTCATCTCTGCTCCTTTCCTGTGAGCTCTGTCTTCAGTGCTTGGGGAAGGAACTGGACTCAAGGGCCAGATCTGAGAATCAGAAAAGAACCAAACAAAAACTAACCATGGGTTACATTTGGCCTGAGTTTCCCCATCCAGGCCTTACACAATTCAGAGTGCTTAACCTCTAAGCAAAAACAATGTGAAAAATGAAGTCGGAACCTCAGGACTGGCCTTTGTGTCTGTAAGTCTAATGGAAATTTATAGTGCATAATAGTGTTGAACTCTCTTACGACTGCCCGTACATAAGAACAAATTCTGCTTATTTTAAAACTAATGGGAAAATGTCCTCTTGCCAATGAAGTTTCCCAGTCCACAAACCACTTACTTTACAGTAAATGGTTTGTGGCCAAAGTCTATTAAGAAAACAGGCTCCATTTATAATTCAAGTGTGGGGAGTTTCTGGCTCATGGGTCAAGTTTGATCCACAGATGGTTTTTATTCGTCTCCTATCCAATTTCTGGATCTGTCCCATGGATCCAATCCCTTAACCCAAGAGCACTACGTGAGCTAGCCCAGAGTTAGGGTGTGGAGATTTATTTTATTTATTTATTTATTTACATTTATTGACTGCCCCCTCATGCTTACGGCATCTCGGGGCGGCTCACAACAACTAAACCAATAATAAAATACATAAAACCACAATCTAAATAATTTAAAACTACCCCCCCAAACATTCCCCCTCCCTACCCTTCGAAGGCCTGGGCGAACAGCCAGGTCTTACAGGCTCAACGAAAAGCCATCAGACCCGGGGCCAGGCGAGCTTCCTCCGGGAAGGAGTTCCAATGCTGCGGCCCGACCACTGAGAACACCCTCTCCATCGTGGCCCCCCGTTTAACACGGGCGACCTGCAGGAAGGCGCCCCTGGCAGACTGCAGGGGCCGCCCTGGGGTGCGCAGGGTGAGGCGGTCCCCAAGGTATGAGGGGCCCAGACCGTATAGGACTTTATAAACCAACACCAACGCCTTGAATTTGGCTCGGTACACTATAGGCAGCCAGTGCAGAGTGCGGAGGTTACGCACTCTAGGACAAGGGATGGATCCACGGCACACAATTGTGATCTAGACCCTCCTCTTCTTCTCCCCCATCCTGAGTACACCTCCGAAGGACTCCCACCTAGGACTAAAATGAGATTTCACCAAAATGGGAAATCCCAATTCCTGATACTGTCTTGGTCAAATCAAGAATCTCTCAGTATTCAACAATGTCTCGATGGACATTTCGTTTCTCAATTTACTAACTTTCTGTTAACCGGCTTCCTATTTACCACTTTTCCATCCATTTCAAATCCCAAGAGGTATTCCTGATGAAATACTGCATTTCTTGCATTCCATTTTCCCTTGTATTTCCTTGTCGCTCATTGGTTGGCACACTGGAATGGAGGTTAAGGGACACTGGGAGGAGGTTAATGGATGGGGCTCAGAAATATGGTACGACAGATAGAAACCTGGAAGTAAAACAGTACCTTAGGCAATACGGTAAACAAACAGTACACAGTATGCGGTAAATGGCAAGCAGAAAATCAATAACTTGGGTTGGATATCTTGTGGTAATTTGAAAATGGAGAAACTGCATGTGTATTGGGAAATGGATGAGAAATCAGTTCCGTTTCCCGAGATGGTGAAGTTTCTCACGAACACCAATTTAACTGCTCATTTCACCTCTACTGCCACCCTCAACTCTTATCGGGTTCGTGGAGTTTTAATTCATTTTCAAAGTGGCCCATAGGAAGGAATATCCTCCCCAGCTCTGATTTATATGGAGATGAACATCAATGAGAGTAAACTACATCTACGAGTGGAGAACATGAAGACCTATGGGCAGGACCAGCTGTAGGCAGTGACAATAGAGACCATGACTACGGACCCCGTGCTTTCCTGCCTTTCTGAGGATCCAGAAAATGCACTACACTATGTTCCCGCCATCCCACACCCTGACTCTACAGAGCAGCAATGGCAAAGCTCCCTCCCCATGGGCCCTCAAACGCAGCGGGCTTTAGGACCCTGCGAAAGCTGTGGTCTCTTCCTAAGTTTCACTTGCACTTTGGACTGATGTCTTTAAAAATATAGTTAATGTGACACTTTGTTTGGGGGGGAAAAAAAGCACCAGCCTGATAAATGTTAAAGGGGGTACGGTATGGGTAGGGTTTGGCTTTGGTTTTGCCCTGCGCCCTGCAAATTCTAATTGTTTTCCTTTATTTCCAAACAATCATTTTCTTCCTTAGTTTTAAAACATTTTTTCAACTCTAATATTTCCCCCCATGAAAGACACCACCCCCGAGGCGCACACTGTACTATTACAGCAGGAGAGCGCTCTGCACATTTTGACCTGTGCTGAAAAATGCTCTGCAGATGGTGGGGCTGATCCCATTCCCAGCGGATCTCTCGTGCGCAGGAACCTCCCCCCCCCATTGCCTGCACATTGTGCTGTGTGAAAACTACGCACTTGCGTGTGCACGGGGAAAGGGAGCATGCGGGATCTGCACAGCATTGGATCGGCTCCGTTGGGTCCCATCAAAGTTGGGGGTGGGAGAAGTTGCAAAGCAGAACTGGGCAGCTTCGCCTCTTACCTTCCGCTGAGAAGGAAACCAATCACCACGGCCAACAGAATGACTCCCACTGTCACCGACACGGCAATTATCGGGATCTGGCTCTGATCGCTGGATGCAGCTACTGCTGAAATGGGAAACAGAAAATGGAAAGGAAGGTTAAAATGACAGTTGGCCATCACAAGAGTCTTGATTTCCAGGCTCCCAGCGAGACGGTGGTTCGATCCAATCATTCACTCCCTCGCGGGCTTCTAAAAATCGATTCTTTAGAAGGAAGATTAAAATAAAAGGGCGCCCCTTTTGAAAACCTTGATTTAATAAACAGAATCAAAATGTCAACGAAATCTATGGCTTATTGAAGACATAGGGCAGGGGTGGGGAACCTCAGGGCTGTGGGCCAAATGTGGCTAGCAGCTGGGTTTTTATTTGGCCCCTTTTCAGTGCCTGGATCTGACCCCTAGACCCAATTCTGACCCACAAGCACTGAACAAGTGAGCTCAGGTAAAGGGAGCAGAGAAGAGGGAATGCACACAAGGATAGAGGTCAGATCCATGATCTGGCTCTGCCTCTCTCTTAAGCACTCCCCGCCCCCAACATCTACGCGGCCCTTGGAGCATGTATTAATTTAAACAGCCGCTTGAAAGGAAAGGTTTCCCCATTTTTGAGACTTAACTGGCATTAGCCTTGCTGTTTGCAAGTCCAAACAGTACTGAATTCATGGGAGAGGAAACAGGATCAACAGGTATTTATGATGACGCTCTGGGACCTATGGATTCAACATGGGTCAGACTTGCCAACACAGCATCCAGCTCTTCCTCTGGGGCTCATTCTGCTGCTGGTGTCAGGGGCATAGCTACCATGGAGCAAGGGGGATTATTTGAGCCTGGGCCCCCTTTGTAAATGACAGAGGGGATATTTTAAGAAGGAGATGAAGCAGGGCGAGCACACTACCTCTGTCCACTCCAAAATCCTAGTAGCACTCAGATTGCTTACAAAGGGCCACCCCAGACAGCTGGTGTAACCATAAAGGCAGCCACCTAGGGTGGCAAATTGAAAAGGATATCAAGCGCCCCCCCCCCCCCCCCCCCCCTGGCTATATCTATATCTATCTGTCTGAACTGGCGACGGCGATACACCTGGTGNCCCCCCCCCCCCCCCGTCATGCACATGTGCTGGCACTTTAAGTCCAGCCTGCGGGTCACTGAAACCTGACCCTTTTGCAGGGGTATAAAGGGAGGCGTAGCCTAGCTGGAGTCAATTGGGCTACGGTAGGGAAAAAAATGTAGACTGCTGCTCTCCATCATCTTACCATACACTCTGTGCTGGCCAAGGTCCTGAAGGCAAGGTGCCTGGAGAAGGGGACTAGCTATGGGAGTATGGAAGGGAGGCTGCAAGCTTCCTAGCCCATGTCCTGGAGAGTGCAACCCAGAGGAGGGTTCACGAAGCCAGGTGTACCTGGCTATATCTATATCTATCTGTCTGAACTGGCGACGGCGATACACCTGGTGTTAACCTGCACCAGAAGCTTATTGCCTGTTCCTGGGAGGTGATCTGACTGCAGAAAGAGTGGGGCGGCCCTGATCCTGCAAAGAACGGCACCAAATGTGAGGGTCGTTGCCACCCCCTCCAATTTGGAGCACAGGGTGGTTGGATCGGGGGCCAGAAGGTGGGAGGAAGCCAGGCTGTCAGTCCCTCGATGCCCCAGGAAACATGCTGTGGGTGCAATCCTGAACTCACATATGCATGGGGCTGCACAGCATTTTGGTAAGGAGGGTGGCAACATTTCCTTTACCTAGGTGGCAAAAATCCTTGTGCCAGTCCTGCTGCCAAAAAGAAGGTTTTCAGAGTGGGAGGGGGCAGAGTGCTGATCCTGCCTCCACCCACTCTTAAATCTACCTTCTTGGTGGGGTTGCTGCAGCTCTAAGGGAAGAAAGAGGGAATGCTGCCTTCATAGGTATCTCCTGACCCCCACCCTGGAGACCCCACCCTAGTGTCCTTCGGTGGGCCCATTATTGGGATATGTATGAGCCTGGGCCCACCGCAGTCTTGCTACGCCACTGACTAGCACACTCCTTTCCCCAGGTCTGCCATTGCCCTTTGTCACCACCTCGGGCAACGCCCACCGACGGTGCAGTAAATCCACAACAGCAAACCATGGGCCACCCCACTCTCCAGTATCAGCAGTATGCCACATCTAGTATCTAGTTACTGCTTGGGCTGAAGCAGCAGCAGCTGTTACCGCGCCGCCATTCCATTCCGAGAACTCGGCACTTAATGTGTCTTGCTGCCGACTTCCCCACGATATTTCTGCGATCCCGCATTACCTGCTGCCAGTATCTGCAGATGCGGCATGTCTGCAGTTTGTGAACACAAGCGGTTTTATGCCGCCTTCCGCCACTGAGCACGAGTCCCTGACGCACCGTGATGCTGAATAATAGATCATTGAATGAATGAATTTAGGGTGACTGACTACCTGCTTCAGAGTTTGCTGCAGGGGCGTAGCCAGTGGGGTGGGGGCGCATTTAGACCCGTGCCCTGCCCTGGGAGGGGGCCGGCAGTGATCAGGGCCGGCCCCAGGGATATACGGCATCTGCAGGAGCCAGGAGCCCCGCTCCCGAGTCCCGGAGGAATCTCTCTTGCACCACCGGCACCACCTTTATAAACAGCTCAGTTGTAGTCCCGCAGCACTGCTACATGGGTGGGGGAAAGAGTCCCCCCTGTCCCCTCCTTTGCAGCATCAGGAGCCAGGTGCTCGCTCACTGCTGCTGGGGCCGGGGATCCCTGCACTCTAAGTGGGACAGAGACTAGTGCACAAGGAGGGACAACAAACAGGGCAGCACCTAGAATTGAGCTTTGAGGGAGGGATCTTTGTTATCCCTCTTTGTGCACTAGTCGCTGTCTCTGTCCCACTAGAGTGCAGGGATTCCCCAGCAGCAGTGAGCGAGCGCCTGGCTCCTGATGCTGATCCAGGCGATTGGGGGAGGGGGGGGGAAGTCCCTGCTGTTCTGTGAATTCTCTTGTGCGTTAGGGTGCCAATGACAAATTCTTCCCCTTTGCTGGGATGACTCTCTGCCTCATTGTAGCTGCTCTGCATCCCCATTTCTCTCTATGGGGCGATCACAAAGGGAAGAGGGAGGATCTGTCCATCCTTCTAACAGAGACAGCACTGAACAACCAACCCTCCCCCAGCTGAATGGACCCCCCAGAGCAGGCTGTCCCCTGTCTGCTGCCCCCCTCCCAGGCTGTAGATCCAACCTGCATGGAGTGTCATTTTGTTCAAAAATTCCCCCACCGCCTCTTTCTAGGCTTGGTACTCTCCCATTTGTGAGAATGGGAGGAACCACTCGAAGGAGAACAGAAGGTTGCTGCCTTTTAAACAAGGTTCTTCGAGATGTCTCCAAGCATTCTCACAAGCACCCACCCTTCTGATCCCGCATGGAATTTTCTTCCTAATTGCTTAGGGTTGGAAGGAACGGTGTTGGGTTTAGGTGCCTTATATAGGGTGGGGGCATGTGAACGTCATGTGGTTTTTTTTTAAGATAGTGAGCTTGGTATATGCCGGTAAGAGAAGGGCGCGCAAGTGGGAATGGAAGGAGCCCCTCGAAGAAGAACTTTGTTTACAAGGCAGCAACTTCCCCCACACCATGGTGGCCCCTGGCTGCAGTGCTGCGAGAGTCACAAAGCTGCCGCGCTTAAGGGAAAGGGGAAACTGTGGCAAACCTGCCACTTCTGCATGAAATCTACAGTGGTGAAAATACCACGGCAGCAACCGCGGAAAGTCACAAGTGCAAGGCACGAAAATCACTCCCTTCCTAACCGTGCTGCTTGGTGTGGCACTTTCCACCAGTAAATGCTGCCGCAGCGGTACAACATTTCAGCCCTAGTTACTGCTCCTGCACCAAGTCCAGCCCCTCCTGTCCATCCCCCATTGGCTCCCTCTACAGGAACGCATTCAGCACAAGCTCCTTAGGGATACTTGAACATGGTTCGGATGTTCGGACCAAACTCGGCCTGTTCGGACGACAGAACCGAATGTCTGAGCTGAACGTTCGAAAGGCCGAACAGTTCGGAAAAGTTCCGATGAGTTCCGATGGTGGGAAAAACATGACTTTGGGCAGGAAAAACGTGTCTGGAACGGGGAGGCAGCTGAGGAGCAGACTTCCTGGCACCAGGGGTGGAGACCAGGAGTGGTTTCAGGGTCAAATGATACCGATACCAGGAAAAAAAATTGATTTTGGTATCGGTATCGATAGTGCTATTTCAGATGTTCAGCCGAATTCGGCTGAACCGAACTCCGCCAAACTGAACAACTGAACCCAAACTTGGGTTTCGAACCGAATGGCCGAACAACCAAACCGCGTTTTGTTCGCACATCCCTAAAGCTCCTGGTCTTCACCTTCAAGGCTCTTCATGGCCGTGCTCCCCCATATCTCTCTGATCTTGTTTCCTGCCACATTCCCACCTGGAAGCTTTCCACATCTTCTGCCCCCACCCTCACCTGCTCGTGACTCCCTTGCCTCTCAAAATATATTCACCTCTTCTCTCTTGCTGCCCTCCATGCCTGGAACTCCCTCCCTGGATATGTTCTCTCTGCTCCCTCCCTCCCTTCAAATCCCTCCTGAAAACCTACCTCTTCAGTCAGGCCTTCCCCCAGTTCCTCATCCCCAGAGACTCACTGCAGATGCCTCCTGAGTCCTCCTCTCCTCTGTAACTCAGTTAAGCACCTTCACCTTCACAAAAGTATCCCTGTCTCTTCCTACGTTCCCCTCCCACATCTCTCCCCTCCCTTGCCATTCCTAGATTGTAAGGCACTTGGGGCAGGGACCTGTCGCTAGCTACTGATTGTACAGCACCAGGAACATTGCTTGTGCCAAAAAAATTATAAATCATGATAATACCCCCAAACTCTACCACAGACAATGGTGGCAGCTTGAGGTGTGTGGGGCTGAGGTAATAAGCACGGGAGTGTTGCAGTGGTGGCTGTCAGGAGAGAACTTCTGCCTGAAAGATGCTAAGCCACCACTGCCACTACCTCTCCCCACCCCAGACACTTCCCAGCATGTAGGGCTGAAATTCCAATTCCGAATTATTTTGAATTCTGCCAAAATTGGCCATTTTGTTTCAGATTTATTTATTTTTTTGCGCAGAAAGGAAAATAGCTTTTTGTTTCAGCTATAAGACTGAAATTTCATTTCCAAAATTTTTCAATTTCTGCAAAAACTGGCCATTCCGTTTCCGCAAAAAAAAATTTCAAAAAGGAAAAAGCTTTTCATTTCAGCTCTACCAGTGTGGAGGTAGATCCCGAGGAACAGTAACTCACTGACACTTCGAGGAACTTCCTGCTGCACCTCCCCATGGTCACTGTTCCATGGGAGCATGTAAGCGTGTGGGGCAAAGAGAGATGGCCACAGAGCCACCATGTTTTCCCTGCCACCACATCATTCCAGATGAACGCCAGTGCTTGTTCCATGCAGTGGGATCTGAATATTCATTATACCCAGGCCCCACAATTGCTGCACCAAAAATATCCTACATTCTGCAGCCTAGAAGTCAAACGCTGCAAGTTCACCATGAGCACAAAACGTTGGCATTTGCATGATCTCTTCATTTGCATAATTACACAATATTTATGCAAATGTATTTCCCAGGGTGCAGTCACCCAAAAATAAACATGCTTCCTTTGTGCCCAGTCCTATACTATCTCAGCAACACAGAGCCACATACACCACATCTTCAAAAATGAGCAACACACCTCCTCACACACAGCCTCAACACAAAAACAGCCCCTCCCCTCCCAAAACCCAGGAAAGTGTCCCCCTCCCCATGTACAGACCACCCCCCTCCCCGCATGGCCCAGGAGTACTACCTCATCACCACACAGACTCCCTGTCCCCACAAGCTTCAGCAAAAACCCCTCTTCCCCACACATGCCTTCCTCCTACCCCGTGTGTCCCAAGAAATCTCCCTCCTCACTACATATGCAGAGGCTGCCCCTGCTCTTACTCCTTTCCCCCACCATACACAGAGAAACAGAGTCAGAAATGAAGATGATCCAGGAGTGGTCTCTCCGTTTCAGCAGAGAGCAGCGAGAGGGAACAGGGGAGAGTGATTGTTTCCCAGAAAAGTCTCTCCCTCCAGGGCAACCACAAAGGAGCTGATTAAAGCTAATCCCGTCATCATTAGACCTGAAACAAGAAATCTCGGCGAGTTCTGTTTCCATTGGAAGCAGGGCATTCGCCGAAATTTAGGCGACATGGAAACTTACTGGCTTGCCTGCTGTTTTTGCCATTTCCCATTATTTTTCCCATGCTGAATGGGGCTCACTACAGGGCTGGTCACAAGCCCCGTGTGTGCCCCCCCTCCCTCCTGGGGGCTGTAGTGATGCAAACGTGCCAGCTAAGTGCCATGGAGGTGTTGAAAATTGCCATGAAAATGCTGTAAAACTGCCACAAAATGGTCGTAACATCGCTGGAAAGTAATGGAAAGTCCTAGAAAGTGCAGAAAATTATAATCAGTCAGTCAATCAATAGCAAAAGCATGGAATCACCAGAAATGGATGAAGTACTGATAGACACTTGCAAGCACTCCCGTAAGGTTGGTATTTCCATGCGGAACGGGAACACTTGCTCTCGTCTCAGCCCTACTTATCGCCACGGAGCTCAGTTGACACCTAAAAAAGCAGGGCAAATCACGGGGATGCAGTGAACGTAGGTCCCTGATAATGGCTTCTTACCATGGGGGGAGAGAGACAAAAGAGTAATGCAATGCATGTATCTTATGAAATGTGAAATACGCACTTACCACAACATGTAAAAGCCCCCCTCTATCAGCTGGGTGTCTCTGCATTAAGTAAGTACCTATTATAATGTCTGATTACAACCATGGCCATCATAGGGGGTGTCACACTAGAAATCAGTCAAATTTGAGGTGGGCCTCAACTATAGAAGTTCCTTGTTCTTCAATGGGTGTCAACAAATGAGACGATAGCCCACAATAGCCCACACCAGGTGAGGGTCCACCTGCCCGTTTATTAGGTGTTCACCCCCACCAGCCACATGGCCCCCACCCACTGGACACGCAGCCCCCACTCGTAACAGGGTCTCGGAGAATGTGGAGGCCGCTGTGCGGACAAATGCGGGCTAATGTGCGTCCTGGTGTCTGTGACCCATCATTTATTTATTTATTTGGCAGCTCGGGGCAGCTTACAAAAATCCATAAAATCAGACAATAAGATTAAAAACAGCACATAAAAGAGGATAAAAAATATCCCCCCCACCCTAGCCCACTCCACCCACCCACTCCCCCATGTCCCCCATCAAATGCCTGGTGGAACAGCCAGGTCTTACAATTTCTTTGAAAGGAAGGGCGATCTGGGGCCAACCAGACCTCCATTATAAGAGAGCTCCACAGCTGGGGTGCAGCCACTGAGAACGCCCTCCCCTACGTAGCCCCCCCAAACACTCGTGGGACTTCGAACAGGGCATCCCCGGATGACCACAGGGGCTGATCCAGAACCCGGGGGATGAGGCGGTCGCACAGATAGGTAGGGCCTAGGCCATTTAGGGCTTTATAGGCCAAGACCAACACCTTGAATCGGGCATGGAAAAATATCGGCAGCCAGTACAGAGAACGGAACAGCAGTGTAATATGCTCACAGAGACCCAATCCCACCAGCAGACGGGCTGCTGCATTCTGCACCAGCTGCAATTTCCGAGCCATCACCATGGGTAGCCCCACATAGAGTGCATTACAATATTCCAGTCTGGAGGTGATGAAAACATGGCTGACAGTGGCCAGGTCAGAGTCCAAGACATATGGCGGAAACTGCCATATGTCTTGGACCTGGCAGTTTCAAGCAAAAGCTACTCCTTGCCACAGCCGCCACCTGGACATCCAGGCGGAGCTGCGAGTTGAGGAGCACCCCCAGATTTCGTAGCTGGGAGACTAATGGAGGACAGACCCCATCAATAATGAGGGCCACCATCTCCATCATGTTACCCACTAACATCACCTCCATCTTGTCAGGATTCAGCTTCAGTTGATTAGCCCTCATCCAGCCCCCCAACTCGGTGTCCAGACAGACACCGAGTAAGCACCGAGACTGCCGGGCCTGGATCTATGGAAAAAGAGAGGTAGAGCTGGGATCACCTCGCCGAGTGGTTGCATACACATGCTGAACAGGAGAGGGAACAAAACAGAACCATGTGGGACTCCACAAGAGAGGTGCTAGTATGATGAAAAATAATCCCCAAGCACCATTCGCTGAGTTCTCCTGGTCAGGAATGAGCAGAACCATTCAAGAACAGTCCCGCCCACCCCTGCACGATCCTGCAGGTGCACCATCAACATCCCATGATCAACAGTATCAAACGCAGTTGACAGATCTAATAGAATCAACAGGGTTGAACAACCTCGATCCGATTCGCGACATAGATAATCAACCAAAGCCACAAGTGCAGTCTCAGTGCCATACCCCAGCCAATCAAAATCCTGATTGAGAGGGATCAAGAAAACTGATACGATCAAAGATGTCCCTGGGGCTGCCGAGCCACTACCCGTTCAATAGCCTTCCCTAAAATGGGAGGGTTAGAGACAGGCCAATAGCTGGCTAGGGAGTCAACGTCAAGCGATGGTTTCTTTAGCAGAGACCGCACTACCGCCTCCTTGAGACAACTTGGCACTCTGACCTCCCGAATGGAGGCATTGACCACCCCAGCCAGCAATGGCCCCATTGTCTCCCAGCAGGACTTAACTAGTCAGGACGGGCAAGGATCTAATTCACAAGAGGTGGCTCTGACCACCCCAGGAACATCCACCACATTGGCAGGTGTCACCGACTAAAAGTGATCCCATAAAACCGGACCAGGCGGAGCTTCCATAACCTGCGGTTCACCTAATGTAATAAGTGCGGTGTCGAAATCATGGTGAATAGGAGTGATTTTATCCACAAAAATGTCACAGCATACAACAGATGACTCCACTCCAAGGTGGAGGGAGGCCAGACTGAACAGGATTTTGCGGACAGTATGAGGGCAGCAAAAAACTTATTTTTTTCTTCCCACATAGCCACGGCATAGGCTTGTAAACTGGCTCTATGACACAGTCTGTCGGCTTCAACATAAGAACGACGCCACCATTGCTCCAACCGCCGCCCCTCCGGCTTCAGCAACCACAGTTCCTCAAAAAACCAAGGAGGCCTGAGGAGCTGTTGCCTGGGCAGCAGATGCCTAGGAGCCATCTGATCAATGGCCTTTGTCAGCAAGGTGTTCCATAACACAACGGGGTCATCGATGAGACGGTCATCAACATCAGAGGGAAACTCCCCCACAGCAATCTGGAATCGTCCCGGTTCCATCAACCGCCAGTTCCACCAATTAGGTTGCATATAGCACCTCTGCACAAACAGATCCATCAGCACCATAGAGTCCCAGGTGGAAACGTTAGAGCGTTCAAGGGACAACTGCTTCCTGCCTCTCTCTCTCTGCTCTTGTGTTGCCAGTGGGGGCAGCCCACAAGCACATGAAGTACATGCAGGGAGCTGCCATTTTATAAGGCTGGACATGATAAAACCAGTGAGTGGGGGTTGAACAGACCAAACCTGAACTGCAGCGGACTATCGTCTCAATAGTTAACAACCAAGGTTTACAGACAAATGTAATTAGCTGAGCTGAACATGAGGCATAACAATGATCAATGGAAATAAAGGGCAGGCGTCGCAAACAGGCGGGACACATCACATTAAGCAAAATCACCTAGACTTTACAAATCCTTTTGCAGCCGATGATACTGACTCTTCAGCACACCAACTCAAAGGCCAAGATGACGCAATGGTGTCTTTTGGAGTCAAGTGCCTAAGAAGAATATTTGGTTCATTTCTATGCCCTGACAAGGAAGGAAGAATTACTGCCAGATGGCACCCTTTCAAAAATTCCTTTCAACAGATGGTTTTATAGGAAAATCTTGTGGTTAAAACACTGAATAGAGACTCGGGAGATATGGGCTGAATTCCTGGCTCCTCTATTTGGGGCCTTGAATAAAGTGCTTAATCTCCCTGAGCCTAGTTCACCATCTGGAAAAGTAAAATAATCATAACCACAACGATTCATTTCTTCCTCGTTTCACCCTCTTCTGAACAGAGCCAAGTCTGCATTATAAGAGCTGTGCAACCCCTACTTTGTTCTAGGGCTCTAAGTATTACTGTAACACGAATTATCCAAAAACCCCACCCCTTTAAACCTTATAACTTTTGAAACTGATCAAACTTAAAGGTTCGGTTTATGAATTTGCAAACTCTAATTCTCATCATTGCAAACTTTCACACAAAATTAGACTTTACTTCGTATAATTCACTTGTTTAACAAAGTTGAATTTCATTTGTCATCCCCAAAGACTGATCATGGATTGCCCCTGTTCTGTTCTTTCATTCAGGATCCTCAGGTGATTTCAGACGTGATGGGCCTTTCGGCCCACCATGCTGAACCTTGGATCGGGATCCGTCTCGGATCCTGGTCCGTGATCAGACCAGTCGTCCTTTAGACATGCTGGCCTGATTGCGGAGGGGAATTGGGAAGGGGCCAGGGTTGTGCGGCGCGATGTACAGCCGCTCAGCCCCACCCCCGCGCTCCTCCAGCCACCCGTCCTCGGGAAGACGGGCGGGCACAGCAGCCAATTAGGTTGCTGCGCCCGATCCCGTACCGCGGTCAGAACCATGGTCCGGAAGAGGGCGAGGTAACAGACGTTACCTTCACCCCATTCCTGATCGTGGTTAGCTTTGAACCCCGCCAGGAATTCACCATGGTGAACATCTGGCGGGGCTCAAACAGACATTTGCGTGATAACAGCCACCACCCTGAACCCACTGTGATTCAGGGTGGTTGACTGTGATCCCGTAATGTCAGAAATTACCCCTCTTCTGTGTAACTAAGCCAAACACCTCCAATTTTGTGAATGACCTCCAATTTCTTCCTATCTTGCCCTCTCCCTTGTCTCTCCTAGATTGTAAGCCCCTTAGGATAAGGAGTCAAGGACCTGTCTCCCTTCCCAGCCTTCAAATCCCTCCTGAAAACCTACCTCTTCCATCAGTCTTTCCAAGGCTCATCATCCCCTTTCTCCTCTGTAACTAAGCTAAGCATGTGCACCTGCAACTTCTCAATTTCATGGACGTATTCCTGTCCCTGCCTCTGTTCCCCTCCCTGTCATGTGCCTTCCTTTGTCCCTCTGTGATTTTAAGTTTGCCAGGGCAGGGACCTGTCTATAACGGATGATCGTAAAGAGCTAGGCACACTGCTGGTGCTATCTAATATAAACACATAAATAATAATAACATTAATAACAACAAAAATAATAATACTTTACAGTACCAAGTACATTGTTATATAAATACTACTACTACTACTAATAAAAAAATACGTTTTAAATTTGTTAAACAAAATTAATGACGTTTGTCGAGTTTCTGTGTTGCCACTGCTGTTTGTGACACATGAGGTGACAACAGCCAGCCAGTGACAAATGACCAAAGGATCAAAATAGCCAAGATAAAACAGTGAAATATGAAATTAATTAATATTGAATATCAATGCACCACATTAAGCAATATTAGAGAAGCAATGAATATTGAATAGCAAATTAATGACTATCATAATACAGAGTAATGAATGAACGAATGAATCCATAAATATCAAACAGCCAATTAACAAAGCAATTAAAAATGAGAGAACCACCTGTGACCTTTGTTGAAGACTTCATAAATACAATATAAATTGGATATTTGAAAAATTAATGGATTGTTCATTTCACTTAAAATATTTGTTTCAACTCTAATAAAAATTATAATAATGTAACTGAAAACAAAACAATACAACCATGATAGAAAAATAATAAAATAAATATACAGATGCGCACTATAGGAATATATCATTGGTGTTCTTCTAGACCAGGGGTGGAGAACTTCCAGCATGTGGCCTGTTTTTAGTAGGTCTGAAAAGAGATTTTGTCAAAATGGGACTCTGCATCAGAGTCCTGGTTCCCAATACCATCTCATTCTAATTGAGAACCTCTCGGTATTTGGCAGTGTCTCGATCAACATTTTGTTTCTTGATTTACCAACTTTCTGATTACCTGGATCCCATTTACAGCTCTGCCGACCATTTCAAATCCTGAGAGGTAAATACTGACACGATACCACATTTCTTGTATTCCATTTTCCCTTGTATTTCCCTGTCACTCACTGGCTGGTATGCACATTCCTTTACTAATCTGCAATCCAGCTGCACATTCATCAAAGCAAAGGGAACAACATAGAACAACAATTCTGACTACTGACTAGAGGCACTCGGGGGAGTTTAAGGGGTGGGCTATTCACACAGTGATTGGCTCAGAAATGCGGAAATAACGAACCCAGAAGTAAAATGGTACCCTTGGCAATGTGGTAAGTGGTCAATAAACCGTACTCGGTAAACGGTTATCAGAAAGTCTGTAAAATGGAATGGTATGTTGCAGTACTATGATAATTGAGAAATCACATGGGTATCGGGAAACAGTCGAGAAATTGATCCCAGTTCTTGATATGGTGAAATTTCTCGAGTGCAGCAATATAGCCGCTTGTTTCAGCCCTAGTTTCTAGCAAGTGGCCACCTGCCCATCAGACTTTGGAGACTTCTGCAACTCCCATTCACCCTGGCCCACTTGCACCGTGGGCCACCAGTGGCTTGCCAACTGCTAAATGGCCATACAACACCGCTGGGCTGGTAGTCTCGCCCCCAGTGTAGATGGGCCACCCCTCATCCCAGGACCCTCCAGCCTATGAAGCCCTGTGGGGGCATGGATCTGCCCCCCGCCAGAGCAAGCGTTCCCCATCCTGATTCTAGACAGGAGATCCGTATCTGCAGCTAAACACAGGTGGTTAAAAGAAATCATTCCAAGATGCCTCAACGTGATCTTAAATCACAACACACATGCTACAGACACACCATAGCATGTGATTATGCAAGGTGCTGATTATCCACTGAAACAATGTTGTGCAAAACTGGCTCTGCAGAGAAGCAACAGTGGTTTAAAAATGAGAACAAAGTGAGAAACATTCAGCCATCAATAGAAAAGGTTCTCAGCTGGTGCTGTTCCAATGTCATTGAGCACAACTGTCTTATGCGCTGTGTAAATGTTGGAGCAAAACAGAACAGCTGCCATAGCAGAATGTACAGTATTGATATACCATTGTAATTCAGACATTGGCTTGTGGACCCAGAACCCACCAGGGATGAGCATGTTCTTGCATGTGAGATTTCAAATCCAAATTTGTAATTAAACAAGGAACGGCATGCAAGGTACAGTGACGCAACTGCCTAGTGGCTATTAGACAGGCACGGATGTTGAACACTCCCCCCCAAAGTTCGTAGGCATTGAACTTATTTAGGAGTATGAGGTATCCCCGTCCCCACCCCAAAGGCAGAAATAGCAGTCAGGTCCCTTTGTTTCAACTGGACTTATTGCTCCCACTTTGGCACTTTTTGAAAAACCCACCCAGAAACCAGTCCAGTCTCAGAACACAGCCTGGTTGCTGGATTTTCTCCCAAATCAGAGAGATCAGTGGCCTCTGCAGATGCATCTGTTGGCTGCCTTGGGGGCTTCCGCCAAGACCTAAATTATGTAAACAGACTGACAATTTTTGAAAGGAAGCCAGCAGAGATACTGAGAGATCAAAAATTTGGTTGCCTGCATGTGGTCATACAAAACGAATTTAAAGCCCCCATTTTTGAAAACCTTGGTCTTTGAACTAATGCTGCTTTAAGTGCCTTCTGTACAAGCAAACTACATTTTGGCCTTCTGCTCGGCAGAGCTAACTGCATTAGGTGCTGTCACATTAGCTAGAAAGAAAGAGAAAGATATCATCCAAACTACTTTGTCTCCACAGATGGAGACATTTGGCCATGTAGCAAACCAACCACCCCTCTCTTAAAGCTAGTGATACAGTACAACCCAAAAGCCACAAGATGCACCAAATTCCTTCAGTCAAAAACACCATCTTGACTTTAAAGAAACAACACTGATATAACACACACGATGCCAGATTTTTGCCAGATTTTTTAAAAGAAAAATGTTTTACTGGGTTTTGTCCACAACAAGGTTGAGAACTGCTGTAGCTAGCCCTCTCCAATAGAAAATCCCATTAAATGGAATAATACAGACAATGATACAAAGCATTACGGAACACCTAAGCAGAGGACAGGCATGAGCGAACAGGGGGCATCAATGCTTGAACTGACAGGGAGTAAATGGATTAAGATATGCCCAGATGACTCAAGCAAGATGTTTCATGTCCCATGCATGCTCCACAGTCATTGGCTGATCTGACCTGGGGGAAAATTCCGTCCCGACTCTAATAAGGTGATCAATTCGACCCTGAGCATACAGAGCAGGTCCCGAAAATCAGGCACCCCAGCATCCTAGCATACAAAACTCCCCTCTAGTGTCCCAACTTAACTCTTGACATCCTTGATTCTTTATTAATTATTATTATTTTAGATTTATGCCCCGCCCCATCCCAACACTGGCTCGGGGCGGCTTATAACCGTTAATAGAACAATAAGTTACATGTGAAAAGACCCCAGGTCACTCACCCCATCCTCACTCATGAGCCCCCTCTCTTGCAAATCCTCTCCCCGAATGCTCATACTTCCTTTTTATCAACCCCACCCACCCAAAACGATATCCTCCGTTCACCAGAGTGATTGCAACAATCCAAAGCACTCTCCCCATCCAATCGCAAACCACCCACCCACCACCACACCCTCCATCCACCAGTGGTTGCAGAAATTAAAACCAAAGAACCTTCCCCATAAAGCCAAGCCGCCAATTCTCTATCCACCAGAGTGATTTATAAGAAGAAAACTAATCTTAAGTGGAATGTAATCTAAACTAATCTAATTGGGAAAAGGCTGATGAGTAGGGATGGGCGAACAGAACGTGGTTCAGATGTTCGGATGTTCGATCTGAAATCCGAATTCGGGTTCAGCTGTTTGGTTCGGCGAACTTGGCCGAACAACCAAAAATAGCGCTATCGATACCGAAACCGAAATATCTTTTTTCTTTGACCCTGAAATCACCCATGGTCTCCACCTCTGGTTCCAGGAAGTCTGCTCCTCAGCTCCCTCCCACTTCCAGTCACGTTTTCCCTGCCTTCCAGTCACGTTATTCCCACCCCCAAACTTATCCGAACTCATCTGAACTTTTCCAAACGGTTCGGCCGTTCGAGCGTTCGGTTTGGACGTTCGGTTCGGTCGTCTGAACAGGCCAAGTTCGGCCCGAATTCCGAACTTCCAAACCACATTCGCCCATCCCTACTGATGAGGGCGCATCGCATAGTAGCCTTACCCCAAATGGGGTCAAGGCTGAGCAAGGTGTGGCGGGCACCGTTGCCTGTTGCACACTGTCATGTCATGGCTGGGGGTGGGATTTGGTCAGTCTGGGGGAGGGAGGTGGGGCAGGTCCTGGTGCCCACTTGTGTGGCCGACGCCTCGGCCCACCCCTTGCCATGGCGGGAGATCAGAGAGTGGCCTGTCCACACACCTGGCTGCTCTGCAGGGGAGGGGAGTGACTGTCTGACCAGCTCCCTGCACTGGCCTTACAGTGCGGCTGCAGCACTTGCCCACCATGGTGATGCGCGGTGATTGGGCTCTGAGTCTGCACAGGTCGCACGGCCATACCCATAGAAGTCCAATTCTAGGGAGGCTACTGGCATTTCAAATACAACGGGAGGAGAGAATGAAACAAATCATAAACCAATGGAAATGCAGCCTGTGATCTATCAAAATCGACAACGTTGGTGATGCTGTTTTAGGAGAAGAGTTAAGGCAAGGTGGTCATTAGCATTCCAATAGGAAGCAGATGGTATGAAGAGTGAAAGCAATTACTTGGGAAGGTACAGAGAGAATCAAACTATTAAGAACATAAGCAGTAGCGCCATACTGGGTCCGTCAGGTCAACGGTCCATCCATCCCAGCATCCTGTTTCCAATGGTGACCACATTCAGTTGCATCACAGGAGCCCACAACAGGTCATAACGGAGTGATCCATTTTCTGCAATTCACACCCAGCTACCAATAGTCAGAGGTTATGTTCCCAACCAATTTGACTAGCAGCCACTTATGGACTCTCTAAGTTCTTTTTGTTTGATCCTGAAATCACCCATGGTCTCCACCCCTGGTGTCAGGAAGTCTGCTCCTCAGCTGCCTCCCACTTCCAGTCACGTTTTTCCCGCTAAGAAATTACCCCCTCCTTTAAAAAAAACAACCCTCAGTTACGCAATTGGCTTTAGGGGTTTCGGACCAGATTCTGGTTTTGACAGATATGGTTGGTTTAATTATTCCAGCAAACAAAAATCAGAACAAAACCACCAATTTTTGTTCACCAGACCAACTGAAATTTTGGGGTGCTGTTTTGCACATGCACAAAATGGCAGCAGCTGTACACAAAAAAAGGGTGACATGATGGGCCTCTGTCATTTTGCGCTTCTGCAAAACAGCCAATCGGAATTCTGATTGAAAATTTCTATCAATCGGAATTCCAATTGTAATTTCAACATCCATTCCTTTTTCATAGAACTTTTCCGTGAAAACAGAAGGGTTGTTTCAAATCAGCCCTAATTGTCCCTACCAACATCCTCCAGCAATGAGTTCCACAAGTGAACTGCATGTTGTGTGAAACGTAGTGCTTTGTTTTATTAATTTTTAAAATCTACCGCCAGTTAATTTCCTATAATGTACCTTAGTGCTAGTATTTTTAGTGAGCGTAAATAACAGTTCCCTACTTACTTGTTCCACACCACTCATCCTTCAACTTCTATCATATCCCCTCCCACCTCTTCTTCAAGGTGAAGAGCCCTAACCCTATTGAACCTCTCTTTGTACTGAAGCTATTCCATTTAAAAACAGAAGGGAAACAAAGAATAATAGGAAGAATAATAAAAACCTCCAAAGAGTTAGTTTTACTGACTTCACTGGCTTTTGGATCAATTTCTTGATCCCCGTACTTTACTTTCCCACCTTTAAAATAGTAACAGTAATACTTGCCTACTCCACAAGGGCAGTTGTGAGGGCCAATTAATGAATGCTTGATAGAGGTGTACACCAGGGACCCATGTCATTTTTTGTTTTCATTTTTCATTATTTAAATTTGTCATTTTCTTTTTCAGAAATATCAAAATTCCATTTTCACTTTTGCTTTCGTTTTCATTGGTTTCAATGAAAACCACATTTTTGGCTGTAACGTTTTTGGTTTTCATTCACCCTGGCCCACTTGGTTTTCATTATATTTGGCTGACACATGGAAGGTTTTATACCTCCAATGGAAGGTATTATTTGTACAAAATTTCAGAAAGGTTGGATAAAGGAATCCAATTTTAAAAGCAGTTGAATTATGATAATTTGCAAAAATCTGCATATATATTCCTGGCTGTAATTTCTTTGCCTCCTCTCTAATGTGGATGAAACTTGGCAAGTCTATACCCCCTTCCAGGTTTACTACCTATGACAGATTTCAGAAGGATTGGATAAAGGTTCTTGGTGGTATAAGCAATTAACTTATACATGTCTGTTTGACTAACATCTTTGTAGTCCAACCAGAGTACATGAAATCTGGCAGGGCTGTATCTCACATTTTCACGATCATCTCTGCCAAATATCAGAAAGATGTAATAAAGGGTCCCAATTTTATATGCCTGCAAAAGAGATGGAGCCTATGCCAAGGATTCTTTTACGTGTCACTGTGGTATAAGATCGGTTTGTGATGCCATTTGATCAGCAGAAATGTCGACCAAATATCCTCATTCTGTGCTGTGACCATCCCAACATCTCTCCCCCACTTGTTACTGGGAAGTCAGAAGCATCTGTTTAGGAAAGAGTCAATAGAGATTCCCTTATGTCCTCTGTCGCAGTGCTGCAGGATGTGATGGTGATGATAATTGGCCATTCTGGGTGAGTAAACTATATCTCCTGATTGCCGGATGATATCCCCAAAGTCCCAGTTATGTCCCTTCTACGCCCACCTCAGGGCCACCCCCTATACCCGCCTCAAAGTCACCACTAACTGGTCCTGTAAAGCTGGAAGCATACAGAAATTGGCCAGTGAATTGTGTCTGTCAGTCTGTTGGGTTGCTCCAAATCCTTCCTCTTTACAGCCTACCTCCACCTGCCATGCCAGGTGCCTGCCTCTGACTGGCACTTCATGTGCTCCTATTTATCTGAATAATGGTCTTCAAACAGACAACTTCAATTGCTTATAAAATTGGGGACCTTTATCCAATTGTCCTGTAGTTTGGCAGAAATGACAGGTAAGGTGTGGGATACATTCTTGCCAAATGTCTTGTAAACAGGATGTAATATATGCTGGTGACACCCAGCCATACCTTTCTTTTTCATCAGACCCAGGCCCGGCAGTCTTGGTGCTTAACAAGTACCTTGAACCTGTGGGGGATTGGATGAGGGCAAACCGACTGAAGCTGAACCCCAACAAGACGGAGGTGATGTTAGGTGGGTAAGGCAGTGGGGGGTGACAGCCCCCATCATTGATGGGGTCTGCCCTCCACTGATTCCCCAGGTATGGAGTCTGGGGGTGCTGCTTGACTCACAACTCTGCTTGGATGCTCAGGTCGAGGCTGTGGCAACGAGTGCCTTCTGCCAATTACATCTGGCGCATTGGTTTCAGCTGTATGTTTTGGACTCTGACCTGGCCACCGTCATCCATGCCTTCATCACCTCTAGGCTTGACTGCTGTAACATGCTCCACATGGGGCTACCTTTGGTGATGGTACGGAGACTACAGCTGGTGCAGAATGCGGCGGCCCATCTCCTGGTGGGATTGGGCCGCCGGGAACATATTACACCGGTTCTTCGGTCTCTGCACTGGCTGCCTGTAATCTTCCGGACCCAATTCAAGGTGTTGGTGCTCACCTGTAAAGCCCTACACAACTTCAGCCCAACCTATTTGCGGGACCGCCTCACCCCCCGGGTTCTGGATGGGCCCCCTGCGGTCATCGGGAGGTGCTCTCCTGGAGGTCCCCTGATTCTGCTGGTGGGCCATGACGGAGAGGGCCTTCTCAGTGGCTGCCCCACGACTGTGGAACTCCCTGCTGGTGGAGGCCCGTTTGGCCCCGGATCGCCCCTCGTCTTGACACCGTTGCAAGACATGGCTGTTCCGCCTGGCTTTTGGAGGCGGGGGGGGGGGGGGGGGGGGGAAACCTGTGCAATGTTCATCCAAATTGGATGGAAAACAAAGATACTACACCTGGAAATGTGTGTACAAACCATTAAATGATTAAATTGCTAATAGAATCAAGACCCTTTATCCATTCTTCCTGAAGGTTGGCAGGGATGATCCCTTTTAGGATGGGTACAATTAGTACAAATTTCACCCAAATTGTACTGAAAACAAAGATGTTACAGCTGAACATGTGTGCGTAAACTACACAATCTCAAGTGCTTGCAGAATCAGAACCCTTAATCCAGTCTTTATGAAATGTGGCAGGGTTGATCTTTTGAATGAGGGGTACAATTATTTCCAATTTCAAGCAAATCGGATAAAAAAATGAAGTTACAGCCCAAAATCAGTTTCCCATCGAAATCAATGGGGGGAAAAAAAATCCAAACTTCAGTAACAAAAACAAATGTATGTATAATGAAATTACAAAATCTGAAGCTATAAAACAACAAAATAACAACAAAATTACAAAATCAGTAATAGGTCCCTGGTGCACACCCCTACCACAGATTGCGTTACGAAGGACAAAACAGCACAGCAGCCTGCAGCAACTTGTCCTGTCATTTCCCCAAACCCAACACAAACCGAGTAGGATTCCACATGGAATTTCCGGCTGTGCGCCCCCAAAGTAAAGGACACTGTGGCTGGAGTGGTAGGCTGGCTCTGTGGGTCCAAGTTAAAAGGCCTGAACAGCCCAGGTGGGGCTTCTGGGGCATGTGATTGGTTCAGGAATGATCAGGTGACCTGTTCCAGAACCTATACCTTTTACAGGAGTCCTCTGACGTTGATGACCTAGCTCCCGAAGGTTCAGTTAAAAAGGCCTAAGCAGCCCGGGTTGGGCTGCTTGGATATGGGATTGGTTGCATGCTGGTCAGGTGACCAGAAGCCTTGAGCATCTAAAGCAGGGTTAGAAACCTTGCCAGGTAGAGGAGTAAGCTACAATCTTGCCTGTGTACTTGGGGTTTGCTATAAGGCAAGGGAGCTGGGAGTCATGTCCTGGCATACAGGGTTGTCATGGGTGTCTGGCTAAGGATGTGAAGCCAGAGGATGGAAGATGACAGGAGACTTAAGGCCTAGGAGCTGCCTCACCTCCTGAAGGAGCAGGACTGAAACCAAAATTTCACTCAAGTTTAGATTTCGATGGAACTTGAGTGTTCCAATTGGAATTGGGGTTGGACAAAATTCTAATTGGAATTCTGATCAGAATGAGGAAAATTAATTTTGATGATTTGCACATGCACAAAATGGCTGCTGAGATGTACTAAACTGACATTTTGTGCATTCTCAGAACGGCCACGGACATTTGGCACATGCACAAATCGCTCAAATGCAATTCTGATCCATCAAATATTTTGATGGGAATTCCAATCAAAATTCCGACAAACACCATCCCAAATTCATGGAACTTTTCCATGAAATCGGAATGGGCTATTTTGAACCAGCCCTACCAAGGAGTGGGCAGCTAACCTCCTCGCACACCTGTCACAGCCAAACCATTTTGTGGGGCAGTACACTATCCTGTTTGATGAATAAATAAGCAATGGTGATGGAGACGTTGAGCTTGTGTGGCCTGTTTGGCTCACATCTTGCCCCAGCTGATCGCAGACACCAAATCAGCACAAGCATGGCCTCAGTAAGAAAGGACATATTCTCCAATGGCAAGTTTTACAAATTTCCTAAGTTTAAAGATCTCCCTATGGTTTGCCTCCTTCTGACTAAATGAGATCAGGAAGCCAGGAGAGATGTGCTAACCTGTCCAACACACAGTAATGGCATGATTGATGCTTCTTAACTATAGGGATAAGGCCAAAGAGGGAGAGAGGATAAGAGGAAGACTGACAGAGTTCCCTACGAAGATATTGATCGGCTGACTCTTTCCTAGTAACTGTTACAGAGACATGAGCTGACAGTAATTAAAATGACTTACACACTGGGCTGGTTTCAAACTCAAATCTCCGACTGAAGCCACCGTACCCTGCTGCCGTGCGTGCTCGGATCTGGAAGATGTACGCCGATGCTGGCTTCAAGCCATCTGCGGTAACTGTGGTCTCTTTAGATTTGATGATGGTGTAGCTGGTCTCCTGGTCCTTTCCCCCCACCACAAAAAGCAAAGTTCAAATGTATAAATAGCCAAATACAAATCTGATAATTACTACTGCAGCAATAATCATAGCACGATTAATATGCAAAGAAAAAGGGATGGAAAAATTCCTGAAAAGAAAAATATCTCTCTCCACCAAATAGGGGTGATACTCTTATTTTTGACTGGATTCTGCTTTTGACGGATCCGGTCAGTTCGATCGGTCCAAACGAAAAGTGCAATTTAAGTTATTTTTTTTTCTGGGGGGCGGGCGTTTTGTCCACGTGCAAAATGGTGACAGTCATATGCAAAATGGCGGCACTGTTATGGTTGCTGCCATTTTGCACATATGCAAAACGGTCAATCGGAATTCCAATCAAAAACTTCGATCATTTGGAATTCCAGTCAAAATTTCAACCATGGAACTGCTCAGTGAAAATGGAAGGGTCGTTCCGTATCTGCCCTACTGCCAGTGTCTATGGCTGCAAGCCACAACCCCATTTACTCTGGAAAGTAATTTTCATACATTTCATGAGGTAGTTTTTATTTTATTTTTAAACTGCCTTTTAATGTATTATTTTAATGAAATCCACAATCCACTTCCCTGGAATAAGTGGATTGTGGATTGCAGCCGAGGTGGATAAAGTGTACGCAGAACACATAGGCCCCTGTTGGGATATTCCTACACCCTAAGGACGCTGTTAGCATATCATAGGGTTCCTTGTGTTATAATGGTCTTGTAAAAATTAAGTTGCAGGGCCTGCTCTAACCTTAGCAGGTGAACTAGGGCTTGTACAAGGTGGATATAAGATTGAGGAAATTATTATTTGCCTTCTTGAGTTCCCCTCCCTTTCTTCTCTTGCTCGAAGAGTAGAGAAGGGGGATGCAATGACACCTTCCCGGCCTCTGCTCCTTCTGATCCCTTCAAAAATATTATAAAAATGAGAAGGGCCACTTTTGAAATAGGCAGGGGGAGTCTCAGACCCTTCTCCCTTGCTTTCTAACATAGCCACACACCCTTTCCAAGCACCATGGCATCACAACGCTCACAGAGGGGCATTGCCGCATCAGAAGGGGGCAGAATAAAAGGGAAAGGAGGCGTGCCCATGATGGAAGTGGGCAGGGTGAAGAGGCTCCCCAAACCGCTGCCCTCTCTGAACTCAATTCTGACAGTGCCTCTGGAGAGAAGGGCTGATTTAAAGCCTGTTAAACTCAATAGAAAAATACTGGATACTTGAACCCTGGATCTGCTCAGGAAAGATTAGGTCAGATTTTACAGCAAGGCCGTTGTCTAGAGCAGGGGTGGGGAACCTTTTTACCACATCGGGACCGCTTTGAAAATTAGCGTAAGCTCTGTGGGATGGACTGGACAGATGTGGGAGGAGGAGGAGTTAAGAGGCATGTTCAGGAAGAGGAGGCTCCAGATCATGGATCTACACCATATCTTTTCCGCTATCCTTGAGTGTGTGGCCTCNGGGGGGAGGGAATGGGGTAAGGTGGTGGGTGGTTAGGGATTTTTACTCCCCCCCCCCTTTGTTTTTGTTTTAAAGTTATTTTAACGTTTTTTAATATTTGATGTTCTGCGCCGCCCAGAGCTGCTTGTAGCAGGCTGGGTGGGTAAGAAATTTGTATAAATAAATAAAATAAATAAATAAAATAAATAAATAAATGTTACAGCCAGAAATGCATTTTCAGGTGAATGGCTTATAACACAAGGGAACTTTATCCAATCTTTCTGAAATTTGGCAGGATTGGTAAACTTGTGGAGACACATAATATTCCCAGGATTCACACAAATTAGATGGAATATAAAGTTGTTGTAGCCAGGAATGTGTATGGAGCTTTTTAAAAAATCACAACGTTCAATTGCTTCTAGTGTTGGTTCCCTTTATCCAATCATTTTGAAATCTGGTACGCATGATGCCCTCCATTGGGGGTACAATATCCCCAGGTTTCATTAGAATGGAATAAGAAACAAAAAAAGTTATAGCGTGAAATACGTTTTTCTGTGTTTTCCCATTAGTTTGAAAACAAAAATTTGTTTTCTTTATTATGCATCGTCTTCATTATTACAATAATGAAAAAGAAAATCAAAATTTTCATTTTTGTTATAATAATGAAAATTAATTGCACATCCATAATGGTTGAAAACTCCTTGAGATGTTTTGTTAGGAAAAATAACAACAGAAGTTGTGCCATTTGCTGGGTCAAACCAATGGTTCATCCAGCCCAGCATCCTGTCTCCGACAGTGGCCAGCCTCGGTTGCTTCAGGGGAGTCCGCATCAGGTTACAATGAAGTAATCCATTTCCTGCCATCTTCCCTCAGCTTACAACTGTCAAGGGCCTTGTACCCCTGACCAACCCAACTAGTAGCCCCCAATGGACCGGGCTTTCAAAAATTCATCCAGTCCCTTTTTGAAATACACTATACAAATCCTCATTATTGTGCGTGCTTTGGCTTGCAACTCTAGGTCAGCATGGAAGTTGACGAAACATGCAGAAATGGGAATAGCTTGCTTATTAATATTCCAAAATGGAGCGACTGTATGACTCTATATTAGAAACTTTTCTAGAGCACCCCGTCCTCATCCCCATCCCAATACAGAATTTATTTGCAATATTAAAAGGTTTTGTTTCTACTTATAGGACATGATTCATGGATAATGCAATAAAACATACATTAAATAGACATTTTTTATTGCATTAATGTTTGCATCACTATCCTCTTTGCTCTATATTAGCTCGCTCGCCGACTCCAAGGCAGCGTCTGCCCACATGAAATGATTCTTTTAAAGTCTATTTCTATTTACAAGAGAATGACTGAAAGAAGAAAATATTTTCTTTTTAAGGAACCACAATGAATTTTAAATGAACCACAGGAACAAACCTCCAAAAGCTGAGAAATTTAAATTTGAAAGATACACTGAGTGGGTGTGCTGCTAATTACCATAGTAAAAAACAGCAACAAAAACCTCTGAACTGAAATATTGGCCAAACCAAGCAAACCTGTCAAATTTATCCTACCTGAACTGAGAATGGTCCAGCAGGTAACCACCATTATCTGCTTTCATTCCACTGGAGAGCTGATTTGGTTAGTTCATGGGGCTTCTATTTTTTTTAAATTATTATTATTTTTTTTCATTTTGGTTACTTTGTCTCCTCCTTCCCCTCCAATCATTTTGGTATTTCAGTCATGTCATTTTGGATATATTCATAGCATGTCAGATTTGGAAGGTACCCTCAAGGGTCATCTATTCAAAACCTCTGCTTGGATGCATGAGGACTACAACTGCAACATCTCCGGCACACGGCTAAAAACCTCCAGTGGTGACGAGCCACCTACGACATCTCTAGGCAGCTTGTTCCACTGCTGAACAGCTTTTACTGTTACGAAATTGTTCCTGATTTCTAACCAAAATCTTCCTTCCAGTAACTTGAGTCAATTATTTCTAGTCCTTCCCTCTGTGGCAAGGCAAGTCAGTTTCTTGCCATCTTCTCGCTGGCAGCCCTTGAGGTCTTTGAAGATTTCTATCATGTCTGCCCTCAATCTGCTCTTTGGTAGACTAAACATACCCAGTTCCTTCAACCTTTCCTTGTAAGATTAGGCTGATGATTTTTACGTGAGATAAATTAGTGAGAACGTGATATTCCTGCTGGGCTACAATCTCATGTTATTTCCTTGTATTTTTTTGCTTTACCAAGCAAAATCATGTGACCTTGACCTTTATTGAATTTAATAGATCTATGCTCAGTACACAATATACTGGGTAATTTTATAACCTGGTGCCAGGTTTTCCCTTGTCCCCGCCCCCCCCCGCTGCTCGTAGCCGGGTGAGAGCCTGACTGCCTGGCTTCTCCCCCTCTTTGGCACAGGGAACAGGTTGTCCATAATTTTAATGGATGCTTTTAACGTTTGGTGAGGCTCTTCAGTCACAAGAGGATTTGTGATAAAGCAGCAGCAGGAGGACAACGAAGAGTATTCAGTGTCTCCATTACCAGGACATGGGGGAGGGTTTGCTAGGGAATTCTGGGGCTGCTGTTAAGGCTAGCAGGCATTTCCCTTGCTAGAGTAGCTGGGGGTAAATTTGGGGGGTTTAAGATTTTAAAAAAGATGTTGTTGTAGTTTTTAGTATTTTTAATTGAATTTTAGTGTGGTTGTGTATTTTTGGCCTTCTGTATGCTGCCCCTGAGATGCCGTAGGCATGAGGGGGGCAGCTAATACATACAAATAAACAAATAAATAAATAACAGAGTCCCATGAGCCTTTCTCCATCCAGCCCCTGCGAGCCACTACACATTCCATTTTCACAGTGAATTTCATTAACGTTAAATTAACTGCATGCACACATCCCAATTAAATAAAACTCATGTTACTGTCAAGTTCTCAATTTCCCTACCTAGTCTTCCTCAATAAAACTCATGGAAATTTCCATGCTGAATGGGAAAAGTCGCATGCAAATGTTACTAAATCTCACGTATGATAGAAAATAACGTGAAATTGTGTAACGGGGGCAAGTCGCCTTAATACTTGAGAGCTCCAATGGACCATCTGAGCAGATCATGGCCAATGAAAATTATGCATAACAACCCTGGAATATAGGTAATTAAAGCAAAAAAGCCTCTCTCATCAGAGTATCTGCTGAGTACCACAAAGAGATAAAATCCAATCCCTTAAACCAAATACTATTTTCTACGATGTTACATGACCTGGCTATCTAAGATTAGAGCCTATACAAATAATGTGAAAAACCTCCCAAGTCTGTTGGTCAGATTTGTCTGCTTTGGAGCCATCTCCAGGAAGCAGAAATAAATGTTTCCACTTCATGTATTTGCTTCAGATACCTCAGTGGAGTATTTGGCCATATAAACAAATAGTTGAACCAAAACAATTGACATATTTGAACCAAAATGATTGTAGGAATGAATATATCATTTCATGTCAGCTACAAAGGTTTTCCTGCATAGGCAAATATGAACAGGCAAATAATATTTATGAATGTAAAATTTAGTATCCGTCTCAGCTCTAAGATGGCTTGCGATCAGCTAACAGCAGCAGCAGGATCAGGATTAGGAGAAGTGGCCAGTGGCTGGCAACTCGGACAGGGCTAGGAGGATCAGGCCTCCCTGCATTGGGAGCATCCTCTCCATGAGCAGGGAAGTTCCCATGCCGCAGGTTTGGTGAATCCTTCTGGGGCTCAACTGAACTAGGGAAGGAGGAGAAACCCTGCCCAGGGGGAGCCTGATCCTGATGCCAGCACCGCTCCTCCCAGCCCTGCTAAAGCTCCCGGCTGGCAGACCTGCTTCCTCCCAGCCCTGATCAAGAGGTTGGCTGGCGGCCACTTCTCCCAGGCCTGCTCAAGCTTCTGGTTGCCACTTCTTCCGGGCTTGATCCTTGCTGACATGGTGGCCTTGTCCATGGTGCTGGTGGACCTGTGCATGTCCCAACCTATGGGAAGTGGTCTGCATTTGCCCACATGGGTGCTATAAGCAATTAATGTTTTGTGCACACATTTCTAGCTGTAGAAACTTTGTTGTCCATCCAATATGGATGAAATTAGGACTCGTTGTACCTCTCATGCAAGGTATCATCTCTGCCAAATTTCATAAAGTTTGGATAAAGGGACCCAATTTTATAAGAAACTTTTGGGACAAAACCTAAAATTTCAGGACATAAGAGGGACTTCAGGCAGCAAGGCATAGGGAAGGGAGAAGCATCCCAGCAATCAAGATACAGGATTGACACATCCAGGCTGACCAACAGGCATCCCAAACACAGCCTGCAGCACTGTGACAGAGGACATAAGAGAATCTCTTATTGGCTCTTTCCTAAGAAGATAATTCCAGCTTCCTAGTAACAAGCAGGGGCCTTGGGGTGGGCACAGAACAGAATGAGGATACAGGATTGACACTTCTGCTGGCCAACTGGCATCATGAACCCATTTTGCACCATTGTGACAAACATAAGAAAATCTCTGGTATAGGCTTGTTCTCTGGTGATGCTTCCCAAGCTTCCAACTTGCAAGTACCCAGTATCTGAAACCAGGGAGGCTTGGGGTGGGTAATAGGGAAGAAATATGAGCACTGGGGAGGAAATATAAGTTTCTGCCAAGCTGCACAGCCCCCACCATGGCTAGATCACGTGTGCCTCGTAGGATGGCTCAGTGTTCTGTGTGTATGACTGACTGTGCTGTAGTATTCAGCCTCACTGTAAGTGCTCGAAAACGCAGAACTCTGTACCTACTCTCCCCCACAGGCTTTGGGGTGTCAATGACTGAAGCCTGTGCCAGTGCCTCTGGCACCTGCTCCTCCTCTTGTCTGCCCACCTCCTCCTGTCTTCACTTTCTGTACAAACGCTCCAAACAGCAGATGTCTGCATCTAGTAAAACCTCTATAGTTTAAACAGAAGCAACACCTGCAAGTGATTTAAGGAAATTTACAATTTCTGTTAAAATCATGAAAATGATATTGCTTATAAAATTTGGACCCCTTACCTAATCCTTCTGATGTTTTGCATGGATGCTCCCTTAAGTAAGGGGGGGGGGGGAAACCTGTGCAATGTTCATCCAAATTGGATGGAAAACAAAGATACTACACCTGGAAATGTGTGTACAAACCATTAAATGATTAAATTGCTAATAGAATCAAGACCCTTTATCCATTCTTCCTGAAGGTTGGCAGGGATGATCCCTTTTAGGATGGGTACAATTAGTACAAATTTCACCCAAATTGTACTGAAAACAAAGATGTTACAGCTGAACATGTGTGCGTAAACTACACAATCTCAAGTGCTTGCAGAATCAGAACCCTTAATCCAGTCTTTATGAAATGTGGCAGGGTTGATCTTTTGAATGAGGGGTACAATTATTTCCAATTTCAAGCAAATCGGATAAAAAAATGAAGTTACAGCCCAAAATCAGTTTCCCATCGAAATCAATGGGGGGAAAAAAAATCCAAACTTCAGTAACAAAAACAAATGTATGTATAATGAAATTACAAAATCTGAAGCTATAAAACAACAAAATAACAACAAAATTACAAAATCAGTAATAGGTCCCTGGTGCACACCCCTACCACAGATTGCGTTACGAAGGACAAAACAGCACAGCAGCCTGCAGCAACTTGTCCTGTCATTTCCCCAAACCCAACACAAACCGAGTAGGATTCCACATGGAATTTCCGGCTGTGCGCCCCCAAAGTAAAGGACACTGTGGCTGGAGTGGTAGGCTGGCTCTGTGGGTCCAAGTTAAAAGGCCTGAACAGCCCAGGTGGGGCTTCTGGGGCATGTGATTGGTTCAGGAATGATCAGGTGACCTGTTCCAGAACCTATACCTTTTACAGGAGTCCTCTGACGTTGATGACCTAGCTCCCGAAGGTTCAGTTAAAAAGGCCTAAGCAGCCCGGGTTGGGCTGCTTGGATATGGGATTGGTTGCATGCTGGTCAGGTGACCAGAAGCCTTGAGCATCTAAAGCAGGGTTAGAAACCTTGCCAGGTAGAGGAGTAAGCTACAATCTTGCCTGTGTACTTGGGGTTTGCTATAAGGCAAGGGAGCTGGGAGTCATGTCCTGGCATACAGGGTTGTCATGGGTGTCTGGCTAAGGATGTGAAGCCAGAGGATGGAAGATGACAGGAGACTTAAGGCCTAGGAGCTGCCTCACCTCCTGAAGGAGCAGGACTGAAACCAAAATTTCACTCAAGTTTAGATTTCGATGGAACTTGAGTGTTCCAATTGGAATTGGGGTTGGACAAAATTCTAATTGGAATTCTGATCAGAATGAGGAAAATTAATTTTGATGATTTGCACATGCACAAAATGGCTGCTGAGATGTACTAAACTGACATTTTGTGCATTCTCAGAACGGCCACGGACATTTGGCACATGCACAAATCGCTCAAATGCAATTCTGATCCATCAAATATTTTGATGGGAATTCCAATCAAAATTCCGACAAACACCATCCCAAATTCATGGAACTTTTCCATGAAATCGGAATGGGCTATTTTGAACCAGCCCTACCAAGGAGTGGGCAGCTAACCTCCTCGCACACCTGTCACAGCCAAACCATTTTGTGGGGCAGTACACTATCCTGTTTGATGAATAAATAAGCAATGGTGATGGAGACGTTGAGCTTGTGTGGCCTGTTTGGCTCACATCTTGCCCCAGCTGATCGCAGACACCAAATCAGCACAAGCATGGCCTCAGTAAGAAAGGACATATTCTCCAATGGCAAGTTTTACAAATTTCCTAAGTTTAAAGATCTCCCTATGGTTTGCCTCCTTCTGACTAAATGAGATCAGGAAGCCAGGAGAGATGTGCTAACCTGTCCAACACACAGTAATGGCATGATTGATGCTTCTTAACTATAGGGATAAGGCCAAAGAGGGAGAGAGGATAAGAGGAAGACTGACAGAGTTCCCTACGAAGATATTGATCGGCTGACTCTTTCCTAGTAACTGTTACAGAGACATGAGCTGACAGTAATTAAAATGACTTACACACTGGGCTGGTTTCAAACTCAAATCTCCGACTGAAGCCACCGTACCCTGCTGCCGTGCGTGCTCGGATCTGGAAGATGTACGCCGATGCTGGCTTCAAGCCATCTGCGGTAACTGTGGTCTCTTTAGATTTGATGATGGTGTAGCTGGTCTCCTGGTCCTTTCCCCCCACCACAAAAAGCAAAGTTCAAATGTATAAATAGCCAAATACAAATCTGATAATTACTACTGCAGCAATAATCATAGCACGATTAATATGCAAAGAAAAAGGGATGGAAAAATTCCTGAAAAGAAAAATATCTCTCTCCACCAAATAGGGGTGATACTCTTATTTTTGACTGGATTCTGCTTTTGACGGATCCGGTCAGTTCGATCGGTCCAAACGAAAAGTGCAATTTAAGTTATTTTTTTTTCTGGGGGGCGGGCGTTTTGTCCACGTGCAAAATGGTGACAGTCATATGCAAAATGGCGGCACTGTTATGGTTGCTGCCATTTTGCACATATGCAAAACGGTCAATCGGAATTCCAATCAAAAACTTCGATCATTTGGAATTCCAGTCAAAATTTCAACCATGGAACTGCTCAGTGAAAATGGAAGGGTCGTTCCGTATCTGCCCTACTGCCAGTGTCTATGGCTGCAAGCCACAACCCCATTTACTCTGGAAAGTAATTTTCATACATTTCATGAGGTAGTTTTTATTTTATTTTTAAACTGCCTTTTAATGTATTATTTTAATGAAATCCACAATCCACTTCCCTGGAATAAGTGGATTGTGGATTGCAGCCGAGGTGGATAAAGTGTACGCAGAACACATAGGCCCCTGTTGGGATATTCCTACACCCTAAGGACGCTGTTAGCATATCATAGGGTTCCTTGTGTTATAATGGTCTTGTAAAAATTAAGTTGCAGGGCCTGCTCTAACCTTAGCAGGTGAACTAGGGCTTGTACAAGGTGGATATAAGATTGAGGAAATTATTATTTGCCTTCTTGAGTTCCCCTCCCTTTCTTCTCTTGCTCGAAGAGTAGAGAAGGGGGATGCAATGACACCTTCCCGGCCTCTGCTCCTTCTGATCCCTTCAAAAATATTATAAAAATGAGAAGGGCCACTTTTGAAATAGGCAGGGGGAGTCTCAGACCCTTCTCCCTTGCTTTCTAACATAGCCACACACCCTTTCCAAGCACCATGGCATCACAACGCTCACAGAGGGGCATTGCCGCATCAGAAGGGGGCAGAATAAAAGGGAAAGGAGGCGTGCCCATGATGGAAGTGGGCAGGGTGAAGAGGCTCCCCAAACCGCTGCCCTCTCTGAACTCAATTCTGACAGTGCCTCTGGAGAGAAGGGCTGATTTAAAGCCTGTTAAACTCAATAGAAAAATACTGGATACTTGAACCCTGGATCTGCTCAGGAAAGATTAGGTCAGATTTTACAGCAAGGCCGTTGTCTAGAGCAGGGGTGGGGAACCTTTTTACCACATCGGGACCGCTTTGAAAATTAGCGTAAGCTCTGTGGGATGGACTGGACAGATGTGGGAGGAGGAGGAGTTAAGAGGCATGTTCAGGAAGAGGAGGCTCCAGATCATGGATCTACACCATATCTTTTCCGCTATCCTTGAGTGTGTGGCCTCTGCTCCATTGCTTTCCTTTGAGCTCACTCTTTCCTTGATTGAGGGGAGGGACAGTATCCACAGATGAGACTCTGGAACTGGAAAATTAAAAAAGACAGCCATAGGTTGATTTGGCCTTCAGGCTCCCCATTCCTCATCTAGAGTTTAGGTACGGACAGTCACCAAAACCTATTTTTTTTTTTTTTAATGGATATTAAATCAAATTGCATTTTCTCCCCTGTGATCTGAGGAATTTCCTCCATTTCTCATCAAGAGTTTAGGTAGGAACAGTCACCAAAATGGGGGGGATGGATATTTATTTATTTATTTGTTCCATTTATACCCCGCCCCTCCTGAACACAGCTCGGGGCGGATATCAAGTCAAACTGAACTTTTCCTCCCTGTGGAAAATGGAATTTGAAAAGCTCAGTTGAAATAATTTTTCATGAAAATAAACATCTGGTATAAAAGTACAGTTTATGCCCCTCCTGGATGAAAACTCCGGCCGCATTCACATCTGTGGCGATGAGACCCGCGAGGGAAGACGCGGCAGCGGGGAGGGACCGGATGGCAGAAGAGGAGCGGGTGCGAACAGGGATGTGCCGCAGCTTCCCTTGCGCACGTCCGGGAGAAAAATCCTGCCCTGACATGCGCGAGGGCAGCCGCGGCACATCCCCGTTCACACCGGCTCTTCTTCTGCCATCTGGCTCCTCCCTGCTGCCGTGTCTTCCCTCACGGGTCTTGCCGCCGCCCCCGGGTCAGGTGTGAACGCGACTTCAGACTCAGCTGGTTGGTGATTACGATAAATAATATTTTATTTTGCGTCGGCACCAAACAATCAGCATGAACCACAAAAGGGCAGCCGGCGTGAACACATTTTTTATTTTCTTGTTCTCTTTATATCTTCATTATGATGGTGAAACAAAATTGGCAGCCTGGCTTTTAAAAGCAGAAGGTTAGAGCTTGATATAGAGAGGGCTGAGGTCAGCGGATTGTCTTTCTGCTGGATCTCACCGGCCTTTGGATTAAGGAAGGCGGGAAACGTTAGGTGTGGGGACCGAATGCAGCCCACAGCTAGTTTTTATTTGGCCACTTTCCAGTTCCTGAATCTAGCCCCTTGAATCCAGTTCCTATCCCTAAATAAATATTGGATAACTGAGTTCAGGGTATGGGAGCAGAAATGAGGGCATGCACTGAAGGATCCATGGCACCAATCCATGATTTGGACCCTCCTCTTCCTGCGCATAACCAACCTTAAGTAGCCTGGCTCTCCACTTCTATGTGGCCCTTCGAGCTTGTACACATTTTCAGTGTGGGCCCCAGGAGAGAAAAGGGGCCCCATCCTTGGTTTAAGGCTTTGACGTAGTTGCTAGGGAAGTCCCCTCCAACCCCTCAAAATAACAATTTTTCTGGTTAATGAGACTATTTACTGAAAAGATTTAATTTTTTAAAAGGCAATTTTGTTTTGTTTTTCAGCAAGGTTCCTCTTTAAAAAATCATGGCTATATCTGACAAGCCTGCTCTTTTTTGGAAAACATTCAGTACAGACCATCCTTATACCATGGACGGTATAAGTTTCTTAAATGATCACGATGATGGTTTCTTAAATGATCATGACAGAGATATGGACAGCAGGAGAATGGACATGCAGCTAATGAGAAACAAGCTTCTGAGAATGATGAAGTGATTAGAGGGGGCTGAATTGCAGGGGGAAAATAATCTGGGAAGTTTCAGTTCTAAGGCTGCTTTCACGCATGACAAAAATGGGGTATTATAATTTCTTGAGATAATACCAGGTATTATCATTGTTGGAGTTTTGTAATGCGTGAATGCACTATTCCCCTTTTATGCTGCGAGATCATGGGTCATTATAAGAGCTACCAAATGTGGCTTTTATAATGAGCCGAGATCTCGCAGCATAAAAGGGAAATAGTGCATTCACACATTACAAAACTCTAGGAATTATAATACCTGGTATTATCTCAAGCAATTATAATACCCCATTTTGTAAGGTGTGAAAGCAGCCTTACTCCCCATTTCAATTACAGCATGTTTGTGACTCATTCGTGTCTGTTAGAACTGAAACAAGGTTTGAGCTCTCCAAGTGTCATTTGGCGGTGGGGGGGCAGGGGCACATTATTATTAATACTATTATCAATCAATATCAATACAGATATAAATAATAATAATAATAATAATAATTAATAATAAATGAGTTTTCAAGTGCTTTTTAAAGGAGAGGGGGAAGGAACCAAGATGGACATCCAGAGGAAGCCCACCATGGCAAAAGCAGAAGACTTAAGGCACAATGGTTGGATCCCCAAACAGTGCTTGGTTTCGGAGTGCAGGTAACCAGCAGGGCAAGGCTCCAGGAGGAAGTCTCAAATATAGTCAAGGCCAATACCCCATTCCAGGCCATGAAAAAAAACAGCACAAGCTTAAATTCAAGTCACCGCTCTACAAGCAGTCAATGCAGAGAACGCAGAGAACGCAGAGAACGCACAGCTGCCCAAGCTCCATTCTACGTCCTTTCCCAAATTATTATTATTATTATTGTTGTTATTATTTAAGATAGTCTCTGTGTGTTGAAGGGAGGGGGCAGGGTGGGTAATAATTTTGTTCCAGATGCAAAATACTAGGGACTGCACTGCTTGCATTATAGAAGGTTAATGGTGCAGTTTTGGGGGGAGGGAATACATGATTGGATGGAATTGCAATTTCAGCACGATAACAGTTTTCTATACCTTGTAGTTTCCTGCGTGCATAATTCATTTGATGACATTTGCAAACTGGGAATGCAGTCTCACTAAGTGAATTTTAAGGATTTGGTAGGGGGAGGGGGGTGGGAATAAATACCAGTGAGAATATTCACATTTAAAACAAGAAGATTCCCATTATCCTAAACAAACAAACAAAAAACCCAAAGTGTCCAACTCTCTTGCCATTATTGCTGTGCCTTGCTGTTCTGCAATATACAAAAAGCTCTGTTTTACTGCATCATTATTGGATTAATTTTTAGCATCGAGGAAGAAAACACCTGTTGCACAGCTGCGCTATAATGATTCTGCGGGCGGACAGCAGGTGTAATGGAGAAGGATTAACCAAAGGGTTCGAAAGTGACCCTGATGTTCTTTCCTGAACACAGCTTTCCTATACAGCTAATTGAAATTGTGCCATCTGAAAAACAATTCTTGCAATTAGAGGGCAATACCTTGAAGTGTTTCCCTTTGTCATTAAGCACAAAACAAAATAGCAGCTCTGTCAATTACTGAACGGTGTTTCTTTAAAGTTCTATGTTAATAACCTCCCATAGAGAACAAGGATAGTGTAATTTAACAAAATGAAAAGCCTCTAGGTAAAGCCATTTTACCGAACAATGGGAAGGCCCCAGTCCCGGAAGGGTTCTGATCGTATTCTGGGAGATGCTGGGAACGCCATACCCTCAGTTTTTGTCGACTTCCCTAAGAATGGACGGCATTCAGCACCCTGTAGAATCAGTAGGTGATTAACTCCTTGTAACAGGGTGAGTTGGCACCGTGAGGGTTAAAATGGGCTCAGTTCTCCAGATCCTAGCCAGTTAAACCTCACAGTTGAGGTGAATGAGGATAGACTGATTCTAGGCAGCTTCAGCTGGGGAGGAGTCAGTGGGCCAGTCAGGGATAATAAAAGCCCACCGTTCATACAGTGAAGAGAAAGGGCCCTAAGAAGAGACCTAAAATGGAGGTACTGTTATAGGGGGCTTGAGAGGGTTGTCAGGCAAAAGGGCTTGGCTAGAGGCCTGGGAGCTGATTGCCCTAAAGGAGGAGCCCAGGGAGTTGCTCACCCATGTTTGGGGCTATAGCTATAGTTGGTAATTCTATGCTGGAACTGTGAATAAACCCACTCTGAGACTGCTGCTTTCCAACGAGACAGAACGTGTAGCCTGTGGCACCACGGGATTCTACGAGAGTCAAATAACCCGCAACTTCCGTCTCATGAGAAAGGCAAAAGTGCAGGTCTTTTCCGGCAAACTTGTGCGTCCAGCAGAGTAATGAAATCCTACTCTCCTGGAAGCACAAGTTTGCCAGCAAAGACCCAAACTTCTGCTTTTCTGATGAGATGGGAGTTGCGGGTCATTTGAACTGTTATAGAATCCCGCGACGCCACAGGCAGGGCATTCTGTCTCATCGGAAAGCAGTCTCAGTTAGAACTGGGTTGAAATGGCTGTTCTGGTTCTGCAAAGATTTTCTCTGAAATTGGAATGGTGATTGAAATTTTCAATAGGAATTATGATCCAATCATTAGTGCATGCGGAAATGGCCCTGGCCGTACTGCGCATGTGGAAAATGACCGTGGCTATACCATGCACGCAAAATAGGGCTGCGGCCATACCATGCAGCCACGCCATTTTGTACATGTGCAGCGCGGCTGACACTTCTCCAATCCAACTGATTCTGGCGAAACAGAATTAGAATGTTTGTGCACTTTCATGTTACACGCTGGTATGAACTGAATGACCTGATTGTGTCAGAAGCGGAATATGGTTGAACACAACATTTCAACCCCCACTTTGAATGAGAAGGAACAGAGTACTGATCCTTTAGTAGGGTAAATTCGTTACACTCCTGTTATACTTCATAGGAATTGAAAGCACAGACAGCACTGAATATTCCTGCATATTGTGGGCCTGATTCTCATCTACACGAAGGCTGTTTAAGGTTATCCTGGCATCATGAACGGGCTTTGAATATAATTTACACTCAAGCTTTGTATACATATCCACTATTTACATTAGTGTACTCATTATATGTTGCATATGAATTTAATTAATTAAAAAAATAGTAAAGTAATACAAATGTGTTCCACAGGTTTAGTATTAATTATAAAATATCCCCATATTACCAATCTGCTAAGTAGTTTATTAATGAGATGGATTTGTCAAGAGCGGATGGCGTGATGGAAAATAGGTATTTTCCTACCTCTAGGATCAAGACAAAATGTATTGCACAAAATTCTCAAGACAAAATGTATTGCACTAGGGTAGCCACCTCTCAAGTTTCGTGCGGAGGAAGCCTAGATTTCTCTACGTCAGCCTGGGGCGCTCCCGTTAACCTGGAGAATTTGTGCAGTAGGGGGTGATCTTGTCTGAAAGGTGGTGAACCATAGAGACTTTCCCACCCCTATTCTGATGTAGCTCCGCCCCTGTGGAGCAGCATGATATCATGATGTTCTGTAAGTGGTGGGGTTATGTCAAAAAGGAGCATAACAGTCCTGCTAGTATTGACTGGTTGACATGTGGGTGAATGGGCTTCTACAGCTTTGTCCCAGAGGCAAGAAGAAAGCAAAATGGAAGCAGCTATGCTTGGGGACACCGGTAGCTGAACCCATGCACCAAGAAACTGAATGGGCCCACTGGATGTTTTCAGAGGGACGGGGTTGCCCACCCCAAGAACTACTCCATGTCCGCCTGCTCCCAGCCCCACCTGGGTCTGGATCAGATGGACCCAGTGGATTTCCCGGCCTGTGTGCACGGTGCCCCCCCGCCACACCATAGTGTTGTGGATGAGAGTGTCTGCAATGCTATGGTTTTGCCAGGGGCAATGACCACCTGGAAGTGGAGAGCAGCATGGGTCTGCTTATCAGATGGCCTGCTGCTTTGCTTTTGGCCGGTGCCCCAGGTTTGGCTGACCTGCTCTGCTGGTGACGCTCCTCGATGTTCCGGAGAGCTGCTAGTGGGGCTGCTCCGGAGGAGGCACAGCCTACTACACGCGTTTGTTCCACCTGCACATCTGCTGGGGTGCCTTTAGAGGGGCATGTGGGTGTGGCCAGCACCGGAACAGCCCATCCATCAAAAAGCACCCATTGCGTAAGGGCTAATATTCTGCCTTCCACGAATGGGCCTAGCAGTGGACGTGCTAGCATACAGGGCTGGATAACTCATCCAGTTTTCCTTGGGACAGGGCCGCTTTGCTCTGCTCAGTGTAATGACCAGCGCTACAGGGCAAAATTGCACTCTTGGATTCCATTAAAATTTCTCTTTGGGTCAAGAGGCTGGACTACTGCAATGCGCTTTATGTGGGGCTGCCCTTATTCCTGGTTCGGAGGCTGCAGCTAGCGCAGAATGCGGCGGCCCATCTCCTAATGGAGACGGGTCTTTGGGAGCGTATAACACCGGTGCTCCGGACTCTGCACTGGTTGCTAATACTGTGCTGAGCCAGGTTCAAGGTACTGGTAATGATCTATAAGGCCCTTCACAGTCTTGGCCCCTCGTACCTCAGGGACCGCCTCGCCCTCCGCGCCCCAGAGTGGCTCCTTCGGTCTGCTGGGGTGCCTTCCTGGAGGTCCCCCGTGTTAAGCAGGGGGCCACAATGAAGAGGGCATTCTCGGTGGCCGGGCCGTGTTTTTGGAATTCCCTCCTGGAGGAAGCTCGCCTGGCCCAAAGCCTTTTAACATTCTGGTGGGCTTGTAAAACCTGGCTGTTCGCCCAGGCCTTTGGGGAGGGAGGGGGGATAGGAGTTTTAGCTCTTTCATGCCCTTATTTTATTTTTATTTATTCTCCTACCCTTGTGATGTTTTAAATTGTGTGATGTTTTTAAAAACTGTTTTTATGAATGTTTTATTTAGCTGTATGTTGCCCTGGGATGCCGTAGGCATATGGGACAACTCATAAATGCTTAAAATAAATAAATAAATCTTTTTTTTTCTTTTTTTTTAAAAATTCAGCTGTCATTTAGGAACCAAATAAAGAGCAGAGGCCTATGACCCCAAGGTGTGAGCCTGATGGGACCCTGACAGATCTTGTTGGTTTGGAGTCAGATTGGACACACTCCTGACCAAGCCCCTCAGGGTTAGGCTGAGTTCTCTACCTGAGCGAGGTCCTGTCCTTGGGTTACCACCTCTCCAGGTTTGACCTGGAGTCTCTGGGTCTGGAGAGACGGTCTCTGGGTCCAATTTCTCTGGGTGAGAAATTGGTGCTTCAGGGGATGGCAGTGGGCAGGGCCATGTTAGAAACAGGCTCTTCGAATAAGCAGCAGTGGGAAGAGTGCACTTGGAAATGTAGTTCTATGCCACCCAGGGACAATTTCCTCCTAAGCGGAAGGAACTACATGTCTAGAAAAAGGGCTGGAAAATGGTGGACAGATCCCCAGAGGAAATGTAGTCCTTTCCCCCTTAGGAGCGAATTGTCCTGGCAAAAAATACATTTCTCTGCAGACTGCTCCCACCTACTGCTTCCTCTATATGCAGCCTGTATATATATATTTATATATAGGCTGCACAGATCTGGTGCCATGATGGAATTTGTAGGGAGTCTGTGGCTGAACTTAATGGAACTGAGGAGGAGTTCTTTCAGATATGTTGGGCCCAAGTCCTAAACGGTCTAGGCCCTATCTGCGGGGCCACCTCACTCCCCGGGTGCTGGATTGACCTCTGCAGTCATCTGGGGACGCCCTGCTTGAGGTCCGCCGAGTCCTCTGGGGGGCCAAGATGGAACCCTGCGGGACTCCACAGGAGAGGTCCCAAGGGGATCATGAGCAATTGCCCACCACTACCCTCTGTGACCTAACCCAACAAAAATGAGCAGAACCACTCAAGAGCGGTCCCGTGGATCCCTTCCAAGTTCTACAATTATTTCAACACCACTTCATAATCAACTGTATTAATGACTGCTGAAAGGTCTAATAAGATCAACAGGATACTGTTTCACCTTGTTGATCTCCAGGCCAAGATTGTTGACCAGAGCTACCAAAGCTCTCTCAGTATGACAAGGATGGAATGTCTTAGCCCCATTTCTTTTCTGACATAGTCCCACATCTATGGAGTGCTATGAGGTGACAGAACTTTGTGGGGGTTAGGGCCAGCTAGAGGTGCACCAAGGCTGGGTCCAAATGTCTGGTCTGAGCAAAACTCTAGCATTGACCAACAACAACTGTTATTCTAATCTGATTTTCATACAAGCTCTGTTTGCAGGAAATGCTGAATTTTGAAAATACAACCCCAGTCGCAGATCTCTTATCAGATCTGGCTGCTACTGAAATCAATGAGAACAATACTGGAGGAAACATGCTGCATACGGTTTTCAGGTCTATAACTGGGGTGGCCACCTTCCTCCCTGAGAAAATCTTGAGGGTGCAGGTTCACACTGGGGCAAAAGGGCTGTCATTAGGGATGGGCAAACAGAACCGAGTTCAGAAATTCGGTTCAGTCCAGTTCGAAAATCGAGTTTGGTTCGGTCGACCGAACTATTCGAGTTCAGTCCAAACTCCGAACTTCCGAACAGAGTTCGGAAATTCAAACCCCATTGAACTAAATGGATTATTATCTTATGGGTGCAGGTCCACACTAAGGCAAAAGGGCTGTTATTAGGGATGGGTGAACAGAACCAAGTTCGGAAATTCGGTTCAGTTCAAAAATCGAGTTTGGTTCGGAAGTTCGGTTTGGTCGATCAAACTGGTCGAGTTCGGTCTTAACTCTGAACTGCGTTTGCCCATCCCTAGCTGTCATGCACCTTTATGACATAACTCGACCCCTTGCAGAACTTTGTGACGTCACAACTAGAGTTGAAGCAGGTAGCACATTTGCTACCTGTGGGTAATAACTGCAGTTCCAAAAAGTCTATTGGGGGACCGACTGGTACCTGCATACCAGGCGGAGCAGTTGATTACCCTAAAATACTGAGTATTACCATTACAGAGTTACTGGTTTACCATTTTACCAACTGGTAAATGGAAAACTGGTACTCGAAAAAAATGGGACAGTCAAAGATTTGGGATGAAAAACAGGAAATTGGTAATCCTGGTCATCCATCAGGCACTCACTGAGTACTGATTAGTACCCTATGTTACTGAGACAGGTTGAGTGCCACAATTCCGATGAGTATATTCATTTTGAGGCTACTTGTTTCAGCTAAATGGGGGTGCGAAGTTGGAAAAATGGTACTGGAAGTCAACAAATCGTGATGAAAACCAGTAAATTGGTAACTCGGGTAGCTTGTTGGGCACCAATCAAATATGAATCAGTACCTGATGTTACCAGGACAGGTTGAGTGCTGCAATTATGACAGGTATACTCATTTTTGCAGAAACTCGTTTCAGTTCTGGTCACAGCTGTTGCAGAATGCTGGGCCATGGTTTGACAGGTTAGCTATGAGTGCCTCTGGCTGACCCGGTTAAATTGGTATTTCTCCCCGAGTCCAGAGATTCTAGGTCAAAACCTGGAGTCTTTTGTGTGAAAACCCAGAGAGATCGTAACCGTACATAGAAAATACAGTGATAGATGATATGATAAGTGAGAAATAAATGTCAGATAATCCTTAAAACAGAAGTGGAAGTGTAAACAGAAAAAGAATGGAGATGGTGTGACACTCAGAGAAACAAGAGGGACTTTCAGTTCTGAGCACCTCTTATTTCAAGCAAATTAGTCTACTTTATTTTAATATGATAAGACGGTAGATGAAACTGACATGCAGGCTTAATGTATTTGTTCAACAGAAGTGGCACACTAATGGAAAAACAACACACATTTCAAGGCTTCCTAATCATTTACCGCGGAATCAATCTGACATTGATTTGCACGTAAAATTGCTTCATTTCTCTTCCACGGTGAGGGTAATTAGAACTAAAAGGGAGGAGGACAGGAGAGTAAAAGATATTTGAGGATGCTTCGCAATCCGTCAATCGCACCTTTTCAAAATATTTGATTTCATACTCCAGGATGATGCCGTTGGGTCGATCTGGCTCCTGCCAGGACAGGGAGATGCTATTTTTACCTATTTTTCCTTTTTTCACATTAGTGATGGGAGAAGGTGCTGCAGGACAGGAGAAGAAAACAAAGGGTCATGGTGATTATTTCGACAGCGTCCCCGTGCCCTCTTTTAAGCTCCATAAGGAGTCCATTGTTATGGACAGACCTGCTCAACCTGGACATCCCCCCCACAGGAGCTGTCCTAAATTGCTCAGTGTGGTCTGGGTTTCTCCTTTATTGACTGCGCTCCACCACAAGAACGCTATACAATAGCTATAGTCTCTCTGTGCAGCGAACTCTTGACAGGTCTCGCAGCTCATTACCTTTTGTGGTGAACTTCTTGCTGGGCTCCCAGCCCACTCTGGCAAGCTGCTCCCCTAAGCTCCAGCTAGCTGTAGGCTTCTAGACTTCTCCAGATCTTCTGGCATGACATATTCCCAGCCAGCTAATTCTCCAGGCAGCCTTGTGAAATGCAGGGCCGCAGGGAAGGGTTCCTGGCCCTTTCCTACCTAGACGCTCTCAGTCCCATGGAAGGCCTATTGACTCCACTTGCCTCTCCCCTGGTGGTCTGTCCTTCCTTCCTGCCTTCCGAGCTCCAGCTCAACTGTACCTCTGGTGTTCCTCATCTGGCTTGCAGCGTCCTACTACACCCCGCTGGGAGCACTCAGGTCACCCTAAATGGGATAGTGGACATTTTCCAGGTTTGGTTCAATGCCCACTCCAGGAGGTCGACATCCCAGAAAGGACTTATACAAGTCCTGTTCTGGGCTTGATCCTGAATGGATCAACAATGGCCCTGTTACAAGATGTAGGGCAGATCTTCAGCTGGTGTAAAATGACATCAATGAAGCAATGACAATTTCTATCAGGGAAAGATCTGGCCCTTGCAGTTTTTGCAAAGACGCATAGCTCCCCCACGAAGCCACTGGAGATTTGCGGATTTTCACCAACAGCATATCCCCTGTGTATTGAGATGCCAGTTCGTCTAAACGTCCAGTCTGTGAACTCGGGCCATGTTCCGACACAGATAAAATGAAATAGCATTCACGCAGTGTAAACAGGAGTAACTGCTCCAGTTTAATGAAGTTGGAAGTAATTATGCCACTCACTTGTGTTTACAAGAGCAGAGTAAACAAAAGTAGTACTGTGGCAATCTCCACACCCTAAACTGAGATGTAATGATCGCTGAACCGTGACTGCCAGCTTCACACCGAAAAGTGTTCACACAAGCAGTTACTTTGAATTATACACAGGGTGGTGTATGTACTTCTGATGTGTCATAAGTACCTACTTCTCATCCTATTCCTGAATAATGGTGGTCTTGCCCTCTGTGTGTGTGAATGTTTCAGGAGTACAACCAAAGTAAGGCCCAACTGCTTGTTGGAACATAGCCTAGGACACAGTTCCCTACAACCTGCTCCTCCAACGTGTTGCCCAGTGAATCATGGGCCTTCGTTGTTAGAGTGTCATGGCTAAACAGTTGCACAGCTATCGTTAAGGAAGCATCAGGGATTTCCATCAAAGTACTGAAAGAAGGCTTCTTATCTCAATAACTACAGAATGTAGAGAGAAAAGGGGGAAATGCAATGGAAAACAAGACAGCTTGAATTTTCTCTGCAACTTCTTAGGGAATAACCCTGCCTATTATTGTAGGGTCATCTATACCAAAAAAATGGTGGATATACATTTTGAACTCTCTCATGCCTCTGTTCTAAGGATCACACTGAAAATGTTTAGCCAGCTGTTAGGTGCACATCTGACTGCGGGGAGAACTAGAAGGAGGTAACAACAACAATATAAAATTGTGTAGAACTGAGCAAAATCATGAAAAGAAGAATTGGAAAGGGAACTATGAACCCTTAGAAAGTTAGGATTATTTTTATTATTACTATACTACTTTCAGTGTTCAAAGCACTTCACAATCCTTACCTAGGGCACCCTCACAACAAACTGGGGAGATAGGTCATCATTATTCCCATTTTACAAATGGGGAACTCAGGTTAAGTGTTAGCTACTTGCTCAAGTTTACCTAGTGAGTTCATGGCTCCGTCTGGTCAGGGCTGGCCTTTGAAATTAAGGGGCCTAGGGAGAAGAACAAATGTGTGGCCCTGCCGCCTCAGTGGCACCTTCTGTGGTGCCCTCAAGGTGGTGATATTTGGGGTCCCACTGGCAGTGGGAGCCCTGCACCCTGCTGCCATTGTGAAAAGGGGGGCCACTGCATTGCCTCAGGAAATATAGATAATAGTGGGGGCCCAAGGATGGTTGCCCTAGGTGGCTCCGTGGTAGGTTTGGCCCTGAACCTGGTCACACCATAAGCACCCTGGCCATAATGTCTATCCGATCCATGGAGCTAGAACCAATTTTCAAAGTGGCCCACAGGAGGGGAAAGGTTCCCCATCCTGATCTAGCCGACCCACTCACACCATCTAATCCCACACCATTTTACCATCAAATCCCACCCTTGTCCCATGCAAAGCCACAAACCCTACAGCAGTTGACAATAATACAACCCTTGGAAAACTACATTCTAGATCATCATAGACAGATAGGCCTGAAATGAGAAATCTTGGCAACTGCTTCTCTTGGAAGCAGGGAATTTGCCTCCATTCGCACAACGCAGAAACGTACCGGCTTTCCCACTGGTTTTGCCATTTTCCGTTATTTTTCACAAATTGAATGAGGCTGGTCTCCCAAGCCCCGTGTGTGCCCTGCGTGCACCCCTGGGGGCTGTGAAGATGCAGATATGCCGCGTAAGCGCTGGAGAAGTGCGGAAAAGTTCCTTGACAAGTGACACAAAAAAGTCCTGAAAAGTGAGGAAAAAGTGATGAAAAGCCCCAGAAAGTGATGTAAATAATGAAAAGAAAATTGGTGTGGAATCACTGGAAACTGAACAGTTATGATGGACACTTGCAAACACACCCGAAAGGTCGGTATTTCACTTCAGAACGGGAACACTTGCTCTCGTCGCAGCCCTACAGGCAGAGAGCAAGAGGGACCACGGCGCACTCAGAGCCATGCCGAGGCGTGTAGAAGCCATGGTGGGGTCGTGTAGAAAAGTGAAAACAAACCAGAGAGGCTCTAGAATGGATTGATTTCGAGGAGAGGAGCTGCACTGCATCATGGTCAACGGCGCTTGCAGAAGGAGGATGTAACTGAGATGGGTCAATAGCTTGTGGTGAGCTGAGGTCACTTGAAGCTTTGTGACGGGACAGAGCAAGGCATGTTTGCTAGGACAGGCCCAGACAGGAGAGAAAGAGGTTGAGGAGATGATTAGAGAGAATGTGGGAGGTCAAGAAGCCGAGAGAGAGAATGAGTCCTGTAGCGATTTATCTTAGTTGTATTTTAGGAAATGTTTGTTGGGCGGGACTCCAACATGGCCGACTGCTCTTCTGGGATACTGAACACAGAGCCCAATTCTTCGATTCATTAAAGCCACAGTTCTGTTTTCTCCCATCATTGAACGGGTGCCGGTCATATTGGTCACTCTGCAGGTGACTTCCTCAGTCCTAACAGAGTGGCAGCACACTGTACCACTGAGGGCACTGCTATGAAGAGATGGGACACAGCAAAACCCCAAATCATTGCCACATACCTAGGTATCTCTGTTGGAAACAGCGCTCACCATTTATGTCTTGACAAATTTGTCTTTTGCCCAATTAACGCTAGTGTAGTAGTGCCGTGAGTTCCACAGGACATCGGTAATATCTAAGCTGTGAAATCAAATCAAATTGATTTGAACCAGGCCACTGGCCACCACAGAATTACTGCAGGACAATGAACAATCAGAAAACATCCAGTATTACAAAAACCACAGGAGAAACAATAATTAGGAATAGAAATGAATACGTAAGTGCCATACAGACAAGTCAGAACTGAGTAAAATTACTGCTACTTATTTATTCATTTTGATTTCTCTTCCATCCTACCCAGTAATTACAGGCTCAAGCAGGTTGCAGTGAAATCAAACATACACATTCAAATAATTAAAAATAAAATCAATTGAAATGTATGCCTCCCCCCACCGCACCCCAAATCTCTAGCCCATTCCTTCCCAGTCACCAAAAGCCCACCTAACGTTTTACACCGTTTCTGGAACACACACAGAGGCTTGGGCTACATGAGCCGCCTAGACATACGTGTGTGTGTTTTGAGTGAGCGAGAGAGAGAGAAAAGAGAGGTTATTATGGTATAAGCTGGGTGTGTGCGTGTTATTTTTTCAAAAAAGATTTTCTTTAGGAGCAGCTGCAGCAGGTCCATCCTTACGCCATGGAGGTCTCTAGAGTCCGTATGTTGCCTCTGGTCCCAAGCTACAGAATGGGACTCCAAAAGGCCTTGACTGAGATGAAGAGGGCATTTCACATCTCTTAGAGCTCTCCTTCCAAGCTGCCTGCAGACTTAGGGGGCAGCGGGTAGCACATTTGCTACCTGCCGATAATACCCGCATTTTCTGGCACCCGGCAGGTTCACCCGGCTCTCATCAGGTACCTGGATGCCCCCCAATGTGGGTCTTTCCAGGACGTCCCAGGAAGCTCTGGCCCCAAGTCTTTTAACATTCCAGCAAATTTGCAAAACCTGGTTGTTCGCCCAGACCTTTGAGGAGGGGGGGATGGTGGGGTAGGGGTTTTTATCTCCCTCCACCCTTATTTATTGTATTAATAATTTTCGTGCTACCCTCGTTTTAATTGTTGTAAATTTATTAGTGTTTTAAAAATGTTTTTAGATTGTTAGCCACCCCGAGCTGTTTTCAGGAGGGGCGGGATCCTCTTTCCATTCTACTGCAGACAGCAGGAGAACTCACTGTAATGGTCAATGTTAAAAGATTTTGGCGTTAATTCTGCAATTATAAAAACTGAAACAGGAGCGTAAGAACTGGGGGAAAGGGAGGGTCATTAAAAATCCCCATTAAGAGTTGCAGTCCCCAGACCCATTTCTCCCTACCAGCCTTGCCCAATAACTCTAAACTATTGCCCAATAAATAACGTTAAATGTGACATTGGGACCAAAATGAAGTACTGTAATAACCAAACTACCAACATGAAACCAACAAAATACTGAAGTGACTGACCTCTCTGAAATGAGTATTAATTCTGGGAAATGGATAGGAAGCTTTGTACCCCATTTCATCAGAAATTATTCAAATCTATCAAATTCGGTATTTGCTTGAACAACAACATTCAACACAGTTAGATGTTCTGTTAACTTCTACCTTGTATCTGAAATGGGTATTTGACATATAGGGCGAGATAGGGAGTGAGTGAGCAGGGGGCAGATGGAAGAAGGGTGAGAGTGTGGGATATGGATGGGAGGGGTTTGGAGGAGGAAGGGGGTAATTTATTTCTATTATGGGGCGGTGACTTTTTATTGATTGTATATCTGAATTAAGAAGAGAAATGGTAGATGGTGATAGAGGCTGGGTAGGAATGTCTACATAATTATTACATGGTATTTATGAGTGTGAGAGTTTGCTTTGTACTTTGAAATCATTTTGGGGGCGATTTTTAGTACATTGTTAACCATCCTGAGTCTTTCAGATGAAGGGTGCTATCACAACATCTAAATAAATCAATCAAGTACATAACTCATTTCAACTCATGAAACACCCCCTCATCTGGGTAAAGCAACATGAGACAGGGCTTGGCGGATCCCCCACTTGCCCAAGGGAGGGCAAATGCAGCTGCCACTCTTTAGGCAAGAGGATAGAGCAGTTCAAATGATTTGCTCCCCCGTGGGGAAACTGGCGGGAAGTCTGCTGTCACAAGCCTTGCCACACCGTGGGGCAGTCCAAGGAGCCATCCACATGGGCAGGCCCCAGGCCCTGCTCCACCCACCAGACTCTGGCCCATCCACTATACCACCCCCTGCCATGACACAGACACACAGGAATGGTGAACTAAGCCCGCAGTTCCATAGTGCTGGTGGATTTCACCACGGGATGGACCTGCCTGATGGTAGGTGGCACGTTATCCCACAACTGCCCAGGTGAGGCAACAGTAGGCCGAAATGCATCACTGACCTTCTGTGAGGGACACATCACGTAGCAGCTGACAGTGGGCGAACATCTGGTGGCTGCTGGCCTGATGATCTGGGGCTAACATGGGGGTAAGGTTGCCCAGTGCAGGTTAATGTTCCATGTGATTAGTGATGTGGGGCAGAAAATTTTGAATAGGAAAATTTCCCACTACCAAAATTTTCTGCAGAAAATTTTCCAGGGTTGTAGGAAATTTTGCACAGTTAAATGTTTTTATTCAACATTTTCTTATGCAAATTAATGTTACTGCAATAAAAAATTTGCATGGGAAAAATTTCCAATTCAAAATTTTCTGGAAAACCGACATCACTGCGTGTGACCTTAGCCTATGATTTTCTGACTAGGTCACTGTTAAACATGTTGAGTTGTGACAATGCAGAATGCCGTGCTCTATTGGGGAAAACAAAAAAAAAAGATGATAAGAAAATGGGTAACTGAGCTCCCAAAGTAAATGTTAAAGATGGTAACTGCATCCCTTTAGAGTCTTCTTCAAAAGACATGTTCAAGAGTAACCGTGAGATAAAGACCAATTAAGTATGTTCAATCGATCGTTGGGTGCAGGCATGATACCACCGCTCCTTTGCATCCTTAGCACGTCTGTGTTAAAATGCTCTCCATTCAAGAAAGGTATACTTTTTTAGACTGTGTCAGACAAGGCGTAATTCAATCTCAGGAGTCAAACGAAGTCCGTAATCATTCCATCTTAAAAGCCTGCAACTGGATATTGTGCTATATGATCTCAGGGGGGAAAAAAGGAAGAAAAAAAGGGCTACAGTGAAACTTGCTTTTTAGAGGTCACTGGTTCTTCAAGGACAGGATACTCTTAATGAGAAGCCTACACAAAAAGTATGACCTTTTTTAAAAAAAAACAACCCGCCACCACCACACATCAGGATAACTGGAAACTAAAAGCATCTTACTGAAATAATTGATGTGATGTAAGCGGACAATGGTGCAGGGCACAATTCTTATGCCAGCTGTTCCAGTGTTAGCCTCATCAATGTCACGGACGCTGATCCAATGGCCTACGGATCAAACCTGGCACATCTCCATTGCTGGCATGCTGTGCTGTGCGGAAGCCGTACACATGTGCGCATGGGGGGAGGATCTGTGGGCCATCAGATTGGCCCCACTGGGACTGATTTGATCTGAAAAATAAGACTACCTTGTTTTGTACAAATAATTAGCACACTGGTGCTAACTTCAAAACACTATTATAAGAAGTGGAAGTAGGATATAATGTCAATGATGTTTATAATCACCATTCTCTGAAATAACCGTTCTTATTACTGGGCTTGGGAAGGGGGCAGGGACTCCTCTGGCTGTGAGATGAGAGAGTGGGCGGGATGGGATGGTTGGAATAGAGAGGGATATTATAGAGGGAGGATTTTTTGGGGGGGAAATTTTCCTATGTTTGTTTTATATGTATTGTTTTTTCATTATTGTAAAGTGGGGGCTTGGCTAGGGTGGGAGGAGTTGGAAGAGAGCTGGAGGCAGGACCAGCTTTAGAATTTGTGGGGCCCGAGGTGAAGATAAAATGTAGGGCCCACTGGGGCAGCCTCTGTGGGGTCCTAAAGGTGGTTATGTTTAGGGCCTTGCTAGGAAGGAGTGGGACAACCACACCCTGCCCCAGTGGGCTATGGGGTTCCTGGAAAGACCAGGGTCCACGGTGGTTGTTCTAGAGTGTCCTGTGGTAAGAGACCAGCCATGGTTGGAAGAATGGGAGAGATGAGATGGCTGGGAATGGGATGTATTTTATGGGATAATGATGTTTTTAAATTATGGTAAGCAGCTCTGAGCCATTTTAGTGATAGGGCATGGTATACATTGAAAAGAACAATAATCAAATCATCATTGCAAAGACAAACAGAAATGGAACAAGGCGTGAAAATTCTTTACACTTTCACACTTTGCTCTCCAACGATTCAAAATCTGGAGATGAACAACTGGCTATGCAGATGGTGTTGATTAATTATTATTATTATTATTATTATTATAAACATTTGTATAGCACCAGCCGTGTACCTGGTGCTTTACAGAACAAAGATAAAGATGCGGTCCCTGCCTACTGCTTACAATCTAAAAAGACAAGGAGGGGGTGACAAGGAGAGGGGACAAAGGGAAGACAAGGGAGAAGAAAACAAATATGCAAGCGGCTGCGAAGTCTCAGGTGCACGTGCTTGGCTTGGTTCCAGTTAGGCAGGAGTCTGCAGAGGAGGGCAGACCATAAGTATTTGGGGAAAACAACTAGCAGGCATTGGGAAAAGTGGCACGGAAGAAGTGGGTCTTGAGGAGAGATGTGAAGGTGCGGAGGGAGGCGGATGTGGGCAGGGAGGGAGTTCCAGGCATGGGGGGCAGCGAGGGAGAAGGGACAAAGGTGGTTACGGGAGCATAGGAGACGGGAGAGAGTGTTGGAGGGGACAGAGGAGGAGCGGAGGGCGCATGCAGGAGTGTGTAAGGAGATTAGGGCTAAGAGGTAAGGGGGAGCTTGGCTGTGAAGTGTTTTATAGGTGAATACCAGGAGTTTAAACCAGATGCGTTCGGGAAGGGGGAGCCAATGGAGAGAGGAGAGGAGTGGCTGCACATGGTTAAAGTGACAGACTGAATGGATGACCTTGGCAGCGGAGTTTTGGATGGCGATAGGAGGGACAAGTGAGAGCAAGGGAGGCCAGCAAGGAGAAGGTTGCAGTAGTTGAGGCGAGAAATGACCATGGCATAAACAAGGGTTTTGCCAGAGGAGAGAGAGAGAAAGGGGCGGATCCGAGCGATGTCATGGAGGGCGAAGCGGCAGGACTTGGCAACAGAGTCAATGTAAGGCTTAAAGGAAAGATGAGTGTCAAAGATGAAGCCCAAGCTATGGGCTTGGGGAACAGGATGGATGGTGGCTCCATCGATGCTGATGGACAGGGAAGCGGGAGAGGAAGAGGAGGGAGGAAAAATAAGGAGTTCAGTCTTGGCCATGTTGAGCTTGAGCTGGCATTGGGACATCCAGGTGGAGATATCAGCAAGACAGTTGACGAGGCGTGAGTGGACAGAAGGGGAG